>OU342588.1:10035000-10397500 GCA_910589645.1 Tinea semifulvella | reverse complement strand
AACCAAACTAAACCAAACTAAACCAAACTAAACCAAACTAAACCAAACTAAACCAAACTAAACCAAACCAATCCAAATCATTTATATAACAAAACAAAGGTTAGCTTGCAGTGAATACCTTCATGGTATTATGCTCGCCTATGTAGGCACATATTTTTATGTATTCGAATCCTGCAGTTTTCTTAAGTTTGATAAAATAGTCATACTTACTTACGAAAATTTGACCCTATAAGCGACACTATGGGCTAGTGCAGAGCTCGGCAACCTAGCCACATGCGGCTCATTGGATGTAAGTAAAGCAGCGGGACTTTAGTTCCATACGCAAATATTATTAATTTTATATTAAAAATAACCAAACTAAACCAAACTAAACTAAACCAAACTAAACCAAACTAAACCAAACTAAACCAAACTAAACCAAACTAAACCAAACTAAACCAAACTAAACCAAACTAAACCAAACTAAACCAAACTAAACCAAACTAAACCAAACTAAACCAAACTAAACCAAACTAAACCAAACCAAACCAGACCAAACCAGACCAAACCAGACCAGACCAGACCAGACCAGACCAGACCAGACGAAACTAAACTAAACTAAACTAAACTAAACTAAACTAAACTAAACTAAACCAGACCAGACCAGACCAGACCAGACCAGACCAGACCAGACCAGACCAGACCAGACCAGACCAGACCAGACCAGACCAGACCAGACCAGACCAGACCAGACCAGACCAGACCAGACCAGACCAGACCAGACCAGACCAGACCAAACCAAACCAAACCAAACCAAACCAAACCAAACCAAACCAAACCAAACTAAACTAAACTAAACTAAACTAAACTAAACTAAACTAAACCAAACTAAACTAAACCAAACCAATCCAAATCATTTATATAACAAAACAAAGGTTAGCTTGCAGTGAATACCTTCATGGTATTATGCTCGCCTATGTAGGCACATATTTTTATGTATTCGAATCCTGCAGTTTTCTTAAGTTTGATAAAATAGTCATACTTACTTACGAAAATTTGACCCTATAAGCGACACTATGGGCTAGTGCAGAGCTCGGCAACCTAGCCACATGCGGCTCATTGGATGTAAGTAAAGCAGCGGGACTTTAGTTCCATACGCAAATATTATTAATTTTATATTAAAAATAACATTTCTAAATCGTTTTGAATCGATTAACGAGAATTAGGCACCATTTCTATCTCTTATCCACTTGTACTCGCTTTTCACCGCAACCATCCCCCGTGACACGCGTTGAAAACTTCTAAAATTTTAATTTTTGACTGTTCCGACTCAAAAGGTTGCCGACCCCTGGGCTAGTATCAGAATATTTTTGTTCAATAAAAAAAAGGGCCTTGACACATGGCCCGACCAGGGGAAGGCCAAAAGTTGTTTTTGTGTTGTTACGATGCTATGGCGATTACTGCTAGACTACCAAGTCATATTACAATTATTTTATTATTTTTTTCGTACACGGTAAATGAACTCAAGGAAACACGCGAACTCACAACTTTCCAGTTCCTACCGACTGATAAAATGTAACCAGTTTTTTGAACAATTTTATTACTGCCCACTTTTTTGTATCATTGTTAATTGGTCTGACGGTAAAGTAACAAAAATATGGCGAGAAAAAAGTCGTTCGATAACTTTTATTCGGTTCATACAATTATATAACTTTACTTACATATCCTTTGAGATGAAATGAAATAAATAAATAAATATTTCCAGACAGGTCACACAGCGCCATCTAGTTTCCGTGGTAAGCTACGAGGCTTGTGTTACGGAAACTAGATGGTTGATAAACTACATATTATACTTTTTTTTTTGTAAATGTATACATATTATACATATAAACACCCAGACCGAGACAAATTCTACAATGTACAACTTGCCCCCGGTAGGAATCGAACCCACGACCTCCCGAGTTTACGGCAACGTTTGTTACCACTAGACCACGGAGGCGGTATAATAAATATTTATTTGTGATTGTATGGTTACAAATCAAGATGAACAATATATTTTTACCTGCAACAATCTACCTTAAGAGGCGTACAAATATTAATTTGAGTCCTAATACTAATTAACAATTATCCTAAAACTACGGCTAAAACAAACAGTTGGTGCAAGAGGAGTTCCAGCAAAATCTTTGCATTACTTACTGAAAGAATTGGGCTTAAGCAGGTCTGCCGTCAATACATTTATGGAACGAACTTCCAAGACGGTATTAACGGAATCATACAGTATTTGGTTGGGTAGGGAGAGAAGTAGAATGGTGGATGGTGAGCGTATTAACGCGCAATAGAAAGAAAAGAAGGCCTCCTTTTCTTAAACCAGCCTATTGTCGGTCGCAAGCCCGAGACACCATTCTTCTCATCTCTTACCCTCACACGATGGACCCGGCACCCGCACGGTGAATCCATGGAATGCTTAGAAATTTGTCTTTTCTTCTTCAAACATTAATCTATACATATACTGTGTACACGTAGCTCGCTTTAAGCGTTAGGGTGTTCTAATCGCTGTTAATGTAGCATTTGCACTTAAGCACGAGAATATATTTATGACGTCATGTAAAACATCATCAAACGTTCACAAGGTGCTTTATTTTACGGGGTAGTGCACAAACGCAAACTGACGCAGTAAAATGTCAGTCATATTGTTTGTTAGCGTCAAAGAATTTGGAAATAAAATAGCTTTTTTTTATTTTTTTTACTGGCACGGCAAGTGACCTTGCGTCACTTTCGTTTACCTGATGGTAAGTGGCGCGCGAGGTCCATGAACACAACTGGAATTAGAGACTCATGACTGACATCAATCCCTAACACTATGCCGGTTTGACTGGGCATGACGGCAATTCGAGTCTGATGAACGTGTGGATACACTTTACTAAGTTTATCGACACGAACGCGCTGGCTACTTGTCCCCGGCAGACTGGGCAAATTACTACCATCAATCAAAGGTAGGGGGTTATTTTAATTACGAGTACATTTAGGTATAAAAATACGAGTAGAACAAATACCTAGGTCATTAATAAAAAACACAGATATCGATGAAAAGATATATACAAGATCGTAGATCGTAAGCTGACACGGCCCCTTACAGCCACGAATTTAGATTTATTGACATAAATATTGTAGTTAGTTTTATTTTAAGATTGTAAGCTAACAGCCTCTTTAGAGCCAAGAATTAGTTATTACCATGACATGGGTAATTTATTTTAGTCTATAAGCTGACACGGCCTCTTTACAGCCACGAATTAAGTTTAAGTACCTAGTTTTAAGCAAACATTTGTTTATGAAACACTGTCTAAATAACAAATTATGGTATAGCTGTTGTGATGGGTCCAACCATAGTAGCTGCTGGTTTATTTTAAAGTTATTTTGTCCAACTGCTTCCGTGGTCTAGCGGTTAAGTCCGTGGATTTAGACTCTGAGTACCGGGTTCGATTCCTGGTCGGGACACAAAAATATTTATTAATGTAAATAAATACATTTAATTAATATTTAATTTATTTGTAAAATTTCTCGAGTTTGGTACGCTGGAGACATCGACGAGCTTGCCACTTGTCATGATTGGCTTATAGTAAAGTTGACTAAATGTGAATCCGCTTATTTATAAGCAACTCGAAAGGGAAACGGTCGTGATGATACTTTACTACTTTACCATAACTGTAGAATATGAAAAAAAAGTATTGACAATATCCAAATATTATTTATTAATTTTTTTATTTATTTATTGGTTTTATAAAATCACAGCATTAAATTAATATTTGGCGATAGGAATTTTGTTATACACCAGAATATTTTTTATTTTATTTTGTTGTACTAATCAAAGGAAATAAATGATTTGATTTGACAAACGCAAACTAACTAAGGTAGAAATCAGTTACCGGTCCTTAGGCTCTGTAATAGTTATTAGGCAAATAAAAGAAGCAAAATAATACTTCTTAAATTGGTCAGTTTATATTGGTTGGATATTTGGGAAGATAACAGTGGTTAATTATTATGGTTTGACAATAAAATTCCTTACATGGAAGTCGATGTTTACTGTCGTATTTCTCGTATCGATTTCTTTGTTTTTCATGTTCAAAATAACAAAAGGAAAAAGCGCAGCATCGCATGCGTTGCGAATTATTATCAGCCGAGAGCAATAAGTGTCCCCTTGGCTGTTCTGACAAGACGGATGATTTTTAGGGTAAATGCTTTATTGTTATTTTGTTTACTAAAAGCCCCTTGTTACTGCACTTGAGACAATTTTATTAGTATCGACCTCGTTAAAATAGGCACTAATTAACGAGGTATTTTATTGATAGGAAACTAAAATATTTCATTATTATTAAAAAATAAATTTAAATAAAGGTATTTATGTATTAAATTTATTATGATTTCTAGTAGATCTGAGGACAATTATTGGAGTGGACAGGTTGCAAAAAGTACGGAAAGTTGGTAAATTTTACTTTGAATTTCTGTATGTTGGAGGCAGGTCAAAAAAATTACGAGCTGGGACAGTGGAAGACAGATATCACATTTTTTTATGAGTAAAGAATGATGAAAAAATCCGCCACATTCTTCTAGATGTTCACTCTATAATGAGCTCGCCAGTGGAACAGACTACAAGCACCTTTAGTTGTCAGTTTTTATAATTTGCTATAATTGCGCTTACATGACATGACAAGCATGTCAAGTCCACATGACATGGCAATATGTATAATGTTTTCTATTTAAATATTATGTATGAAATATATATGTATAATTTTTGTATACGTACATTATTATTATACAATATATATTATATATTTATTGTTCATTAGTTGATAAGTAGTTAGTTAATTTTCAAAGTAAAGTTGCACCCACACACTCTTCTCACTCCCACAACGGGTTAGGCGTTAGAAAATGCCTAGACATTAATACACATTTTATTATTATTATTAAAATACTTTATTGCACTTTAACTTAAAAGTATGTACAAAGGCGAACTTAAAGCCATTTCGGCTTTCTCTACCAGCTAACCTTTGGGAGAGTGAGACAGTATAATGTGTGGGGTGCAATTTTAACCTTATTTTAAATTGGTTAAACTACATAAATTGTATGTATACATAGACTATTTAAATACTTATTAATATATAGTAGATATATATGAAGATAATATAATATTAATAAGAAGAAATATTTAAATTTAAAATATACGGTTCTGCTTTCAACAAAATAACAATAATAACTAAAAAAAACATAAAACTAAATATATAAAATCATCTAACATTCATTCACATTCAATCATTCATTCGTTCCTTCAAACATACCTGCTCCATCCTCACATCCTATCCATCTCACTCGCTTTCTGGTTCCTCTGATCCTTAAGCTTACAGAAATTTGTATTTTTGTTTTTAGCCAGCCTGCAACTTGTGAGAATGGCTTCTGCCATTTTTTAGAAAGTCGTGAAGCGGTCTTTTTGACAAAAGCCGCGTACTCAGCACCTAATGAGCCATCACACGAGATAACCAACGGCGTAAATGAAGCTCTGAGATCTTCTGCTGCCCTGTCGTATTTACGGTGTTTCTCGTGTGAATGGGTTTGGGAGATGCTTCCCCAGGTACGGGTACTGTTCTGCTTGTTTAAAAAGAAAGTTATAAGTTGTTTTTTAAAGATGTGAATTAAAGGAGCTTGTCTGATGGTCAGTGAAAACTTGTTCCACTGACGAGCAGCCGATACAGTAAATGAATCTGAATGGATCTGAATGAATCTACTGGAAGTGTGGGTTGGGATTTTAAGTTGGTTGTTATAAGAAGAACGAAGAGGGCGGTCGTTTTATGTGCAATAAAGAATTTATCCATCTATAGGAGCAAAGTATTCGTGCAAAGTTAAAGTTACGAATGTTCAAAATGTGTAAAAGTCGGTTAAGGCGAGCGGCAACATCAAATTAAAAACACAAAATGAATCTCATATTTTTTGCGAAGCGTTAAAGTGGCAGTGCGACAACAAATTATGCTAAAAGAAACGCATATATATCCGACAGGCTCGTTATCTCCGCTGACGATACAAAAAACTTGAAGAAAATGTATTAAAAAAGGAAGGGAGCGGTCGTCGTCGTCCCACCACAGATCGCTGCACGATCCCGCCTTGCTTATTTGATAAATATCCGCCCAAATAATAAATCACAGTAAAAGTAACAAGTCTCATATATTTTGACCCGTATTAAAATTCGTCGCTGGCGGTGCAGACGGGTCTATCTCATGTTAGCTTTAGACAATTTTTTACAAGGAGTCAACTGAAAATCAGCGCATTTTTTTATAACCTAGTGTAACTTATTGCTGAGCTGAGACCGCCTCCGTGGTCTAGTGGTAACAAACGTTGCCGTGAACTCGGGAGGTCGTGGGTTCGTCGATTCCCACCGGGGGCAAGTTGTACATTGTATAATTTGTCTCGGTCTGGGTGTTTATATGTATAATATGTATATATTTACAAAAAAAAAGTATATAATGTAGTTTATCAACCATCTAGTTTCCGTAACACAAGTCTCGTAGCTTACCACGGAAATTAGATGGCGCTGTGTGACCTGTCTGGAAATATTTATTATTTATTATATTATTTTATTAGCTATCCCTATTTGTTACTTTTTAGGCTGAATTATACCAAACCGGCGTCTCTGTATATGTAACGATTTAACTTTAAAATGGCGTTGATTATACCAGCTGACCTTCAAAATAAAATGCCATTAGGCTTGGTTGTACCAAATTAAAGTCTCTGTAGTTGTAACAATGGCGTCAATTGTACCAGCTGACGGCTGATCTAAAAATGAAGTTGATAGTAATGTAATAGTAATTATTATTTTTATGTATTTGTTTTATAAATTGATATTTTATATCTATTATTGCCCCTATTTACCATGAAAACTGTCCTATTGTCCTAAAGGTTTGGCTGACAAAGTGTGCTCTCGAATATATAATAAAGTTAATAGTAAATTAAATATATACCCACTAACCAAATCATTGTGCAAGAAAGTATTAAACAAATGGCTTATGTCTCTTAATTATGACGAAACCGAATGTCTCCTAAAATAAATTAAATAAATAAAATATTATATAAATATCCAACTAAATATTGGTCATATTATAGCTTTGTTTATTATTATGTAATTTTTAAATATTATTTCTGCCCCTTGTATCCTTTCATTTTTTATTTTTATATCTATGTTTTGCTTATGTGTTGTTTTTTGCTTCTATTATTTTCGTCTTTTATTGTCATACATTGTGTAACTTTAACGAAGAGCACTTGTCTTCTGGAACACACTCTGTTTCATCAGACTAGTCAAGGAGACAGAGCACTTTTATATATTAGGTAAAAGAAAAAAATGTGTCAATAAAGATTTTTATTATTATTATTAGTCCGTATTAGTAGTATTAAGTCCGCCTTTGCAATTAATATTTTAAATAAATAAATAAACTTTAAGTGTCAAAAAATGTTCTCTTTTATTTTCTTACTTTTCTCTTGCCAGCGACGAATTGATAGTATTGACCAAGTGCAAGGGCGGTTCATGTACACAACAGGAAACCTTAACTGTAGTTTTTGTCGCTTCTTTATAGCCTTTGTTTCCTTGTTTGTACGATAATGTTCTACACGCCTCATGTTTGGCATAGTCCTGTAAACAAAAATCTGTAAACCATATATATGTATATATTGGGTTGTTGTAAGATATTTTGGTAGCTACTAACTAGCCCTGGCTTAGCATAACGTTTCTGAGCTGTTACAAAATCATATCTCTTTATTATTATTCATTATAACGCGGAACGTAAGTAATAAAATATGTTTCTAGTTTAGGCCAAGACAGTTTTAACTTATAGAGAAAAATGACGTAAAGTTTTAAGTACACATAATTATTAAGACAGTGCCATCTAAAAGCTTTTCACGTATTTACTTATCCGGCTTTAAAGGACCAATTTTAGCTGAAACCTACAGTCGCGCCATCTGCCGAAATATAACTGAAACAGATGTAAGTTGTTGTTAGCTAAACCTTATTAGAAGAGAACGAAGTTTTGCAGCATCCCGATAGATGGCGCTATTTAAAGTTGCTGAAAACGACGACGTTTTGACTAACGCTGGGTTGCAATCTGTAATTGTACGATGAAAATTAAAATTGGCTTCGATTGTACCAGCTGACCTTCGTAGGATGTAGTTTTTTTTTTATATTGTGTATGTATATGTATATTTAATACATGCGTAATTATGTTTATTTACTAATTTAAGCTATTTTAATATTTTTCTTTATCCTGCCCATCACCTTACATGATCCCCAAGGTTAGCTGGTGAAGAATGCCCTATGGCGTTATAGCTCGCCTATGTACTAGGTTTTTAAGTGAAATAAAGTATTTAAATAAATAAATAAATAGGATGAAGGTTTCCTAACCGTTCTTACAACCGAGTTCACAATCACCGCACCTTATCTTTACTTAGTACCTAATAATTCACTACATTGACTTGTCTCTCGCTTGATACTATATGGTAATATTATTCAGGTTGTTCATTGAAGTTCTCCAAAACTTCTAACAACGTACAAAATATGTATTAGGCGCGGGGCTTCTAGTTAGCTTGGGTTGGATTATTCTCGTAAGATTTTGCAAGGAAATAGTTCTACTGACAAAAGTTAAAATATCTTTTTTCACGTAAACCTATTAAAGGCATTTATGAAACGTCATTAATTTAATTATTTTGAATGATTCTACTCCTGCTAGTAGAATGTGCTGCAAAGTGATCCAATAAGTAAGCTGTTAGCAGAAGACCAGCAGCTTAGCAGATTCCAGTGACCAGTTTAATTTGACTGAGAAAGGAATCTGCAAGGAAAACTCAGCTATATCAGAACATATACAGAACTGCACCACAACGATCAATTAATAACCTTTTAAATTTAGTTATCTCTAAGGTTAAGTTGCTCCAAAATGAAGTGCCTGTAATTAAAACTATTAAAGTTAAGAATAATGTCGAATGTACAACTTTTATTTTAAAGGTCAGCCTTGAGCCAATAGACTTTTTAGACATAACCATCTATGTTGCTACTACTACAAACTGCTGACCCTTGCCACCTCACGCACATTGCCCATATGCACTTCAGAATCTGATTGAATCGGCACCACAGATTGACGTTTTCGCAAACGATCTTTGCAAGATCAGCAAAGCATGTTGGTATTCTACTTCTGTGAGAATCGATAAAATAACATATATTTTTTTGTCAATTCTAAATTTAACTTTGTATAGTACATTTCTTTGGCAACAAATTATAGATTTAATTAAGGATGACAACATTGAAATGTATTTAATTGATTCCCAATATAGTTTGTGGCTTTTTCTTTATTTTTTATGAATGTTTGTAAATAATATTAAGTGTTTCTGACTCCTCCTTGCATGGTATTGGAGTATATACTGTAATACCACGTAAAGTGTATAAAAATAAATAAATAAATTAAGAAATGTTGATTTAAAACAAACCGACATTGTTGCTACAACTATGGTATATTGTTCACAATAATATATTTGTTCTTTTAATCACTTTTGAGTCAACTAAGATAAAATGCATCTTAATTGGATTCTAATTTATTCAGTGTACCAACCCGTCTGACCAGCATGGCGAGTGTAGGCCCAATTCTCCAGAAATTTCTGGAAGGTCCATCGCCTACAGTGGAAGGTTAGAGCTCTGCGTTCTATGGGCTGTGATGTGATATTATTATAGACAGAAACAATACAAAAAAGTTAGGCATGAATTGGGCCTAGAATTTTACAAACAGTCATAAATCATTAGAAAGAAAGAAAATATTTATTTGCACGCAACAGCTAATACAATAATATAAGAGGCAAAAAAATATACCAACAAAAAATAGACAAGATAAATGCATAAAATAAATGAGTGAGCTACTGCGACAAACAGACACTTAGGTCAGCATAGGCTGCAACATTTGTGCTGCAGCGCTGATTTTCACTGAGCCCCTTGAATCCTATAATTAAATAAAATTAGATTAGGTGCGATTTACATTTTTCCTATATTTTTATTTTACCCAGTATCGACACATGTAAAAAACTACAATGTAATAACAAAAACTAAACAACATTACAAACCTCTGTCTTGGATCAGCATGTGATGAGCATAAATATTAGTTTTTTAAAGCGTGTTCAGATAACACTGCAAGGGGATTACAATCGAGAAGGTACATACACTATAATATTCTTTTTTTTAAAGAGAAGCGTCCGTTCCCGAGACGTTAAAACCGTAGCTTGGTGATATGGAGCGGACTGTAATAGTGTTCATTAGTGTTCATGTGCAGCCTCGCATTTAATGTTCCACGAGGACTGTCTAACAATATCTACCTACCTACACTAGGCATTGCATTTTGTTTCTACTTCTATGTATTCTGCGCAAATACGCCATAAATCTAATATGGGATTATAGACAGCGCCATAATAATAATAATAATTATTATTATTATTTATTTTGGTACAAAACCATATCGTGTTAGTAGGTAACAATAATAACTTAAGGATGTCTATGTTAGTATTTAATCCAAAATTTAGAAACTAATTTAGTACAAAATTTGTGAGGCATGAAGCATGCTCATGGGTATTTTGAAAAATAAAATTCTTAGTGTCCATTATGCAGTTTCTAAAATACGATGTCGGATCACCGCGTCTAATACCGGCAGACGTGCCTTCGCAAACGTGCTGGATGCATAACACCATCTGGTGTGTCGTAAGGTGATGCGTAACAGAACTACAAAACTACGGTGGTATCGTCCCTTCTTTAGAAGGTCATTGCAGTGGTGGCACGTGTGTCGGGTCCCCGTCCGCACCCTAAGGGCCTGGTTGAGCGGGAGGTTGGCTGGCACATGCGTTATGTCCGTGATCGGGTGCTGCTGTGGGGGCCGGAGACCTCTGCCGAACATGTTCTTAAATTAGCAGAGGTTTTGCGTTTTGTCGGCTCTCGAGTTGGACCAGCCAGGAAAGCAGCCTATCTTTATTTTTACATACCTGGTAGGGTACCACTGTAGCAGGTATTGTAATATCATAGGGTATGAGTAGTTTATTGTTGTAGTGTAATTGTGTATTTGTAAATCTGCTATAGCTGAGTTTTCCTTGCAGATTCCTTTCTCAGTCAGATTAAACAATAACAGGTGACTGGAATCTGCTAAGCTGCTAGTCTTACAACAGCTTACTCTTTGGACACTTCTTAGTCTTTCACTAACAGGAGTAGAATCATTCAAAATAATTTAGATAATGACGTGTCACCATCATCAGACGTGTCACAAATGCCTGTAATAAATAGGTTTACGTGAATAAAGATACTTTGAATTTGTTACCTGAATTTTTCACCCGACCTGATGATGGAATCTGAAGATATTTACAGATAGGTACTTAAAAAATACAAGGTCTGATAGATACGCTATTTTTTTCCCATTAAGCTATTTCTCATTATTGATAGGTATAATAGTGGACAACTATAATTTTTACTTTCAAATGGACTTACGGCATTAGCCATGCCTGGCACTTTGCTGCATAATTTCGGTCACACAATGTAGCTGCGACATTGTGCATAGACACAAAGCGTTAATTGACTTATATATGAGTACAGGAACCAAATAATTTGATTTATTTGAGCGAATTTCAATGCGCTTGTCATACTTGCATAGGTTGTAATGTGGCTGTTAGCTTCAAAAAAAAACTAGTCGTATTAAAAAAATACTACTATATAAATGTATATATAAAAAAAACTACGGATACGGATATAAGTCCCAACCGCGTGGAATGGTGGCAAGAACGCTTGCCGCATTTCCCCGTTGAATTGCAATGCTGATTCTTTAGGCGAAGAAAGAGTCAGCCCTCTTATCACCGAAATAGACGACAAGACGCGATTTGCTCTTGCAACTGGAATCAGAGACTCATAACTGCCGGCTTGACTGGACATAATGGCAATTCAAGCCCGATCCCCAAACGTGTGGATACACTTTACTGCAATGGGTTTATCAGCACAAACGGTGAATACTTCCTGGCTTCGGCAGATGGGGCAAATAACCACCAACAATCCGCCTACCACCTATCTGTTGTTCTCGCTGAATTATGTCTTTAAAAACTTTCTGGCCGCCAACAGGTTCCAGTACAGCTGAAACCTCGATGGTGGTAATTGTATCGCTAAGGGAGCCGTGACGTGAAAATCGGCCCGCACTTTTGAAACATAGGATAGCCCTTGAACTCCAAGACGGTCGACCTCCTTTCCACACGGACACAAATCATTGAATCAGACGGTAAGGTCTAGACCATTGCTGTCAAAGGTTCCTTTTTAGATTATTTATTATTAATATTGTTTAATTAATAAAATAAATATTACCTACCAAAAAAAAATATTGTTTTAAAACGCCTGAAAATATACATAAGCTATGATACGATGAAGATACAAGCGGGTATTATAGCAAATTATTAGGCGTTATTCTGTTTATTCAATAGTAAATCTAGTAACGCAACCACGATATCTGGAGTTCCAAGAATGACCGCAACTGACATTGGATTGTTCCAAAAGTGGAAATGATGCGGATTATAGTAACGAATATATATAGTAATAATCTGCTTATTATCGGCTTTATTGTATATTGTTTATTTAAAAGGGGCCTATAGAGACATTAATTATTTACTTTTATTTATTTGATATTATTATTAAATTAATAAAAAAATTAAGGCTAAAATAGCTGGCTGTTGTTAGCAAGTTTATTATATGTGAAAACCTTTAATAGTTCTTAAAGAATTTACTGTATAATATTTACTATAATATTGTCAACTGTTGGTTTTCCAAAATTTGCAATAAGGGCATAGTGCCTGAGAATAATAAACCTAATTCTAATAGTGGATATCAGCTATAAAGGGATTAATACCTACACTAAAATAAGCTAAATACTAATATAGAAAATAATTAAAATTCATGTCTTTATTTTATAAAATGTTAAAAGTTACTTTTAACATTTTATAAAATGTTAAAAGTTACTTTTTGTCAGTATTGTGTAGTTGTTTATATTTATTGTATCGCATTTATTACATTGTGTAGTTTTATTAGTATGTATTTATTATATAGTATTTGTATAAAGGTATATGTATGATTATTATACTTATATAGGTATATTACGTAGGTTTATATTATTTCTTAGATTTTTTAAATATTTTGTGCACCTACTCCTGTCACTTAAAACTCTCTTATTGTCCTTAAGGTTAACAGGCACAGAATGTCTAACGACATTATGTTAGCCCTTTGTACTTATGCGCAATAAAGTTTTTAAATAAATAAAATATAATAATAAGGAATATGCAGCTGTAAAGAGGATATAATTAGCTTAATAGCCTGCATATACAAATTTTTATCTCTTTTCAACATGCCCGCTCTTGGGACATATGTAAGTTTTTTTTTGCTCCAATTACATATAGTGTTTTTATGGTCTATTTCAAAATTCATTTGCAAGACGCATTGAATTTCTTTCAAAGATTGTCTGAATAGTCGATGAGTTACATGATAGCTGGTCTTTTAGTATGTAGGTCCATGATATACTTGGTCAATAGCCAACTGTGTCATTACCAGCCAATCAACTCTGTATCGGGGCTCTCACGTAAAAATGGCGCCAATTTGCGCTGTTCGAATTTTAAATTTGCAAATGCTATGTCGATACAAAAATTGGATTGGTCTCAAATGTGTGTTTGCTATTATGTGAATTGTGATAACTTTTTTAGTTTACGTGACTTCGCTTAATAAGGAAAGTTTAGGAAATCGACCATCTGACGTCAGTCAAACGAAACGAAAGTTAATGCATTATGTACAATAAAAGCCTACGGGACAATACAGTTTAGGTATGACGTAGACTATGACGGCTAGACGAGATCAGTTGATATTTTTTTTATAGATGCCACTATATAAAGTAATGGAATCAGATTAAAGATTTCTTTACTGATAACTATAGATATTCATTTAATTGTTACATCATCATAATTATAATCAACCTGTGTCTCTCCATTACTGGATATTGGCCTCCCCCACACATGCCACTTCTCAGGATCTCCTGCCATCTTCATCCAGCTAACTTCTTCAGGTCAACCGTCTCTGCCGGGAAGTCGTTTCACTTTGCATCTTCCCGCACGTGGTCTTCACTTCAGAATACGTCTACTCCATCGTAAATTGGTTCTGCGACAGACGTGTCCGGCTTATTGCCAGTTTAGCTTTTACTATCATTATTCCGGATTACTATCAAATTCTTTTGTCGTTTTCGTCACAAATTTATTGAACAATGACAAGCAACTATCATATTTTACAGACACTATCTGAATAGCTCCTTACAATGTAAATGTCTATATGTATATATGTATTAGTGTTTAGTATATTGATATTATAGTATAATATATAGGACCAAATTATGTAACTGTATGATTAATCTGTAAATTTTCTTGTACTTCCTGTAAAAAAGTCGTTAATAAATAAATAAAATTAATATTTTTTAAGGCTTTGTCGGTAACTTTTGTTCTCATATGGTTGTCCACGTTTTATTCATTAGAGAAATACCGAGCAAGAGACCTTAAACTTGTGGACCAGACCTACTGTCAGTGTCCACGTTTCTGCTTCGTACGACAACTGGTTATATCTAAAGTTGTATTGACCAGCACTTGGCCATCATAGTAGTTGAGACCCCTACTGTCTTTCGGCAATTATGATGATGAGAAGTCTAGGATAAGATTAAAACCACGCTTAAAAATTAAAACTCGGTCTAACGTACATTTAGCTAAGTAAATTTTGGATTATGTTTCCCTTATAACTTCCTATGTGAATAATAGGTTCCTACAATCGTCAATAAATCCCTAATTTATACTAAAGCTCTTAGAATTAACAGAGGAAGCCACGAGGGTTTTATGGATTATTATTATTGAGAACGTTATTGTATCTAAATGAAGCTGAAGCATCATTGACTAATGTTTATTTACACAGCTTATTTATTGAAGTGCGTATCAGGAATAGCGATTGCAATCCCGCAGTTATTTTAATCCCGCGGGCTTTCTGTGCTGGATTGCTTATTAGAATTATATTCAATAATTAATCTTTAATCAATGCTTGGTATTTCTCTGATGGATAGAATTCGAAACGTTGAAATTCATCGGAGAACCAAAGTTACTGACATAGCATTCAAAATTAGCAAACTGAAGTGGCAATGGGCCGGACACATCTGCCGCAGAACCGACGACCGATGGGGTAAACGGGTTCTGGATTGGAGACCACGTACGGGACGACGCAGAGTGGGACGACCCCCCGCCAGATGGACGGATGATGTGGGGGTTGGATGAGGGTTGCAAAAGACCGCGTGCAGTGGCGAGCCTTGGGGGAGGCCTATATCCAGCTGTGGAAGGACACAGGCTGATGATGATGATTAATCTTTAAAGGTCTAAACTCAAAAATATGTAGGCACATACATTAAATAAATAACAAGACGGGGCAAGAAGCCAAATGGTATGACAATCAAGGCAATCACAGAATGAATAAATCCATGACAGTGCATTGCCGGTTATGGTCGTATGCACTTTCAAATTGATTATTTTGTTGTTTCAAATACAATATGCCGACCTGCGTACTAAGGAAAAACAAGAGAAACTAATGTAACTATTATTGTAATTTAACGGAACTTTCTTTAAGTTTGGTTTGCATTAGCTCTATCCATTGCTCAGCAGTCATCATTTTAAAAATAAATATAGATGATTTTAGATGACGTAAATATTAAAATAGCTGCAGATGCCCACTCTATTTTGTATTTATCTCTTTGTTTAGGTTGCGTCAGTTGTTGTCACGTAGTTATGTGAACTAGGTATTTTCATGGCCCTCAATATCAACTCCTACAGGTTGAAATAATGTCAACCGATAATAAATTTGATGCAAAAATTACGCACTATAGAACAAGCTACATTTTTTAATATTTTTTATGCCTGGTCAATATTCATAGGTTTAGCTACACAATAATTTATTCTACAATTTTACGATGTTCAAAGCTCGGTAGCGGCTTTAGTTGTATACCGAATTAATACTGTTTTAATAGGGTGGATGGATTTAATTTAAAAAAAAACTTCATCAAAGAATAACATCTCAGTGCAAGGTCTCTTTTTAATAATAATAATAAACCTTTATTTCATGATAAATTCCATATGTTGTAGTAACAATATTTGAAGAATTTTATAAAATCTAGTGTTGGTAAAAATACAAAATTATAATACAGTAATATTCATATATCCATTTCCGGAGCTCAGGTCACCTGCTGACATGCAGGCGTATCCAGAGCAACAAAGAACAGAGAGCCCACACGCCAGGCTGCTGTTGGGGCTGCTCCTCACGCGGGCGAAGATTGAGGCACAGCGCTTCCTCATAATAGCGTGGAATCCGTCAGCATTTGTTTAATAAGAAGAAAGTTTGCATATTATATATTTTCATAGTTATATTTTCGCAAAATAGGACGAAAGACAAGTATTTACGTTTTCCGCATAATCTTTTGTTAGGATGTCTTGTTAGATCTTGATTCTCGCAAGTACCAGAAATCACTTGAGCCAAGAGAATGTAAGTGTCATCCATAAATCTTCCTTCTTGGCTTACAGAAAAAAAGAAATGTGTGAATAATAGCCACGAATAAGGATTATGTAGTGGGTTTATAACGGTTATATCAACCTATTTTATTATGGAAATATTATTGCACCCATATCCCCTGCCCCACTCCTCCACACACTCAAGCTTATATAAATTAAGTACGCCCTTGTACATTACTTTTAAATTTTATACAATAAAGAGTTTATAAAATAAATAAACTATTACTATAAGATAGATAATAATAATATTAAATTCTTTATTGTACAAAACCGAAACAAGTGCAGGTACGAGTACATAGGCGAGCTTAATGCCGTAAATGCATTTTCTACCAACTAACCTTTGTGACTGAGATATGTAATAAGCGGGTGCAACAGAAGAAAAATGATAATTGAAATTATTTATTACTATATAAAAGACACATTAATTACAAACATATAGTACTTATATGTCCTACATAAACAAATAAATATATAACTAAATAATATATAGTTCCGTTAGTGGATTGTGTGGTTGTCTTTTACGCATGTTGTCATCTGATTGTCTTTCTAGGGTAAAGGCGTCTTACATTATTAGGCTGATATCGATGAAGACTGTGTTAAGTTATTTGGAAAATAAAATATGTAGCTTTCGTATCAATCAAGGTATGTTAAAAAAAATCTTATTATATCACCCACAGTATAGCCCTCATGGAGTTTTTAATATGTTCGTTTGCGAATTACCGATGAGATAGTTAATAGCAGATATTCTAAATTTACAAGCAAAAGGTTATTGTTCAAATACAAAGAAAGGAGAAGATTATTTTTTAGTTATTTTTATTAGTTACAAAAACGACATAAAGGTTCATTGAGTTAAATGCAACGGGATTACTGTTCATGTGCATCAGTGATCCTGTGCCCATATCAGCTAGGGTTGACAAAACAATAATACCTATAATTAAGGATAACATTTTTTTTCATTATTCGTCCTGTCTCCGTGGTCGAGAGATTAAGTACGTGGACTCGGAGGTAAATGTATGTATAGTAGGAGGTAATATATAATATATATAGTATGTAACCAGTATATGTATGTGTGTTATCTATGTTTTTATATTATACATTTTTTAATATCGTACTTTTTTAGTTTTCAGTTTTTTACTCAATAAATCTCGTTATCTCAAATATTAGTGGTCATGTACCTTACAATCCCTGCCCACATCTCCCAAGGGTTAGCTGTTAAAAAGGTTTTTAGACATTAAGCTCGCCTATGTACTGTAAAATGTATTATTTTCTGTGCAATAAAGAATTCATCTATCTATCTATATTTGATGTTAACATTAGACGAAAATAAATATATTTTTTTTAACAGTGCTACGGGAGGTAGTTTTTAACAGATGGACAAATGTCAATGTCAAAACGTAAATATACTTGTCAATGTCTATCCCATTAATAGTAGTAATCGATTCACATATAACAGCAGAATATAATATGAATTGACAATGATGTATTTAGGTAATGTGAATTTTAACAATGGCAGCCATCTAAATGTGGCAACCCTGAGAAGAGCTTACAGAAAGCGGGTGCGCTCAGACGATTTGTTGACGTAGTGAACTCGCATTTTTCATTTTACTGAGCGAGGTAAGTTGATATTTTGTCAAAAGACTCATTTTAGAGACAAGGACAAGTAAATATTTAATGGCTACAGTTTAGCGAGGCATTTATTAAACGAAATTAAGGGAGTGTCTCCTTCCGTGGCTTAGAGGTTAAAAACATAGGAACGGGTTCTAATATCCAGCAGCCGATATAGCGTTATTTTGTTATTTATTATTCTAGCTAATGTATAACAAAATTCCTATCGTCAAATATGTATTAATTAAAATAATAAATAAATAAATATTTCCAGACAGGTCACACAGAGCCATCTAATTTCCGTGGTAAGCTACGAGGCTTGTGTTATTATACTTTTTTTTTGTTATAATATACATATTATACATATAAACACCCAGACCGAGACAAATTATACAAAGTACAACTTGCCCCCGGTGGGTATCGAACCCACGACCTCCCGAGTTCACGGCAACGTTTGTTACCACTAGACCACGGAGGCGGCCATTCGTTGTGGTCACAATTTAATGCTGTGATTTTGTAAAACCAATAAATAAATAAATAAATTACCGACTGACTGCCTTCGTGGTCTAGCGGTTAAGTCCGTGGATTTAGACTCGGAGGTACCGGGCTCGATTCCTGGTCGGGACACAAAAATATTTATTAATGTATATAAATACATTTAATAAATTTTTAATTTTATTGTGATATTTCTCGAGTTTGGTACGCTGGAGACATCGACGAGCTTGCCACTTGTCATGATTGGCCTATAGTAAAGTTAGCTAAATGTGAATCTGCTTATTTATAAGCGTGGCTTCTGACCACCCCGAAAAGGAAATGGTCGTGATGATACTTTACTTTTAAATTACCGATTGTGCTTTTTTACAGGCTACTTGATATTTTAAAAATATGAGTTTTAAATTGTTTATATGTATGCATACGGATTCCTGGAAAAATACTTTAGTTGTTTTAATTAACTTTTAAATATCGTGTTTCAATTTTCGCTCGGAAGCACTGCAGTTGGCTGCCGCATGACGTCACGTATTCCCTGTTCGACTTGACGCTGCAAGTATTACTTTATATCGCTTTCAATATCGTTCGAGTAGCGTTGTCATTCACTTTAAGCAAAAAAGAGCGCTTTGCTTTGGTTTGGTTTCAAGTAGAACACCGTCTTCTAATTATTAAGTGACGTCACTAACGCATTCAAATCTCCCCTCGCCAACCCGTCTGGCCAGCGTAGCGAGTGTAGGCCAAATTCTCCAGATATACAAGTACGTTCTGGAAGGCCCATCTCCAACGGTGGAGGTCTAGGAAGCTGGATTCCAGGGGCTGTACAGAAAGCTCTAAAATATAAAATAATGTATTAATTTTAATAAATTAAAAATTATTTCGTTAATTAAAATGAAAATCAGTGTGATTTTGGGTACTCTGATAAAATAAAGATTACAATAAAACGAAAAATACTTTTTTTTTTACATTAGTTAAATACCCTATTGCCTCGTAATGATTATGGTGGCTATACTGTTTTTTCCTTTTATAAAAGAGTTTGCTAGATTGAGTTGAAGTTCCTTTTGTAAGATTTCCAGATTAATTTCATAATGTTGGCAGTTGTTTATAAGGTTTTATTCGGACAGCGACCAGCGTGTTACTTAGGTATTATGATTACAAATGGAATCCCTTTAATAAAGTTTATGTGTAAAACTTGGTATTCTTGTTAAAGGCTTTCACAACAATCAGCAATTGCGTTTCGCATGCGTTTATTAAAAAAAAAAAAACTTATTTTTTTCACAATTTGAATAAAATTAAATATTCAATATTGTTGTAAATATAAAAATAAAAAACAATTTAAATACTGATCCTTATACTAATTTACCTACTATTTTTTTTTATAGGTTTTTTGTAGGGGGGGTAATTTTCCCAGTATGCTGAGGCGGGGCAGTATCCACCGTTCATGCCGCCAAAAAACCCAGTAAAGTGTATCCACGCTGTGTCTGAGTCCAGTTGCTAACATGCATTGAAATCGCGCGACACCTCTTATTAGTAAAAAAGAAACATCTATATGCAGAATATTGTTTTTTATTTTATAAAACCTATACCTACGAGTATGTAGGTATATTTCATGTCGGACGCCTGATTAACGGGTATTTTGATAAGATTTTTACAGCATTACGTTATGTGAATCATTTTGTAATAGTAAAAACATGTAAATTTTGGTAGTAAGATTGTCTTTACCTATCCTTTGGGAAATCATAAATATTTGGTAGACGATTACGTTACTTTTTGATTAACATTTTTTGTATTATTCTTCTTTATTCTTATAATACTATTAGGCATTTTCGAGTTAAGATTGGTGTAATAAATTTTATATAAGTAGATCTAATCTGAACAACAGTTCGAAATAAAATCATTATCACAACAATTTTAATCTTCACTGCTGGAGATGGGCTTTCCAGAATATATTTCTAGAGAATTTGGCCGTTACTAGCCACGTTCTGGCCTAATTTACTTAATTATTCCTCAAGTTGATATTATTTATAAGAACCGTGACCAAACGGCTTAACGTGATCTTCAAATCACAAGAACGGTTGTGTTGTAAATCTATAGAAAAGTGTATATCTTATTAGTATATCCTGGACTGCACCCTAACTTATTTGGATTAAAAGAAAGAGCTAACAACCGGACGCCACTGATCCTTAACTATTTAGTAACGATACGCTTAGATCTGAACCACCGTAACTACATCGATAGCAATCAGCATCTAAAAACTTGCGATTCAGGTGAAACGGTTTTTCCTACCCTCAGTCAGACTTATGCTTTATAAAGCACAAATAAGTTCATGGATGGTATACTGTTCTTAGCTCGCTTCACCCATATGGTTTCGCTAAGTACTTTACAGATGCTCTCTATTTCCTGCAGAGGCGGTTAATTCAGATAGTGGACCATAGTGTCCAAAACTCTTAAATCGCTTCGCTGAGACGTGGTCTCTCTGAGAGTGTTTTACAGGCCACGGTAAATGTTTTGTAGAGCTCCACAACCTTATCTCTTCTCTATTTCGTAACCGAATCACACGCACAGGCCTAAATATGCACCCCCATACCGTAGCCACTATCCCTACGCGTACGTATAAATTTGGAGACTCTTACTACAGTCGCACGCTAAAGATGTGGAATGCTCTCCTAGCCAGTGTGTATCCCCATTCCTATAACCTGGAGTCAGGCCAGCATAATGTCTGACGCTTGATGCTCCCATTCCACTTCTCCATCCATTTGACGGCCTCCGTGGTCTAGTGGTAATAAACGTTGCCGTGAACTCGGGAGGTCGTGGGTTCGATTCCCGTCGGGGGCAGGTTGTACATTGTATAATTTGTCTCGGTCTGGGTTATTCTCGGTTTATATGTATAATATGTATATATTTACAAAAAAAAAGTATAATATGTAGTTTATCAACCATCTAGTTTCCGTAAGACAAGCCTCGTAGCTTACCACGGAAACTAGATGGTGCTGTGTGACCTGTCTGGAAATATTTATTTATTTATTTATATTTATTCTTGGACCTCGCGTACCGCTTACCATAAAGTAGGCACGATGTCACACATTGTGTATAATATATTTAAAAAAATAGGTTATCATCTGCCGCAGAACCGACAAACGATGGAGCTTTATACAGTGGAGACAACGTTAGTCGTGACGGAGCAACGCAAAGTAGGACGACCCTCCGTCAGATTAACGAATGACCTAAAGAAGGTTGCTGATGAGGGCTGCATGAGGGTGAGGAACGTTGGAAGACACTAATATTTAGTAGTAAAAGGACAGTTATTTTATAAAATTTATTGACGATTCTATCTTTTCTTTGTTCTAGTATAAAGTCGCAGGTGTTTGTGTGATATTAGTTTCTGTGAGAATAGATATCAAATAATATATTGATATTGTCGTATACTCTGCCATACAATTGGATAGGTAAATTAATTGTTATGACGACATTAATGGTGGAAAGCTAACATGAGCAACACAAACATGGCTACAGTACTGTTCTAATTTAAAATTAATTAATCTGTTTTGAAGTTAGTTATACGATATCGCGCTAAACTATACCTACCCACTTACAAATAATATAGGAGTTAAAACCTGATGTGGGTTGCGACATGTGTAGCCACATTAGCCCCACCCCACATCCAGGCGACCTTGTCCAGTGCGGGGATTGTGGCGGTTTCTGCTCAAAACCTAAGCTGCGCAAATATGCCAATGTCGGTACAGGTTACGAGTTTACGTCGTTTGGGGTCGAGACGATGGGACCATGGGCCAAGCGCCTGGTCAAGGAGTTGTCCAAACGACTGACGGTGAAATCTGGAGACAGAAAGGCTGTCAATTATTACTGCCAACGTATTAGACTTGCTATACAGAGGGGAAATGTTGCCAGCCTTCTTGGGACTATCTCCCTAGAGGACATTTTTTATTTATAGATAGTTATTTTTTATTAGGTTTAAGTTATATTTAATTATATTTCTATAAAGTGTACCTAATCTTAAATTGTTTGTTTATTATGATAGACATTAGTACCTTGGAGATTGCGAGCCAATCCCTAGTATGGGACTTCACCTGCTGGTATACCCTTACTCCTTTCCACCTTCAAGGTACTTCTGTGAGAGCTGGGGCTGCGGAGGAACAAGCGCAGATCAGCAAGCGTCGAAAATATGTAACTATTTGCAATAGTTACCTACTTATTTTCGACGTTTGCGGTACACATGATGGGCCCCTGGGGATGAGAACTAAAATCTTTTAATAAATAAATTGTTCCAAGGCTTATTGACGTCTCTGATGACAATAGGCATGGCAGTTTTTTCTCTCAAAAAATAGGTATTTTAATTTTGAGGGGAAATGTTGCCAGTGAATTGGACACCATGCCACAGGATTTAGGAGCGCTATTTTTTTTTTTTAAGTATTATTTTTTTATAATATAATATAGTACCGATAGCATGGGGTAATTTTTATTTTTTATTTTTATACCCGTAGGGTAGGTTTTATAAGTTAACATACATCGCAACAAAGTCGAATGTTTCACTTATGTTATCATTAGAAAACTTTGGCAGTATTAAAAAAATTACATCTGTAAGGCACTTTCCATCGAATTTAGTTAAGACTGAACAAGACATAAAAAACGTACCTACTAGTATGCCAGTAAAATGGTTTTTGTACGTGCTTCATTTATTTATTTAATTAGGATCACCAACAGAGTACACATTGGATCCAATTCTATCAATAGAAGCAAACAGTAAAAAAAAAAACATTAGTGAATGGTACTCCAGTAACAGGTGACCACAACATGTCAGACTACATTCAATTATGATACATTATATGTTTAAGAAATTTAAATAATAATATTAACAATACTTAAAAACTAAAAAATAATGAGAACTATGACTAAAAGTAATACTTACAGTTACAGAGTTAAATGATAAAAGTATGTTATATACAAACTTCATTGAAAGCAAAATAAACAACTGAGAAGAAGAATACGTAAAATATCCGAATAGAAAGGTATAAGTTACTTTACAAATACACAATACAACTAACAAAAGCAACAACAAATGAAAATTTACAACTATAGCCCTCCAGCGCCACCTGTGAACGCGGCAGAATGTCAGATAATAGTTTATCATTGTGGATACAAAATTAAACTCTATTGATGAACTGTCCCACATAGCTGTGCGAATTAATTTCAATTGCTAGCTACACTAATTATTATAATCTTCTTTATAGCGAATTTGAACTGAAAGCAATCAACCGTGGAACTATCTTCAAAAGATTGATCCAAAAATTATTCCAAAAATCGGTCTCCTAATACATATTATAATATTTTATATATATATAATAAAAATATATGTTTCCTATGATATATTAGCATAAAAATTTACTATTAATTAAAAATAAAACGGTTGAAAAGTAGCTTTAAACCAAAGGTAAATTGCCTAATCTCAAATAATATATGAGTTGGCTCACAGTGTCAGAGGTGGCATAAACAATGTTTATACGTCCCAAATTTCCAGTGGGTCCCGCGGGAAAGCATATAAACCCATACGCAAGGTCAGGGTCCTAGCCACCAACCCTTCACAGCTGATTCTCGTGACATCAATATCAATTTGAGATTGAGTATCGATCGATACTGTCTGCAGTTTAGGTATTTTCTTTGTACGCCGGTTTAACGCTTCGGCATCCGTCTCGCTTAAGAAAGAAATATTTTTCATGTTAGAGTGTAGGAACTTTAGAGCAATATAGTCTATCAACTTTATTACAGACATTTTAGAGATATATTAAGAAATGATCAGAAACGGATTCAAGACTCAGCTTTAGGCAGTGGAAGTTGATGCGAGAAGAATTGGTCTACCGTCAATACATTTATGGAACGAGCTTCCAAGGCGACATTAACGGAATCATACAGTATTTGGTTGGGAGAGAAAGGATCATAATGGTGGATGGTTAGTGTCTTGTTGTGCAATAAAATAAAATCATCCTTTGTAAACTATTGTCGGTCGCAAGCTCAAGACACCATTCTTCTCATCTCTCTTTCCCACATACAATGGAGCCGGTACCCGATGTACACGTCACAATCATTGTAAAAATAGTTTTATTTCTGTAAATCTACCTACTGGTCTAAGTCGATAGTTTTTGAGGCTAATGTTTAATGTGTAATGTTTTAGGTAAGAGTACTATTATTATTATTGTTCTATTTATATAATCATTTATTCGAAAAAAATATTTACAAAATATAAAATAAAATTAATATTAATACTAAGGATAGGGATATAAGTCCCGTCCGCGTGGAATGGTGGCAAGAACGCTGGCTGCATTTCCCCGCTGAATTGCAATACTGATTCTTTGGGCGAAGAAAGAGCCAGCCCTCTTGTCGCCGGAGGAGACGACAAGACGCGGTGTTATGTCTTTTAAAAACTTTTTTGCACTTGGACTCCATGGGCCCAGAGTTTCTACAGCAAACGGCATAAATATGTAATCTTTTAATATACTTACATATTTGCGCCGCTTGCTGGACTCCGCATTTTCCGCCGCGGCTCCCGCTTGCTTTGTTCTATTGTTGTTTACATTGATATAAGTCTACAATGATCACAATCAGAAACGAAGTTAAGTAATTCGTACCAATTATAATTTTAAATATAAAAAAGCGCTGGTAAGAACGCCTTTTTTAACATACTAGGAGAGTTCGAACCCCAGCATGTGTCAATGAAAAATACAAATTTCTTACGTACATTTGTCATAGATTTACAACCGTCGTCGCGCGTCGTCGGTTCAACTAATACCAATGGATTCGTTATTAAATTGCTATTATTAATAATTATATATTTAAAAAAAATCTTACTGTTAGTTTAATTTCTAAATTTTTAGTGACAACGCCCTTGTACAACAAACAGCATCTATGTAGGTATTGATTTTACCACTAAGGTAAATGATGGCTGTTCTTTTTTTTTATTAATGGTTTTATTTTGCTATCCTGCCATAATTGATAAACAATATTATGTATGGACAAAACCGAGTGTACTTAATATTTTTTTTTTTAAATGACATCAATCTCTTGCCAATCCGTCTGGCCAGCGTGACGAAGGCAAAATTATTCAGAAATTTCTGAAAGTCCCATCTCCAGCAGTGGAGGTCTAGGACTCTGTCTTCTGGGGGCTGTGATAAGTAAATGATGATGATATTAAAAATATTGATTTATATATAATAAACCTACGCTAAAATAGAAGAAACGATTAGGCTAGCCTCAGTGATCCATCAGTTGATGTATTAGTAAATGGTTACAGGGCTACCCTAATGTAGCTAATGGTTTTGGGTCTTTTAAATATTTTGTAAATAATAACCTTACGGCTTAACCAAATATTCTATCCATAGAATAATAACGTATAAAAAAAATACATGTACATTGCACGTTATACAACGAACTTAATGCTGCTAGACATTATATGACAGCAAACTTTAGGGACAATGTGGACCATTTTAAATGTAAGGTAGCTGCAAATAATTATACCAACTTATGGAAAATACTACAATAATAAATAATATATAAGTTTAAGTACTTATTAATTATCATCACGACCGTTTCCCTTTCGGGGTTGTCAGAAACCACGCCTATTAAGAAGCGGATTCACATTTAGCCAACTTTACTATAGGCAAGTGGCAAACTCGTCGATGTCTCCAGCGTACTAAACTCGAGAAATATCACAAATAAATTAAATATATTTATTTAAATTAATAAATATGATTGTGTGCCGACCAGGAATCGAACCCGGTACCTACCTCCTCAAATTTATTATTTTCTTAATGCTACGAAAGTGTAAAACAAGAAGGGAACCCGTATCAAAATACACGAAACATTCTAGAAGTTGTTATTGATAAATATAGGATAATAATATTAGTAAACTACATAATATTAACTACATATAAAACAATTACATAAGTTAAGATCCTTTAAAGATTATTTGTTTATTTATAGGCGTGGTTTCTGACCACCCCGAAAGGGAAACTGTCGTAATGATACTTTTTTTTTTCTATTTCTTGACTTGAATAATCTAAAAAAATCCTGTATTGTGCGAGAGCGAGGCATGCAAATTGTGACACCCAGTAAAAAATATTTTTTTGATCAAATAAAATCCCGAGAGCTGTTATATTATATTGTAATTACTAGACGCTACATCACCACACTCACATACCAATCTACATATATTAAGGTACAATTGATTTAAAAAAAATAAAAAAAATATTCATAAACTAAAAACTTACATTTTAAAACATAAATGACTATTAATAAAAATAAACCTAATTAATAAATAAAAATACACTAAAAACTAAAATGAAGAAAAAACAAAATATTTTCTTTTTATAAATAAAAAAATTGCTCCAAATCGCTGCCAAAGGGCAAAGTGCCAAGGATACTGGCAGCATTGCCACGTTGAATGGCAATGCTGATCCTTTGGCCCAAATATTGCCCAGCCCTTTTGTCTCCTGAGGTGTTGACGAGCTGTTTTGACAACGCCTTGAAAATTTCATCTACATATATTATATTATTTATTTATTTATTATATTGTATTATGTTATATGATATTATTACACACAAATACAAAAATATGCATGTTCTTGGTTTACACAACAACAACATTTATTTATCCACTCAATTTGCGAACCAAATCCAACCAGGAACGCGCAAGTGCATTTCCCCGTCACCTGTCTATTCATATAAACAAACAAGAAACGAAGAGAACACACAAACATACCCAAGCCAACTTCAGTCCACAGATGTAATTCAAATTCAAATTCAAAATCGTTTATTTCCTTTATTTTTTTTTTTTTATTTAAAAACTTTATTGTAAATCTATACAAAAGGCGAACGTAATGCCGCAAAACATTCTCTTCCCGTTAACCTTTGGGACATTTAAATATGAGTACGGTGCAAATAGAGAAATAAAATATTAAAATGAAACATAAATAATATTAAAAATTAACATACTTAGACAACTATAAATTTTTTTTTTTTTTTTTATAAAATAAAATATATACATTTATTCGAAAAAATATTTACAACATATAAAATAAAAATTAATATTAAGGATAGGGATATAAGTCCCGTCCGCGTGGAATGGTGGCAAGAACGCTGGCTGCATTTCCCCGCTGAATTGCAATACTAATTCTCTGGGCGAAGAAAGAGCCAGCCCTCTTGTCACCGGAGGAGACATAAAATACTATAAAATATATATACATATATATAATATATACACATACATACTAATACTACATAAATATAATACAATAAAATTATATAATAATACATAAATACCTTAATGTGGTACATACAGTAATATGGTTAGTAAGTTGGCTCTGCACATTTAGCCATTGTTGTGGCATGCAAAAATTGTTTAGTTTAAATATATTCTTATCATTAAGTCATGCAAATTCTTTTAGTTATTATTTCGCTCGAAGAACTCGCCAATATTATAGAAACAGCCCTTTGCCAGCCATTTATACAGTTCTTTTTTAAACATTTTTACTGGTACTTGTTTTATTTCTGTTGGGATATTGTTAACTATTTTAATCGACATATAGTAACAGTTCCTTCTAAACAGTTCACTTTTACATACTGGTATTACTAACATTGTTTCATTTATCTGACGTAATGTGCATGTATAACTCCTTTTTAAGGCTAGATTTAAAATAATTTAAATTTACTTCTTAATGAACCTATTTACCCAGTATAAGCTATGCCAACGCGCTTTAAAGTGCCTAATAGTATGAAATTAAATTTGAAACAATACGTGACTTTTCAATTTGATAGGGTTATCTTGGCACAAAGCATTTGGCCACTAACTTCACACCGGTAATAGAAATGTGATATCGATTTCTTTATGTGACAAAATAATTCGACATTATTAAGATGTTGAGACGAGAATAGGCGGATGTCTTCCTGATGTGAAAGTCATTGACGCGAAATGACATTTCTTGACGATATTTGATGGCTATTTCATTTGGTAGGTATACATTCTGATGAATATTATAATATGAAGGCATACGATGTTGTTTATGTGACTCCTAAAAGTACAGTATTAATATTTTACGTGCTTATTTCGAGGTGTAAATGTTAGATATTAAATATGTTAATATGACAGTTCAGTTAGGTTTTTTAGACCCTTAGCTATATGATTATTTAATTATAGCATCATTTTTTACTTTATATTACTGATCAGTAAAAAAGTATCATCACGACCGTATCAATTTAAGACAAGCGGATTCATATTTAGCCAACTTTACTATAGGCCCGTCATGACAAGTGGCAAGCTCGTCGATGTCTCTAGCGTACCAAACTTGAGAAATATTACAAATAAATAAATTATTATGTCCCGACCAGAAATCGAACCCGGCACCTCTGCGTCTAAATCCACAAACTTAACCGCTAGACCACGGCAGTAACTTTAATTAATAACATCATTTATTGTTGTACTAATTTTGCCCAAAGCAAGATCAAGACCAAGACTAAGGTCATCAAGTACCAGCATCCCTATTCTGTAAAGCGCAAACGTTATATAATGGAATCAGTTAACTATATATATCACGCTATTAAAGTTTATATTTGCACGGCCGCTGTCGAGCTCGAGCGCTTATAGAGTTGAGAATTGAATAATATTTCGTAATCATGACGCAATCTCTGACGTAAATAATGAAATCCTCTAATAACGTTTGCGACCAAGTAACAGGATAGGGCTACAGAACAACAGCTTGTCTTGGTCTTGCACCCTTAATCTTGGTCTTGGTATCGGTCTTGCGCAAGACTCTTGAATATATAATTGTGAGACTAGTTTATATTTGCAAACTTCTATCTTAAGATCTACTGTTCTGATTTACTTGAGATTTGCAATATTTATAGATCTTGTTGACCAACGTATAGGAACGTATAAAGTTTTACATGATATTTTATTTATCAATACGTTCAAATTTGTCACAGCGGTTTTTTGTTCTACATAAATACATTTAAAACTCTAGTCTTGGTTTTGGCCTTGCGCAAGAGTCTTACAAAGTTCTTTCAGACTTATTTCTCTAATTTAAAGACATTTTAAAAGCCATTAAAAATCTCTATCCCAAAATAAAAACAATTCGGCATAATTAACCGTGTCGTGGGAATCAAATATTCCAAAAGAACACAACATGAAGTTGAATGAATATTATGATTATAAAATTATAATTTAGTATTAAGTATGACAATGCCAATTTACAGCTGCTATTTATTATAATTTCAATGAATACAATACTTATAATTTTACGAGGCGGTATCTACAGTTCCTGACCAGTAATTTAAAAAATCCATGACCTATTATTGAGTTGTTCAGCTGATATTATATTTCTGTTTTAATCACTAGTAAATATTTTAATGTATACATTATGTAAATTATATAAAATTATAAATATAAAATGTAATAACTGTTATGACGTGTAAAAGTACTAAAAATGTTGCCTATTTACTGAATAAATTATTTGATTTGATTTGATCTCATAGATGAAATGACCAGGATGACAGATGAATTTACGCAGTGGAAGTTGGTGCAGGAGGAGTTCCAGCCAAATCTTTGCACCACTTACTGAAAGAATTGGGCCTAAGCAGGTCTACCGTTAATACATTTATGGAAAGAGCTTCCAAGACGGCATTAATAGAATCATACAGTATTTGACTGGGTAGGGAGAGGAGTAGAATGGTGGATGGTGAGCGTTTTATGGCACAATAAAAAAAAATGAAGGCCTTCTTTTTAAACCAGCCTATTGTCGGTGGCAAGCTTGAGACACCATTCTTCTCATCTCTTACTCACACACGATGGAGCCAGCACCCGCACGGTGGATCCATGAAATACTTAGAAATTCGTCTTCTTTTTTTTCACCACCTTTGAGGAGTAAAGCACATTAAGCCAACTTGTGGAATCGTTAATAAATTGTCATTAAAATTGACAACATACCCTCGCGAACCCGTCTGGCCAGCGCGTGGCAAATGTAGGCCAAATTGCCCTGGCATATGTTCTGGAAGGTTCATATCCAGCTGTGGAGTATTTAGAGAATAAAATAAAACGAGTTTATCTAAATTCTATTACCATAAGCGATCATTATCCCTTTAGTAATTTATTTATTCATGCCCCATACTTAATGTAAGCCTAAAAAATGTGCTCTAATTTTCTGCTTTTCCTGCTAAATTAATAACTCCGGTTCACGATAACGTCAATTTAATGAATTTTCCTAAAACAAAATTGTATTTTTGCATGCAAAAATTTTATAGAAAAATTTTCGTGTTGAGTAAAAAATACTATACCTAAAAGTACCTACTCGCAATTTTATTTATTAGAGTTGAATTATAAAGTAACTGGTACGTGTAGGTTACGGATTTTTATTTGAATGTTAATTGAGAATGAGATCATGAAAATATATTTTTTTTTTGATACCAACACGACATGTGACCTTGGGCTCACCTGATGGTAAGTGGCGCGCAAGGTCCATGAATGTTAGCAACTGAAGTCAGACACTCATGACTGACATCAGTCCCTAACACTATGCCGGCTTGACTAGATGCTTTTTCACACTTCGCTTGAAGGACTCCAAGTTATAGGAAAGTGGAAACACAGAGGCTGGCAGGGTAGTCGAGGGTTTTTGTTTTGGAGAACGAAAAAGAGATAATCCTCGGAGGTCGACAGAGAGAGTATTTTTATAAGTTTTAGGATGACAAACATAATACCAGTGAATTTTAGTTAGAATTTAGTTAGATAAAAAGCTGTTTAGTTTCACATTGTATCGCATAATAAAAAATAAAACTTAATAAGTATTTTATTAAGAAAATGCCAAATTATTTTTGTATCATGTTAATTTAATTTTATTTTATTTAAAATACTTTATTGCACTAAAAATGTACATAAACATTTTTTAACAAACAGCATGTTTAATTTAGTAATTGTTTTGCTTTTATCATTATATATATTATCTAAAAAAAATATTCTTTTACTGTGTTTGTCGCAAAAAAATACAAATTTTCACTGTATAATTAGCTATATCACAGCCCTATTAAAGGCATTAAGTTGACGAGCTAATCGTAAACCTTGTCCATCCATCACCCAGACGTCTACTATATTAACCGCAAGCCCAGCCTAAAGCCAATCTACACTTTGAACCAATAAAAACGGGTTACCAAAAAGTTTTAAAAGTTATTAATTAAAGACAGACAGACAGTGGCGTCCCGTCCAGGCCCGGATTAATTAGCCTGCCTGTTTTCCTTTGCAGAATCTGCTGACTTGCTTTAGTGCTGGGTGCCGTTGCATGGATTACAGCGCCCGTGTGGCTCACGAGCCCAGGAGGACTAGTTTCGACTAACTCACCTCTCTTCCAGGTCCACTTCTCGAGAAAGTGGACTCCCATTATGGGCCGTACGCAGACAGCGCAACATTGTCCAGAATATTCATATCTAGATGCTTGAAGTGTGATAGAGCATACGTCTACTCAGGCCTCAAAAGTATGCATCTCCAGATCTCGAACTATGACGAAATTACGCATGAACCACGACGCTCGGGAGACCACAATGAGTTCAATGTTATGATATTAATTAAAAAGAGATTTTACAATATGATAATTGTAGCGTTATATGAGTATAAGGTTTAATTGGACGTAGTTATGCAAAAAGGATCCAATCCACAATTTTTCAGAAATTTAATTATTTATGAATGCCAATCAGGTCCTAATAATAATATATTTCATACCATAAACGATCTAAATAAAAAATATAGACCAAATGTCGCAAATACGAGTCTGTTGCTAATGAATACGTTTTTGTGCCTTTTGGTTTTGGTACAATGGGACCGTGGGGGCCAAGAAGTTTTTTAAAGAACTAAGCGGCTGATTAACTCTGTATGTGACAAGGGGGATGGCAGTTTTTTCGCGCAGCAAATCAGCATCGCTGTGCAGCGGGGGAATGCTGCGAGTGTTCTTGGCACACTGCCACATGATCAAGTCATGGGTGAATATTTTTATATATAGTATAGATTTTAGTTTTATTTTTAATTTAGTGATATTTCTCGTGTTTGGTACGCTGGAGACATCGACGAGCTTGCCACTTGTCATGATTGGCCTATAGTAAAGTTGGCTAAATGTGAATCCGTTTATTTATAAGCGTGGTTTCTGACTACCCCAAAAGGGAAACGGTCGTGATGATACTTTACTTTACTTTTTAATTTAGTATTTTAGAATAATTTTCAGTTTTATGTTTTATGTCTTAATAAAATAAATAAATAGAGAAAACTAATTGTACAACAGAGATCACAAAACAATGTACATATCTTAGATTGTCTGGTTTGTCTGAAATGTGGGACTAATCGCAGTAGGACTAACTTAAATAGCCTATAACTGAAAAATAACTTGTTTTTTACGACTAAAATCAATAAGTACTTAGGAGTAGTTATGAAATAATACTAAGGTCGATAAATCGTTCAAATTTGGACATCTTTTTCACATCAATAATTTCGATCACCAGTTCGTGTGAACAAAATTCGCAGGAACTGGGGTATAGTATAGTCGCGTTCAATTAGGACGATCCCTATATAAGTTTAGCCTAGATTTAAGTACTATGACAATTTTTGTGCTGAAAAACCTTTTTTGTTATTTTCTTTTTATTTTCCCTAGCCACTATCCCTCACACGTGACACTTTAGAGAGACACAATAGGGGTAAGAAAGGTGCCGTGAGTGAAGTTAATAAAAGGCAATTTCATTGGGTTACCGATAAGCGCCCTTCTCTTCTTTCATTACATAAATTGTAGAGCTAATATGAAATTCGACCACTTTTCTTGGACCTGCATTATAATATAATCAGGATATAGGCTTGCTAGTTTCAAACAAGGAAATGATACGGTTAAACTGCAAGTTCTTAGAAAATCTCAAAAACCTGGGAAAACTAGTTAGAATTTTTAGTTTTATTTTATCTTTTTCGCTGCATCCGATGGAACAGTCTTTTAGTTTCCATATCATAACAGTAAATCTAGCTTTCGCATTCCGTAAGTTTGTAGAACACAGCCTTTGAGTCACCTCCGTTTAATCTGTAAAGCATTTCACGGCGCCAATCAACACGACGGAGTTTTTGGGCCTCGGTTAAATTATGAGGTTTCAACCGGGCACAAAGCTTCCTGGCCGTTAAATGGTAATGGAAAATTCCATGCACTTGACTCATACCGATGCCTAAGCTTGTCCGAATGTGCTAATAGGTCATTATTTTGTCAGTCTCTATCATACGACACACAACACTGATGTTATGTTCAGTCATCGCCGAAGGCCGTCCTTCACGCAGACTGAGATTAGTGCGACCACGTTTAAACTCATTAAACCAGTTGTAAACAGTGGCACGAGATGGGGCTTCATCTGGAAAGGCCAATCGAAGTCTTTCATTACTTTCTTGTTGAGATTCATAAAAAAATCATTGCACAAAAATTTGGTCGAGTAAATTCATGCTGACGTGATACAGACAATTTTCAATTTGCCGCCAAATCGTAAAACAAATGAGAAATGAATAAAATAATATTGGCAAAGAGTTCCATTTTCAAATATTTAAACTTTTTTTTAGTTATATCGTTTACAAGTGGCCAGTTCTAAAAACTTTCAGTGTGACCCTCGTAATATAAGCTCTTTTATAACTTATCAAAAGACAAGAGATAATTTAATATTGCGCATGAAATTGGAGTGATAAATGCGGTTAGTTTCGGTTTTGTATAGCTTTATCTTTGCCTATCTCTGACCTCGTCGTGCGACAGAGATAACGCTATACAAAACGGTAATAGCCGATCTTAGCCGTCACTCTTGATTCGGATGTGCCAAATTAAAAGCCACCTACTATATGTAACTTGGCGAGTAAATATCAATAATATAAATAAGAAATAGGTTATCATACAATTATTTGTTTAGTGGCCATTCATTTGTTATTTTATACGAATTATGTCATTTTTAGACCCTCTCCCCATAGGGATGTAAGAAGTAATAATAATTATTCGACCCCCTTAATTAATTTATTTATAAAATTACATACTTCTAACATTACCGCCTAGGCCAATGCGTTAGGAGGTGTCTCACAAAATTATATACATATCCAATATCTACTACATATAAACAATATAAACTAAACATAATCTTCATCTATCAATACAAAATCCCACACATACAAGGATATATCTACCTACGTTATACTAATATAATCACAATATCATATGTAAAGTCGTCAGTCCCTATTCTGTGCTGCTAACAACGTAGGGATGCTGCTGCCGGTCTTCGATGGCTCAATGAAAGAGTGTTTAGCGGACTGTATATGGTTTATTGCAGAAGTAGAAATTCCAGTTAATTACTTGAGTAAAAAGGCTACGAAAATTGTGAGAGAAAAACGTGTGACCGCTCGGTGCGCGGATTGATTCCACTCTCGTGGTCGCCGCTCGGAGCGCTGGCCACCGATCTAATGGTGGGATTGGCCGAGCGGCGATAATGTCGCTGTGATCGCGACTACATAAAAACATATTTTAATCCTCCCTATTTCCCATGTACATCTTTACCACCTTCTTGAACTCAGTTTCACTAGATGTAAATATGACAATCTGGGGAAACTTCAACGATAGTTTGTTAACAACGGTGAAGTCTCATGCTGTACATGTCGCTGGAATAGCATGCTGGATGGATGGCACGCATATACTGAAACTGCGCTGGTCAAAGTACCACCCAATTTGCCTGCTTTTTGCAATTTAATATTTATTACATAAAAATATAGTATATTATTTCTATAAATGTTCAAATTTGTCACCAAAGATTGGCTGTCGGAGAATGTCATTGGGCATTAAGTCCGCCTTTGTACTTAACTTTGTGCAATTAAGGTTTTTTTTTAATAAATAAAAACTTCTCTAATAATTAAAAACTAATAATACATATACGCTAAAATAAACTAATATTTAGAACACCTGTTACTTAAGCGCAAACGTTATTAGTGAATTTCGTTATTTACGTCAAAGCTTGCGTCTTAATTACAAAATATTATTTAATTCTCAACTCTATAAGCGCTCGACCTTGAAAGCGACCGTGCAAATAACTACTTTAATAGCGTTGTAAATATATAGTCAACTGTTTCCATTATATAACGTTTGCGCTTGAGTAACAGAATAGGGCTGCAGAACGCGTTGAATAAACTGTTTGTGGAACACGCGAATGCTCTAAGCAACTCCATTGTATATTTGCGGGAAATGGTAGAACTAGGAAATATCTGTTTACACAAACATACGTAATTTGAAAAAAAAAGCCGATAGAAAAGGCAATATTTTAAAATTACAAATATTAATATTACAAAGGCCTAAAACCGTATTATGGAAGCTTCCCAGATATGAAAAGCTAACATTGAACGTGATGTTAAAACGTTTCTATTTACAAAGGTTTAATGCTTATCCAGAAATAAGTGAATATCTGCCCGAGAAACTGTCAAGTAGAATAACATAATAAAATCCGCAGTGCTACCCTTAAATTACATTTAAGATACATTTAATATAAAAAAAGTACTGTAAAGTATCATCACTATACCACGCTTATAAATAAGCTGATTCACATTTAGCCAACTTTACTATAGGCCAATCATGACAAGTGGCAAGCTAGTAGATGTCTCCAGCGTACCAAACTCGAGAAATATAACAAATAAATTAAATGTGTTTATTTAGATTAACAAATATTTTTGTGTCCCGACCAGGAATGGAACCCGGTACCTCCGAGTCTAAATCCACGGACTTAACCGCTAGACTACGGAGGCAGTTAATATACCTATCAAATAAGTCGATATTATCATTTATAATTTTTAATATATTTTTATTTAAAAACTGAATGGAAACATTCTCTGACAGCCAAACCTTTAGGACTTTTAGACAGTATAAATGGTAGGTGCAATTATTAATTAGGTTATTCTTTTAACAGTTTTAATGAAAAAAGTATCATCACGACCGTTTCGTTCGTGGTTAGAAACCACGCTGATAAATAAGCGGATCAACGGAGTTCGATCATGAATTGAGCCTAGAAAAGTAAAGTTGTCTTTCAGGTATTTCGGTGTGTCCGGTTCGTTAAGAATGCTGAATAGTAAGCAAGGCAGTCTGCGATCTCTACGCTTACGGATATTAAGTTTATCCCGAAAAGAAGAAATATGGTCAAACTTACGAGTACGTAGACCAAAGATAAACCTAATATTAAATTGCAAAAAGCAGGCAAATTGGGTGGTACTTTGACCAGCGCGGTTTCAGTATATGCTTGCCATCCATCCAGCGTGCTATTCCATGAGCCAGCGACGGGTACAGTTACGCATGAGACTTCACCGTTGTTAACAAACTATCGCTGAAGTTTCCCCAGATTGTCATATTTACATCTAGTGAAACTGAGTTCAAGAAGGCGATAAAGATGTACTTGGGAAATAGGGAGGATTAAAATATGTGTTTATGATATTATGATTATATTAGTATAATGTAGGTATATATATCCTTGTATGTGTGGGATTTTGTATTATTATTATTAAAATACTTTATTGCACTTTAACTTAAAAGTATGTACAAAGGCGAACTTAAAGCCATTTCGGCTTTTTTTACCAGCTAACCTTTGTATTGATAGATGAGATTATGTTTAGTTTATATTGTTTATATGTAGTAGATATTGGATATGTATATAATTTTGTGAGATGCCTCCTAACGCATTGGCCTAGGCTGTAATGTTAGAAGTATGTAATTTTATAAAAAAATAATTAAACAATAGGGGAAGGGGGTCGAATTATTATTATTTTTTCTTACATCCCTATAGGGAGAGGGTCAAATAATTTCATAAATCGTATAACGTAACAAATGAATATGTATATATTTACCAAAAAAAAGTATAATGTGTAGTTTATCAACCATCTAGTTTCCGTAACACAAGCCTCGTAGCTTACCACGGAAATTAGATGGCGCTGTGTCTGTCTGGAAATATTTATTTATTATTATTTATAATACATGTGTTGTGCAGACGTTCCATTTTCTTAGTAATTCTTGAGTAAGATCCACACAACACACGTCACCGTAATCGAGTAACGGCAAATAAACTATATGCTTTAGATCTCCTAAATACTGCTCAATCAAAATTATTTATTTTAAAACTTAAGATTTTTATTTTTTTGATACAAAGGCGGACTTAATGCCGCTAGGCATTCTCTTACAGCCAAACCTTAGGACAGTATAGATGGTAGGTGCAATATTAATTAAGTCAATGCCAATAATAAAACGTAATATACAGTAAATAACTTATTTTTTATATTAAAACAATTCATCATCATCAGCCTGTGTCTCTTCACATCTGAACATAGGCCTTAAGGGAAGGCTCGCCACTGCACTCGGTCTTTTGCAACCTTCACCCAACCCCAACTCTGCGTCGACCTGTACGTGATCTAAATCCCATTTGCCCCATCGGTCGTGGGTTCTGAGTCAGATGTATCCAGCCCATTCAGCTTGCTAATTTTAAAAGCTATATCAGTAACTTTGGTTCTCTGACGAATATCGACATTCTGAATTCTATCCATCAGAGAAATACCAATCATAGTACTCCCATTGCTCTCGTCTTCAGACACTGTGATATGGACGATATTATTACATAAATACATTAAATAATTTAGCAAGTATTTAAGAATGCAACGACAGTGTAGGGCTACTAATACACAACATGTATGTATATGAACTATGGGTTTTTTTTATTATCCCATTTACTATATTCCTATTTTTCCTACATTCATAAAATGTAGAAAAGAATATTAAACGAGTCAAATAGGTATAAGCATCCACGGGGTTGTTTAAAAGCCGGCGAACCAAGGAATATGATTTATATAAATATCTATTAAATAGTATGTTTTACTATATTGAAACGTTATCAAATAGTTTTAAAGAGTAGACTAAACTTTATTGCCTGGAATATTGCTATATCTACGTGGCATGTAAAAAACTATATTACTTACCTTATGTGACGTAACATCTCGGCCTGAATGAGTTCATAAATGAGTGTAGCTCTTTTGATTTCATATTTGTAGAAGAAGAAAGCTGTAAGCTTGATTCTCATCATCATCATTTAATTTTTTATTTATTTTAAAACTTTATTGCACTATGTACAAAGGCGGACTTAATGCCGCTAGGCATTCTCTGACAGCCAAACCTTTAGGACATTTAGACAGTATACGTGGTAGGTGCAATAAAAAAATAGATGAAATTTAAATAAAACGGAATTATAATATAAATATATACATACCAATATCTACATACAATTTACATACTAATACATAAATAAGTCATACTATAGATATACTAATATAACATAATCCAGCAACTAAAACATAGAGTCCTTGACCTCCAGTACTGGCCTTCCAGAACATAATGCTGGCCAATCTGACGAAACCGAGTGTCCAAATGTATGAAATGGTGAATAAATAAATGAAATGAAATACGGGTTTGTTATTATTAATCAATGTAATGTAAATACCGCTCCATGTTGTAACTGATATCACACAAACAACGTTGATCTGAGGGTTATGAAGAAAAACCACTCGTTACAAGAACAAGTAACAGTCCACCTTTACTGTTAAAAGTAGAAATTAAAACCGTGTATTCTGAAAAGTTTACCAATAAACATATTTTGATCATGCTAGATCCAGGTAAGTTGAGAGAAACGTCTCCAAAGAGCATTGTAGATCTAAAACAGTATGCTTCATTCTATTCCATTCCATTAAAGTATTAGATAAAAGTAAAATGTGGGTATTAAAGGACAAGTGAAAGGCCGCCAATTTCCTTAAGAAGGTTTGTGTAACAATGCGTGCAAGATAAATGAACACATTTATAAATGAAGACCTCTTTGGACAATGACTACTAACAGAACATTTAGGTCCGTAAATAGACATGTCAGGAACGTAATATTTACATGATAGTTTATAATAAGTAAGACTGATTTTAAATGTAAAAAAATATCTCAAAAGTGAATGTATAGAAATATTTGGAAAATAATATAAAATAATATTCAGATAATAAACAAGTGCTTGAAATGCCTAAAGTAAAATAAAAACATTAAATTATGTAGAAGTTGTGAAATAGTTTACTTTATATAAATGCAAGTAATAATAGTAGATAGAATGCTTAAGAAGACCAAGGGGAAGATGTTGGTTAATAAATATTAGAATGTTGTTTTAATGAGCATGGAATTGTTTTGGAATAATATTAAAAACGCCAATAAAAATAAAATCTATTAGAATCAAACTATTTACGTCTATGTTCAAAGACGACATGATCGCTGTTTATTCGGCATTCACGCGTTGCTAACTACGCGCGCACCCAGCTAGGTATTCTAAAAGGCGGCGCGTCGTTAGAGCCATTACCTATCTCGTTCGAAATTCAAAATGTGTCCGCTGCAATAGGGCATTACGTAGTCAAGAAGGTTTTGTGATCGTGATACCTATTATATTTTTTCTTGAATATTCTTGGTTGAATGAGGTGTGAATCATCGATGCTGTACTGATTCTAGAAATTTTAGTAAAATATTTCAAACACAAAAATTGCAAAATTCTAAACAAAAAAGTGTGATTTAATAAAAAATAGACCGTATAAATATGTAGAATCAGATAAAAGGATTTTAGATATAGTTATTTATAAACATAGTAAACTTTAACATAAACAAGGTAATGATTAACAACAATTATTTTCATTGTACTTAGATAGAGTAATTTTAATAGTCAGTCAATGGGGTGTATTAGCCAAAGCTTTTTGTAGATGTCGCTAGCGTCACACCTTGTTTTACACCTACATCGCATCATTTTTTAATGTTTTATAGTTTTTTTATTTTTATAACAGTAAAATGTATTTTAAATTAACGTTACCTTAAAAGACGAATTAAGAAAGCGCACACTGTCTTTAAAAAGAAAAAAGATTTTATTAATAGAACGGCAATTTTGAGATCACCATATTTTTGATTTTGCTTAGAAAACTAGATTTGTACACTTAAAAGCTGCTCACTTCGGCATGATATCCAGAAAATAATAAATTTGCAACTGACAGTTATGTTAGGTACCAACTATCATGGGCCATCAATCGTGATAAAAAGTTAGTGATACACCCCATTAAAATATAGGCAGTATAATTTTAAACATACACGTCGACGCAATGGTTTGTTAAGCGTACCACTAACATTCAAATGAAGACAATGATGATGGTAAAACCAAAGGCTGAAACAAACTAAAAACCTTGGTAGAATTAATATTAAAAAACACAATTGGTAACGGCATTTCAAAACTTGAACTGACAGTCATCGATACAAGGTTGTCATAAAGACTTCTAAGTTTAAGTGTAAATACTCGTACGTAGGTAACTTTCCACTTTTCTAAAAGCGTAGAGACTAAGAAGATAATCCAAACAAAAAAAGGCTTTTTATACGAAAATATAATAATGTTAACACAATTAACTATGTATAAAATCACTCAAGAGTTGACGATAAGATAAATTACGCATCTACTTCAGTTTCTTTAGGTACTACTAGTGTGTGTGCTATTTATTTATTATTTTCACTACATATTACTGTACATAAATTGGTAACATTAACATTTTTAACATTAACATTAACATTTTAAAACATAAATTACTATTAATAAAAATAAACCTAATTAATAAATAAAAATATAACTAAAAACTAAAATGAAGAAAAAACAAAATAAAAATTATTATAAATAAAAAAATTGCTCCAAATCGCTGCCAATGGGCAAAGTGCCAAGGATACTGGCAGCCGTAACTGCAACTGATCCTTTGGCCCAAATATTGCCCAAATATATGATTACTTAAATTGTTATCTTGTTAGAATAATTTATCTAAAAATACATACTTGTAGATAATGTAACGGGTACATGTAGGTTACGGAGTTTTATTTGAATTTTAATAAAGAATAATAGAAAGATTTAATGGGACACTATTACACGGTTGATTTTAACTGTAATTATTATTTTAATCCTGATTTATAAAAATACTCGCTCTGTCGACCTCTCGGTCCGAGTTCCCGATTTTCTTTTTTATACAAAACAAAAACCCATCGACTACGTCATTGTCGTATTAATGACAATACTAAATAAATCTTTAATAAAATAAAATAAAAACTCTGTATCTACATGTACCCGTTACATTATATACAAATAAATTGTAGCACAAATCCCTAATAACAATGAAAGATGTCCGTTTACCCGACTGCGCGATGCAAAGAAGGGTTATGTGTTTATTAGCCTATGTATGTATATATATATGTATGTATGTATGTTTGTTCGTTTGTAGTCTCTAACCAAACGCCTTCGGCGATTTTGATAATTCTCACGTCAATTGTTTTTATCACGCGAGTGTCACAAAAGATATGACATTAATCAAATTTCATTAAGACGACAACCAGACGCCATATTGTAGAAAATAAAATATAAAGTTAAAGAACTATATTGAGGGGGTATCATCAAATAGGTACCTATTTGAAAATCACGGGCGATATATCTCGGCTTCGAAACCTATTGATCACTGGATTCCCCCCTCTCGATTGAATTTTTGTATTTCTTTATTTCGATCGCTTCACGTACTATTCTAGCGTTATAGTGACGATCAGTTGATAGTATCTTCGGGTCATGCAGCTCAATTCAATGATTTGTGCCACTATCTGTTAGGTAAATCGCGTAAAGTCCCGTTAAAATAAAAAATAAAAAAACTACTGTAAAAAGCTTCTACTCCGAGAAGTAGAATTTATACCACCTTCGAGTATTGATATTGTTAGAGAATAAAGTGCCGTCAAGACATAACACGAGTCACGTTTTTAATATTCTTTTTCGTATTATGTTAACAATACCTACTGTGATTTATTCGCTTGCTATAATTTCGGTGGATATTACAGGCAATTGTTAGTCCGCGTGCGTGGACTGGACAGCGATCGTGACACGTTCTGGAATATTGTGCACAAAGACCATGTAAAGATCGAGCCAATGATGCAAATTATCAATATTTTGTTGGCCCTAAAATAATTTTGCAGCTTAGGTTCATTTATTGTTCCCATTGACCGTAGATTGTACTAGTTATGTTTGGAGGTGATTATATATTTAATTATTTAAAAACTTTACTTTTCAATACAAAAGGCGTATGTAATCTAAATCTAAGCTGTTCGAATTGTGGACGATGCCACTATATCTGGAACTCTCGAATCCCTGCAGCTTCGCCGAGATGTAGCTTGTCTGAGCGTGTTCTACCGGCTATACTATGGTGAGAGTATTACTCTTTATTCCGCAACCCAACCACACGCGCAGGTCAGAATATGCATCCACATACCGAAGTTACGTCCACGAAGGGATGGAAATTTGGGGACTCATAAATCTGTCGCACAATAAAGATGAGGAATGCTTTTACAGTTTTCGACTTTCCTATAACCTGGAGTCCTTGAAGCGAAGTGTGAAAAGGCATCTAGTCAAGCCGGCATAGTGTTAGGAACTGATGCCAGCCATGAGTGTCTGATTCCAGTTGCTAACATTCATGGACCTCCCGCGCCACTTCCCATCAGGTGGGCGCAAGGTCACATGTCGTGCTAGTATATTATTATATATGCTTTTATGTATTTATTTTATATTTAGTTACATATTTATTTGTTAATGTAGGACATTTATTTGTGTATAAGTAATATATGTTTGTAATTAATGTATGTTTTATATAGTAATAAATATTTTTAACTATTATTTTTCTTCTGCTGCACCCGCTTATTACATATCTTATTCACTAAGGTTAGTTGGTAGAAAATGCATTTAAGCTCGCCTATGTACCTGCACTTGTTTTGGTTTTGTACAATAAATAATTTATTATTATTATATAAAATAAATAAATAATTAAATTACGTAATATATTTTGATAATTTTAATTCATTTAGCACTATAATGTTTCACAAGTGACTGATTTGTTCTATTCACTTGTATGTATGTGTGTATATATATTATACTATACTATAATGACGTTATTGTGTCATTCATGAATATGCATTTATTATGATTGTTTATTATTTATTTGTGTAATATATATAAAAAATTATATTATTATTTATTATCGTAGTTCTGTACCAGAGCCTTGACACATTTATGCTTGTAGGTATATTAAGGGATTAGCTGAAAATCGGCGCTGTGACTCTCAAAGCGTCGCAGCTCAATGCTGAACTGATTCCCTATTTGTCACCACACACTTTTAATTTTAAGTTTACTTTTTTTGTTAATGTGACAAATAAAATATTTATTTCTCTCTTTCTTTTGATTAGATATTGGTCTTTAACAGATTTAAATCGAGTTAAATTTTATTTGGCCGGTCCATAAGAATTATGTCTTCGATAGTAAAGTTTTTGTAGCTACTATGAGGCGGTGTGAAATGGCAATGTACTCCTGCGTATGGAATGGAATTTGAAACTGTTTTTGTTGATTAAATTATTCGGACTTAATTGTACGAAATTATTATACGACATTCCTTCTTTATTTTTTATTTGTCATAAAACCTTTTTGTGTTTCTTAGATTAAGTTGCGTAATAGCGGTGTTCATGATATGTTATATGTTTATACTTTGTCACATATCGTACATATTACTTCACAATTGCCTGATTCGAGGATCTGAAATACTTAAAATTATTGAAAGAATAATAAGATCACGCGAACTTCAAATAAGATATGATTCCACATTCATGTTTATAGGATATTTGCTTAATAAAAAAACTAAATGAGAATACCCAATTTAATTAGAGAAATGTTGTCGTTCCATAATGATTTATTTTTTATTTGATAGTTATTATATTGTGTTTTCATAATTTGTATTTAATTTTATTTCTTTCACCCTAGCATGACAAAAAAATTTTTTTACGAATTGGAATCCAGTGTTTTATCTGTAATAAAGTACCTGATCATAAAAAAGAATCTAGTGCTTTGTAACTATTTCATACACAAATTTTAACCAATTGACTATTTAATTAAATTATATTTTAATGCTGGGGTAAAAGAGATGTTGTATTTTAATTTAAAAAAACATAGTTACTTGTTATGTTATTGGATTGTATTTTGTTGAGGCACGCTGCAAAAAAGTTGGGAACTGGTTTTGGGCAATCTCTTTTGTTAGTGTAGTCTAGCGGTTAAGTCCGTGGATTTAAACGATATAAAGTTCGATTCCTTATCAGGACGCAACAATTTATTTGTAATTATTCTCAATAGCTAGAAACATCGACGAGCTTGCCATTTCTCATGATGGGCCTATACGCGTAGCAAAGTTGGATAAATGTGAATCTCCTTCTTTAAAAGCATGGTTTGTGACTACCCCGAAAGGGGTTTACGGATTACGGTCGTAATAGTACTACTACTTCGAATATAATAAATAAATTTACATTCATGTTCTTGACCTGCAATCTAAACTTTGTAGAGATAGGCATTTAAATCTACGGCCTTAAGATTTATTATACATAATAATAATAATAAATTTTAAAAAAAGTTTTTGTGTAAAATTACCATTTACTTGCATTCCAAAATCTGTGAATGCAGTTCAGCATTTCTCACATAAATCAGCATATATCTGTCTTCTATGGACGTTTTCGTGTAACTATAACGGTTACATTTAACTTCTTCGTAATCTAGCGGTTAACTCACCGGATTTAGATGCGAAAGTACCGGGTTCGAATCCTGGTTGACATACATACATACGAGCTTTATTGCACGAAGTACAAAGGCGGACTTAATGCCCGTAGATATTTTCTGACAGTTAAACCTTGGGGACAAATTTGAACTATTATAAGTGCAATGAAAGAATTATTTAAAAAAAATTAAGAAAAATTAACAGATTAATTATACACTTACATATTATACTGTTATATACACTATAATATCAATATACCAAATAATAATACATACATAATACTATACATAAACATACATATATACAGTATTCCCAAATTAATAATGCACATACAGATCTTCGCTAATTGTCGTATTCCCGGAAACACCCGAATCATTGAATCGTAAGAGCCTAAACATTGCACTTGCATTTTGCACCTTGTTCGAAAGAAATAGAAGTCAATATCATGTGTACACAATCGAAAACAATTCGGGCGGTCGGTGACTGCATGTGTTCTCTCTGAGTGGAATTATATAGAGCTGATATTACACACCGTTCTTGGTTTTGTTTTCAAAGGTGAATTTAATTTCTACTTTAATTATCTTATTCAACTTTAAATAGTTTATTAATTTATTAGTTTATTTATTAGTTTTTATTAGTTTATTACACATAATTCTACTAAATTATGCATGAAGAAAATGCACTTAACCACTCTATATACATATCGTCTTCCGACGCTCGGGGAATACGACCGTTGCCGAACAGTGACGAAGATTTCTATGCGCATTATCACTTTGGGAGAACTGTACACTTACTAATATTGTGAGAAACTTTTCAGGTAGTGTAGATATATACGAGTTTGTTAAACAAAGATCTGGTAGTTGCTTGTCTTATGTTTACAGGAAGATCATTCCATAAATTTGTGGCGACATCGACAAAATAATTTAAAATAAATCCAGAAAAAAAAAAATGCATAAAATAAAATACTTAATTTATTTGCTATACAGAAGGGAAATGTTGCCAGTCTTCTTGGGACTATCACTCACGGGTCGTCTCTAGAGGACATTTTTTACTTATAGTTTATTTTTATTAGGTTTAGTTTATATTTATTTTACTTTTAAGTAGTTTTAATATATATTGTAATTATTTTATACTGTTTGTATATTTAAATAAAATAATTTATTTGTGATATTTTTTCTCGAATTTGGTACGCTAGATACATCGACGAGCTTGCTACTTGTCATGATGGGTCAATGGTAAAGTTGGCTAAATGTCAACCCGCTTCTTTAAAACTTTCCTGCTTACTGTCTCATCTCAAAAATCAACTCTATATAGTATACTTACATATGTGTCGTCGTTACAATGATTTATGTTTAACCCAGAGTGAAATAGATATCTTTAACTGTACATATCCAATGTTTAAACACCACGTACATAAACTAAACCAATAAATATGCTGATTTTATTGTTTGATTTAATGTTATTAAGAATACTTATTATTACTACTATATTATTATTGTTTTTGTGTTTATATAAATATATATAATTTTATATATAATATGTATGCCAAATTGTTTACTTATGTGTTTAAATTTAGATATTAATGTCTTTCTGTATTTTATTCTTAATATTGTTTACTGCATGCTGTGTACAAATATTAGGTTGGCAAACTTACTACTTATTTATATCACTGTATTTTGTCAAATGTTTTGTCTGTTAACTGTTTATTGTACCTTAATAAATAAATAAATAAAAATAAATAAATAAATACCTCACGATGCAAGGAAAATGGGCGATATAGGTGGAAATTGTTCGGCTTCACTGAAAGCAGCCTAAGAACATTGAGTCGAGAGTAAGTGATTCAATTTATTCCTTATCAGGACGCAACAATTTATTTGTAATTATTCTCAATAGCTAGAAACATCGACGAGCTTGCCATTTCTCATGATGGGACTATACGCGTAGCAAAGTTGGATAAATGTGAATCTCCTTCTTTAAAAGCATGGTTTGTGACTACCCCGAAAGGGGTTTACGGATTACGGTCGTAATAGTACTACTACTTCGAATATAATAAATAAATTTACATTCATGTTCTTGACCTGCAATCTAAACTTTGTAGAGATAGGCATTTAAATCTACGGCCTTAAGATTTATTATACATAATAATAATAATAAATTAAAAAAAAAGTTTTTGTGTAAAATTACCATTTACTTGCATTCCAAAATCTGTGAATGCAGTTCAGCATTTCTCACATAAATCAGCATATATCTGTCTTCTATGGACGTTTTCGTGTAACTATAACGGTTACATTTAACTTCTTCGTAATCTAGCGGTTAACTCACCGGATTTAGATGCGAAAGTACCGGGTTCGAATCCTGGTTGACATACATACATACGAGCTTTATTGCACGAAGTACAAAGGCGGACTTAATGCCCGTAGATATTTTCTGACAGTTAAACCTTGGGGACAAATTTGAACTATTATAAGTGCAATGAAAGAATTATTTAAAAAAATTTAAGAAAAATTAACAGATTAATTATACACTTACATATTATACTGTTATATACACTATAATATCAATATACCAAATAATAATACATACATAATACTATACATAAACATACATATATACAGTATTCCCAAATTAATAATGCACATACAGATCTTCGCTAATTGTCGTATTCCCGGAAACACCCGAATCATTGAATCGTAAGAGCCTAAACATTGCACTTGCATTTTGCACCTTGTTCGAAAGAAATAGAAGTCAATATCATGTGTACACAATCGAAAACAATTCGGGCGGTCGGTGACTGCATGTGTTCTCTCTGAGTGGAATTATATAGAGCTGATATTACACACCGTTCTTGGTTTTGTTTTCAAAGGTGAATTTAATTTCTACTTTAATTATCTTATTCAACTTTAAATAGTTTATTAATTTATTAGTTTATTTATTAGTTTTTATTAGTTTATTACACATAATTCTACTAAATTATGCATGAAGAAAATGCACTTAACCACTCTATATACATATCGTCTTCCGACGCTCGGGGAATACGACCGTTGCCGAACAGTGACGAAGATTTCTATGCGCATTATCACTTTGGGAGAACTGTACACTTACTAATATTGTGAGAAACTTTTCAGGTAGTGTAGATATATACGAGTTTGTTAAACAAAGATCTGGTAGTTGCTTGTCTTATGTTTACAGGAAGATCATTCCATAAATTTGTGGCGACATCGACAAAATAATTTAAAATAAATCCAGAAAAAAAAAAATGCATAAAATAAAATACTTAATTTATTTGCTATACAGAAGGGAAATGTTGCCAGTCTTCTTGGGACTATCACTCACGGGTCGTCTCTAGAGGACATTTTTTACTTATAGTTTATTTTTATTAGGTTTAGTTTATATTTATTTTACTTTTAAGTAGTTTTAATATATATTGTAATTATTTTATACTGTTTGTATATTTAAATAAAATAATTTATTTGTGATATTTTTTCTCGAATTTGGTACGCTAGATACATCGACGAGCTTGCTACTTGTCATGATGGGTCAATGGTAAAGTTGGCTAAATGTCAACCCGCTTCTTTAAAACTTTCCTGCTTACTGTCTCATCTCAAAAATCAACTCTATATAGTATACTTACATATGTGTCGTCGTTACAATGATTTATGTTTAACCCAGAGTGAAATAGATATCTTTAACTGTACATATCCAATGTTTAAACACCACGTACATAAACTAAACCAATAAATATGCTGATTTTATTGTTTGATTTAATGTTATTAAGAATACTTATTATTACTACTATATTATTATTGTTTTTGTGTTTATATAAATATATATAATTTTATATATAATATGTATGCCAAATTGTTTACTTATATGTTTAAATTTAGATATTAATGTCTTTCTGTATTTTATTCTTAATATTGTTTACTGCATGCTGTGTACAAATATTAGGTTGGCAAACTTACTACTTATTTATATCACTGTATTTTGTCAAATGTTTTGTCTGTTAACTGTTTATTGTACCTTAATAAATAAATAAATAAAAATAAATAAATAAATACCTCACGATGCAAGGAAAATGGGCGATATAGGTGGAAATTGTTCGGCTTCACTGAAAGCAGCCTAAGAACATTGAGTCGAGAGTAAGTGATTCAATTTATTCCTTATCAGGACGCAACAATTTATTTGTAATTATTCTCAATAGCTAGAAACATCGACGAGCTTGCCATTTCTCATGATGGGACTATACGCGTAGCAAAGTTGGATAAATGTGAATCTCCTTCTTTAAAAGCATGGTTTGTGACTACCCCGAAAGGGGTTTACGGATTACGGTCGTAATAGTACTACTACTTCGAATATAATAAATAAATTTACATTCATGTTCTTGACCTGCAATCTAAACTTTGTAGAGATAGGCATTTAAATCTACGGCCTTAAGATTTATTATACATAATAATAAACAGCCTTATCCTAGCGACTTAGAGCTGGTACACTGCTGGCTTACGTTTCGCTGTAAGATCTAAAAGTTTACAAATTCAATATATGTTTAAATTAGTATATAATAAACTATATGAGATTATAACTAGACTATTGTTGTATGAGGGTAGTTGGAGAATTGAAAATAAACAATCAGTTGATAACTGGCTCTAGACGGTGTTTGATTTGCTCCCATATACTATACTATAATTTCACACTTTCTAAATACCTATACACAGCGTTAGTAAGTAGTATATATATGTATGTTTTAGTATTTAGATTATTTGATGGGCCCATGGGGACACTCAGCCAAGCGTCTGGCCAAGGAGTTGTCCAAACGGCTAACGGAAAAGTCTGGAGACAGGAAGGCTGGCAATTATTTCTGCCAACGTATTAGCCTAGCTATACAGAGGGGAAATGTTGCCAGTCTTCTTGGGACTATCACTGAAGGGTCGTCTCTAGAGGACATTTTTTCTTTATAGTTTATTTTTTATTAGGTTTAGTTTATATTTATTTTAATTTTTACTTTTAAGTAGTTTTAATTTATATTGTAATTATTTTAGACTGTTTGTATAAAGCGGAATATGTATTTAGATTATTGATAAGTATAATATAATATTTATTCCATATAATGTAAGTATATTTTAAATAGCTGTTAAATATAAATAATAATTTATTACTCGTATTATTATTATCTTTATGAATGCACCTATTTATTGTTCTTTTTGCACTATTTTAAAACTTTATATGTAAGTGTATTTTTTACGCCAATAAACGTTATTATTATTATTTTATATTATTACCTATATTTATTAAATTTGTTTAGCTGTCAGAGAATGTCTTCTGGCATTAAGTCCGCCTTTGTACAATAAAATATATAAATAAAAAATAAATAATTGGGAATTGAAAACAATATATTCCTAAATTCCTTTAAATAGATGTACAGTTTTTTGGTCTTATGCCTTTTGCTGTATTGTGTTCCTAATGCTCCTTTGTCTACGATATGCAGTACATTATTATTATTATTATAAAATTTGTAAATTGATATACCAACATATAACGATTGTTATATAGGTGAGAAATACAAATATAGTTTTTATGATATAAGTACATATTTATTTATTTAAAAAACTTTATTGTAATTTACAATCTGCAAAACGTAATGTAGGCATTCTCTTACAGTTAACCGTTGGGACAAATGAGAGAGAAGAAAATAGATCGAAATGATATTAAGAAATTATTTTTTAATCCAATAAATACCATAAAAGTAAGTAATACTTATATAAAGACAAATATATTTAAATACTATACATAAATGTAACTACTGGTTTTAAGATAATCATATTATACATAATACCACAAAACATCCACCAGGGTCTCTAAGTTTGACAGTGATGGTGAACGACATCTACGAGAACCTTATAAAGTGAGTGTAAACTATCCTTTTAAATAAAGCTCTGTTAGAAGCTTGTTTAATACTGACATACCCATATAAGTAACAAAAAAATTGTCTCTTCGTATGTGCTAAGTCAACATCACATGATGTACGTAGCAGGGTATTATGTCAATGCAATACTGTAAAGATGAATTATTTATAATCGTATCATTTTATTTTCCTAATTTAATAGCATCGTTCAATAGCACTTAATCACGTAATATATTCCATCAACCACCACACACAAAAGCCTGGTTAAGGCATACTAATCTTCGACGAACCTTGCGTAAGATAAGGGTGAAGGAAAATGTACTAAATTATATTAAGCTCTGATTGAGAAGAGCCCCTTTACGGCGCTCCGTGACAAGGCATTTTAAATGTAAAGATAAGTTAGTTGTTCATAAGCTTTTAAGTCCTGATGTGAACTGTCGTGATGATGCAAACTTGGAAACTTTATGTCCTTCAATAAGATATAAGCGTCAGTTATACTTAGTACTTGTACTCGTCGATGATATACAAATAACTAACCTTAATCTTCAATTAAACATGAACTAAATTATATCTAAACCATGCATTAAACTGCAATAAAGGCGGACTGGTTAAGCAGGGCCACGACCATCATCGTGAGGATTGCAAGGGTTGGGCGGATATTGCTTGGGGAATTGGAACAATTGAGCCAATTATGCGAGATGCAACTTTTAGTCAGCCCGCACTTGTGGGAGACTTAATGCTTCACGAAGTATGGGAACCAGCGAGGAAAGCGTTTTTTGATGTTCGCATTGTTAATGCTGACGCAACCTCGTACGGAACGCGTACCTGGGGAAGCATCTCCCAAACCCATTCACACGAGAAACACCGTAAATACGACAGGGCAGCAGAAGATCTCAGAGCTTCATTTACGCTGTTGGTTATCTCGTGTGATGGCTCATTGGGTGCTGAGTACGCGGCTTTTGTCAAAAAGACCGCTTCACGGCTTTCTGAAAAAATGGCAGAAGCCATTCTCACAAGTTGCAGGCTGGCTAAAAATTAAAATACTAATTTCTGTAATAAGGGCTATAAGCTTAAGGATCAGAGGAACAAGAAAGCGAGTGAGATGGATAGGATGTGAGGATGGCGCAGGTATGTTTGAAGGAACGAATGAATGATTAAATGTGATTGAATATTAGATGATTTTATATACTTAGTTTTCTGTATTTCTTAGTTATTATTGTTATTTTGTTGAAATAAATTCATATTCTACAACTATTAATAATTAAAAAAAAATTTAAGATAATAATTATCTGAAAGAACAAAAAAATAACAATTCTTTACGTAAGTTATTTAACTTTAAATATAGAATGATCAAACGTTATTCTGGATCAAATATAAAAAGATGGTTATGAAAACAATTTTCATAGCAAGTTTAACATTATAATTTGATTATGTCTTATTTCATAACGTAATTCGAAAGGATGCGAGACGCAGAACGTTTGAAGAGCTCTGCAGATGTGGCAATTCATTTGTATCATTTGGGATTCGTGTTTGCTCATTAAAGATTTGAGTTTTTACACGTACTAACTATTAGCCCAGATAGTCCCCTATTTGCAGATATTGATTTCACCGTAAGTAATGTTGTTAAGTTATTTATAGAATAGTTTATTTGTGTTAAGAATGTGTTTGGACATGAAAACGACTATTGGATAGCCGAAATTTTCTTTGAACTATTAAATTGCTTTTGCATATAAAATGCTTGGAGTGTTTAACCACATTTACACATCAGAAAATTTAAATAAACGTTTTCTGGCATTGCCAATGGTAATATTTGTATAGTACTTGCTTCTGTAAATATCAATAACAATTTATACTGCCATTAATATTTATCATTGGATACTAGTGTAAGCTCAATTTGGCAAGGATTCCTGACACTACAAATATGATTAACCTCGTATACCTAATATATTTTTATTACAAAGCTACGTATAGGACATGCTTTTGCTGTTTCGAAAAGCTTGCCCAAACCTTTAAGTTCATCCCCAAATATAGTAGACCCTCGAATTAAAAGGTTGATTTTTTTTACAAACGAATAAAGCTTTGTGTTTAGATTTCTTACCCGAAAGGATTATGTATGTCATAATTTAACTCTTATACCCGCCCGAAGTTACAGATTTATTATGTTAAATTTTGGTGTTATGAATTAGTTACATTATTTGCTATTATTACATCCTTAATACGTAATAGAAAAGCTTGCAAGCATTTGGTAAAGCGTGTCACCAACTGCAAAGCTGAAATGATGACCACTACTACTGTGATTAATTATTATCTTATCGAAACGATCTTGCTTCTATTAGTAAATTCATGTCTTTGACTGTTATATTTACTTATTTATTAATTTATAAACTTTTGAAAATACCAACAACATATAAATACACATTACATAACATATATTAGATTTCGGAGGTCAATTATATGTCTCCACTGATAGTTCTAGTAGTTTAAATATTCTACTTGTACTCACCATGTGTATAAAGAGGTGCCACTCGAAACTTGACAGCAGCGGTACAGGCGATTGCTCCAGTGCCTCCACCGAGTTGCAGGCCGTGAGTCAGGACCTGCACGAGGGTCCCAACCACCGTCACGGTCCATCCCCATCCCCCTTCAGGGTAGTATCTTCGGGCTAGAGTAAGAGCAGCTCTAGCACGCAAGGCAGCTGCATTTTCGACGCCAACCGTAGCACCCGCACTCGCACACCTAACGAAATTAGGTTATCAACAACCGATATTATGGTAGATGTTTTGACTCGAATGAGGGATTGAATGAAGTGTATTATATTATCTCTAAGTATTTGTCTAGAAAAGAAAAACGTACAAAATATATCCCTCATTGTTTAAGTCAATACATCCACCTAATGTCGGTCGTTACGTGACCCACTGCACTAACCGACGGAACTGAGTAACTTCTCGACATGTTTCGTACCCTACGCTCTTAGAACGTCCGCGCTCCGAGAGCTTAATGCACTTGTCCTTCTCACTGACGCGTTTATTGTTTGCCATCCCGCACGTGCACAGTAGGTCCTCAGGTCGAGGCCTCGGTCTGTATTGTTCGCGACAGTTGCACTCCGTGCGCCACGATAGTAGTCTCTGGAATAGCGTCCGTCGTCTTGCCACTGATGCCACCGCAGGTGGATTCCTCGCAGAGTCCAGGGGAAACGAAGAGCTCCTGTCTGCCTCCCTGGAGCTCGTGCCCATGTCTTCATAAGTAATTTTCTTACGCAGATCTCTACTGTTAAAGCCAGTCGTTTTAGGCGGGATAAATGTACGCATAATGGACTTATCTCTAATAGCGGCATGGTACGCGCGCCCGTTTTTTGTTGCAAAGCCATTTTTTATCTTCCTGACGTCGGTTTGAAGGGACTTCCAAGCGGCGACCACTTCCTCGCGATTCGGACTTTCTTGGAAATTGGGAACAGTTCTCGAATCGGGAATCGTGTTTTCCGTTTGAGGTTTTTGGGGACCTTCGTTATTGTCATTTGGGTGTGGAATAATCTTCTCCCTTAAACGCGCAGGCAAGCTGTCACACCGACGAAGAGTCATTGTCTTTTTGAGTTAGAGGTCGCATTTTTAAACACCAATATGTGATTCCCAATTTCCAATTTATTTCTTAAAGTATATGCAGGTATTTTTTCGATCTGAAACAAAATAATTGCATTAAAATCCTAATTGAGTTACGTCGAGTTAAACGAAAGTTAAGTGAAAGTTATTGCAGAAGTTCACTTTTAGTGTACGCGCTGAGAAGTTTCGCAGAACTTACTAAGTGAAGTTACTCGTTCGCAGGATTTTTCATGTAGGTAATCCGTCGTCGGTTTACATTGCTAAGCTTAAAGCTACTCTGTTATATTGATAAGAAAAAACAGAAGAGAAATTTGTGGATTGTCAAACATCTTAGGAACTAGAACTTTCCAGACAGGTTCATATTAATATCTCAATGTCATTATTGTTTACTGACACGTGAAATTAATATATATGAGATGCCTAATTAAACGAGGTGAAAAATTAAACAAAGTTTATGTAATTAAATTTGTATGTAATTTAGAAAAAGTTCTTGATTAATTTTGGCAAAGTTGATGTCGTAAATATCTTAAAATTTTGCCGAGCTAACCAAAACGAAGTTTGTCGACGATAATGATCCGCTAAGCAATTTCTTCTCTTTATCTTTCTAATTTAAATCCTATCCACAACTTTAATTGCTGATTCGGGGAAACTTTGAAAAAGTTGATTCTGTAGTTATGTTATATGTGTAAAAATTGGCATACTTGAGGGTAATAAATCAATAAAGAATCCAAGTAGCAGCGCGGTCAGAAAACAACACTTCGCCTCTTTGGGATTTCATGAACAACTTTGTGAGAACTTTCCGTAATTTCTTTCGGAAGTAAACAGACATTGCTTTATCTTTCAAATATTAGGTACAGAAATTCCTAACGAAAAATCCTTATTTCGAAGCGAAAGTAAAAGCAATTTTCAAGTTTCTAGTCAAGATGGTACAGTACTGCAAAAAAGAAATTGAATGCTAAGTATGATATTAACACTTGAAGGGGCAAATGTTAAAGTTTTCAGACATCAAGCCATTCTCTGAGATCATTCATAGTCAGTAATTACATGCGCGAATTCTTTTGTTGCGTTCATCGCTTTGGCAGACAATTGAATTTCAAATCCTCTCCCTTTGTTGTTATCGTGATGATGTTTTTTCTTTTGTAGTAAACCGTAATAAATGTTTGCAGTTTTTCTTAAACTTTATCTCAATCTTTTGCAGATTGTTGATTAATACTCTTTCTTTGCCGAACTATTTTATTATTGTACATTTTTGTATGAAAAGTTTCTAAAGTCAAATATCGAGACTGTCAATCAATCACAGCTGTGGAGAATGAAACATATTTTTCTGATTGATTCTAAGAAGTCAAGTCTTTGTAGCTTTGTTGCACACGAAAATTTAGACAGGAGTTCGATTCCCTGTCCAACATATATGACTTATGGCGTAATTAAAGCTTGAGGAGATAATCAACATACTGTAGCCGATATCTAAGGATATTCTCATAAAAATATAAAAGTTTCATCACAAATAAATTAAATATTTTTTTATTGTTAATTTGTCTTATTCTGCCTCATATCATCTCATTCTTTTTGTAATAGTCCGCTCAGTGTTTAGTTCTTATCTATGTTTCAATATCTATTTCTGTGAAAACTTGTTATTAGCCCCTCCTTACTTTATCTTTTTTCTTTATATTTAAGTAATGTTTAGCTGTAAGTTTTCCTAATTGTATAAAATAAAAATAAATAGGAATCGAACCTCCAAGTCTAAATCCACGGACTTAACCGCTAGACCACGGAGGCAGATCCCTACTCATAAATATCGAGATATCAGTCGCACGCTGAAGATGTGGAAGACTCTCACGGCCAATGTGTTTCCATATTCCTATAACCACTGGAGTCCACCGGCATAGTGGTGTTTAGTATTAAAAAAACAATAATGCTAGAGCGGTGGTAGCTCGCGATCGCGCGGCTATTACCCCGGCATGTATCAATAAGAAATACACTTTATTTTCTTACTTACATTTGTAATTTACAACACCATTGTTTGCTTCAGAGAGCACGTTAAGCCTGATTCCACTAATTATTAACTTTTAAAATCGTTAATAAAATTGTCATCATATCGTCGCCAACACGTCTGACCAGCGAAGCGAGTCTAGGCCAAACCTTTCCAGATATACGTACTGGAAGGCCCATCTCCAGTAGTGGAGGTCTAGGACTTAATATTCTATTCTGTATATAAATTCAGTATTTTGCTGTAATAATGAATAGCATATTCAAACACATCACAACCACGCGACAAAATATGGTCAAGCGGTGTTTGTGTCGGATGTACCTAGTTCCGATGTGGTTGCGTTGTGGCTAATGTTTTTAGACAGGCAGATCAACTCAGGCTTTGTTTCAACGCAACGTTGTATTTACCCCGGCCGTCAATACAATACCATTATTTAAAAAAGACTATGCAAATAAATGTGATTTTGGTTAAATAATTATTCAAATTAAGTGGTATTTTGATTCATAATGTGAAAAAAAAATAGTTAAGCATTCCGCGACGATCCATCAAATACAATACTTAGGCAGAGATGTCTATTTATTCTTAACCATGGACATGAAGGATAATGACATGCCCTAATGCTCCAAGACACGTAGAAAAAATGTGATTTTAGTTAAATAATTATTCAAATTATAAAGTGGTATTATGATTCATAATGAGAAAAAAAAACCAGTTAAGCATTCCGCGACGATCCATCAAATACTTAGGCAGAGATATCTATATATTCTTAACCATAGACATGAAGGATAATGACATGAACTAATAGTCCAAGACATGATATTTATGAAAAAAAATTGGAAGGCCCGACTCCAACATTTGAGGTCTAGAACTCTGTGTTCTAGGGGCGGCACCGGCTGTGATTATGATGCTAATAGGTGAAGTAGCTTCTGTCTTACTTTTAACTAAACTTCCATTTATGTCTGGTACTTTTGGCAACCCTAATTAATAAATAGATAAATAAGAGAGAAGACATATTTATAACTAGTAGACTCACCGTGCGGGCACCGAGTCCATCGTGTATGGGAAAGAGAGGTGAAAAGAATGGTGTCTCGAGCTGGTGACCGACTTTACAAAGGAGGACATTTTACTACGTAACAAGACGCTAACCATCCACCATTCTACTCTGCTAATGCCGTCCTGGAAGCTTGTTCCATAAATGTATTGACGGCAGACCTGCTTAGGCCCAATTCTTACAGTAAGTGGTGCACAAAAACCCATGTACAATATAATAATTATTTTATATTTGTCATGGAATTACAACACTACCGCTTCCGTGCCTCAGAGAGTACGTTAAGCCGTCGGTCCCGATTCCACTAATACCAACTTGTGGAATACTGTCATAAAAATGGAGCTTAAAAACCTCGCTAACCCGCCAGTATGGCGTGTGTAGGTCAAATATTCCAGATATACTCGTATGTTCCGAAAGCCCTGTCTGTCTATCCAACAATGGATGATAATATAATAATAATTTACTTTTTCGAGTCGGTCCTAAATACATTTGTCTATGTTCTCAGTAGTAAACGAGCCATTTTCCGCAGCGACATTCGGCTGTGATTAATTTTCATATTCAAATATTGGGGTCGACGCTACGTTAATTTTTCTTTTGTGTTTGCTGAAAGTGGCCTGTCCAACGGAAATCCGAAGGATCTAAAACTTGAAATCCTTTTTTTTTACTATTTCCGTATCTGCTTCATTATTTTTAGTTATAACTAAAACATAAAAATAGATGTCAATAACATACAATGATTTTTCACATCTCTAGGTATTAAATATATATTCCCGTAATTATTTATATCAATGATATCCGCCATAATCAATAAATAAGTATATGGTAACCATAAGGTCCCTAGAAAAAACCCTGTTAAGTTATTTAAAAAAAAAGGCAAGTAGTGTTTATTGTAAGGGTCGTTAACAACCCACTGAGCAAATCCTTTGCCAAATATGGTGAATTAGCATTAAAACAACTTGCTTCAAATACAAGAACAATATACTTAAAAAACTACTAAATTGTATATGAAAAGTTGAGAAACATTTATTGTGTAACTCTACTTCATATTTCTTACATGTATTTGTTGTTTTATTGTTGCACATCGACGTCTTCTTTGGCTGACAATTATGAGGTGGTCCGCGGAACATGAACGTACCAAACTCGGTATCTGCAGGTATTATAGACGTAGTCCTGAATGTATTTAGGCTATACCTTAATTAATTTGAATTTTTGATAAGCCTTTATTGAAATAATACCACATAAACCTACCTAAAACACTAATTCCTAGTTGTGTTGGGTCGTTGGTCACCCTTTAGGCATATATTGTTTAAAATGGATAGATTCTTAACATGCCAGCTATGAAGTATTATTTATTTATTTATTTAAATACTTTATTGCACAAAAACTTAAAATTAGTGTACATAGGCGAGTTTAATGCCAGTTAGGCATTTTCTAACAACTGACCTTTGGGAAAGTGAGAAATCATGGGCAGGGTGCAAATAAATATAATACACGATACTTGCTTAATTTAGTACATACATATACTACACACTTTAAATATATAACTTATTATATACTACATACTATAATTAGATTAGATTATTATAAGAATTGTGATAACAAAAAAAAAACCTGTAACGGGAGCTGGTCTAAATACGCCATGTCTATTGCAATATGATTCTGACATTATTTAATTTGAAATTGTGTATGTTTTCTGATGTTTCCAGTAAATTTAACAAATGGCTTTTAGCTGTCCGTATTACTCACAGTGATGCTAGCAATTTGTCCTTTTGCTGCAACATCTAACGTTCTATATATCATAACATATTAATTTTCGCTTGTAAATACCGGGAAAATAAATTATCTTAAAATTATCTACTTATTAAGTGATTTTAACGCTTATGCATTTCTCTCGCTTGCGCGATCGGATACTTAAAAAAAATAATAGAAAAATATGGTCTAACAACTTACTAGGATAAAATGACGTAGGTACTTTGGACATACTCGTATATTAATCATACTAGCTGACCCGGCAAACATCGTACTGCCTAACAGTCAATGATTGTCGTGTTACTTTAGCTGTTTTTTTTTTATGATTTTATGGTAGTTACATATAATATAAAATAAATATGTGTGGGATGCCACGTGCGTCGACACCCTCGCCGCATCGCATCTTAGGAGGACAGCGCATAAAGCGGGAGCCGCGGCGGAAAATGCGGAGTCCAGCAAGCAGCGCAAGTAAGTATATTAAAAGATTACATATTTGTGCCGTTTGCTGTAGAAACTCTGGGCCCATGGAGTCCAAGCGCAAAAAAGTTTTTGAAAGACATAACACCGCGTCTTGTTGTCTCCCCGGTGACAAGAGGGCTGGCTCTTTCTTCGCCGAGAGAATCAGTATTGCAATTCAGCGGGGAAATGCAGCCAGCGTTCTTGCCACCATTCCACGCGGACGGGACTTATATCCCTATCCTTAATATTAATTTTATTTTATATGTTGTAAATATTTTATTCGAATAAATGTATTTATAGAAATAAATATTTTGTTCAGTACTTTATTAAGATATTAACGCAAGAAAATAATAAAAATAATTATAAATGTTTTTCCAAACTTTCTCTATCTGAAATTAGGTATTTCATATACCTAAGAAGAGAACAAATACCTAGAGAAGAAGACAAATTTATAAACGTTCCATGGATTCACCGTCCCTCGGGCCGGGTGTCTCAAGCTTGCGACCGACAATTGGCTGGTTACAAAGGAGGCATTTTTTATTCTATTGCGCAACAAAACGCTCACAATCCACCGTTCTACTCCTGACATTATGTCCAAAATGTCCTGGTATACAAAGGAGGCATTTTTTATTCTATTGCGCAACAAGACGCTCACCATCCACCATTCCACTCCAGACAATATGTCCAAAATGTCCTGGTATACAAAGGAGGCATTTTTTATTCTATTGCGCAACAAAACGCTCACCATCCACCATTCTACTCCAGACAATATGTCCAAAATGTCCTGGTATACAAAGGAGGCATTTTTTATTCTATTGCGCAACAAAACGCTCACAATCCACTATTCTACTCCTGACAATATGTCCAAAATGTCCTGGTATACAAAGGAGGCATTTTTTATTCTATTGCGCAACAAGACGCTCACCATCCACCATTCTACTCCTGACAATATGTCCAAAATATCATGGTATACATAACAAAAAGAAGTAAAAAAATGGGATGGTCAAAAACCACGCATTTTTAAAGAAGGCGATTCACATTTAGCCAACTTTACTATAGGCATGACAAGTGGCAAGCTCCTCGATGTCTCCAGCGTACCAAACTCGAGAAATAACACAAATAAATTAAATATTAATTAAATGTTTCATACATTAATAAATATTTTTGTGTAATCGGACCTGGTACCTCCGAGTCTAAATCCACGGACTTTTAACCGGAGGATTTCTAATCTAGGAGGACTGACACGGGTTTTTTTACAATTAGCCATTGTGGCTATTTATGTTGCGTTATTAATCTATGCCTAGAACTAAACAAAAGCGAATCACAAAGAAATTTATCAACTTAAATCTTAGGTTTAAAATAATAATTAGGAAAACTGTCTCCTCCATTATTTCTTGTCATGTTTTTTTACTATCGTCATTAAGAACTGTTCCCACGCACTTTGTTTTGTTTTTAATCTTTCACTTTATCTTTTAATTAGAAGACAGCGATATTTTTGTCAGCGGATTTTAAAGCGTTAATATTTTATTATCTTATTTATTTTAAAGTTTCTGATAGCTATTGTATTATAAAATCTATTGTTTTTATTATTCATTGAAAGACACACAGAGCCATAGAAGAAAAAGAGCTGTTGGATATGGGCCTTCCAGAACATATTTCTTCAGATTGTTACACTCGCCATGGCTATTTAAAGCCTACTGCCAAACTTTCTATGCTAGCAGTCTGTGGACCAACTTTACGCAGGCATCCATCAGCGCCCTAGGTGTACAGTACAATAATAGCTTTAGGATATTGTTGGGGCTGCCATGCTACTGTAGTGTGTCGGCAATGTTTGCGCAGGCTCATACAGATGACTTCTTTGCTATAAGACGCAAAACCACTGCATCATTGCTTAACAGAGTCAGGACAAGCACTAACAGTATTCTGAAGATGATATCTGAAAGATATGGTTCGCCGTACATTGGCTGCTTCGTGCAACTGCTGGTCTGGCGGGAGTGGGCTGCTTCTTGTCAGATTGGTGGGGGACGGAGTGGTTACTGCACGGTCATATTGTTTTAATATTATCATATTTTTAACTTTTATTTTCATTTTTATACTAACATTAGTCGTAAGGATTCTGTAACTAACAAGTGAGCCTAGTTGCTTTGAATAAATGTATATTATTATTATTATGGAGAGACAGGTTAGCTAAGGTCTGATGTCAATTTTAATGACGATTTATTAACCAATCAACAATTTGATATTAGTGGAACTTTTCCACTGTCGGGTGCGGTTGTGTTGTATTGAAAAATGTATGTACCTATAAAACAATATTGAAGAACATGCTGGCTTTTGAACCGAAAGCTTTTAGGATTTTAAGGAGAGCGTTCTTACAATCAATGAGAACCTAAATAATACTAAATACGTGTCCAAGCTGTTCTCCAAGGAATATAATTGTAAGTAATTTATAGAATTATGAGGAAGGGTTGACATTGGCCTCACTTATAGACCTTGATCCTGAGGCGTGACTCGAAATAACGCAAACAATATTTGGACCGTAATTTTTCCTTAAAAATAACAATAAATAACTGTTAGGCTAAGGTTATAAAGGTTACTGTTACTTACGAATCCCGCCATGTACCAATGATAAATACATTTTTCTTACGTATCATTGGTAGATAGATAAAACACCACCATCCCCGAGCCTTGGAATGGACGTTAAGCCATCGGTTCTGGTTCCACTAATATTAACTTATTGTATTATTGTAATATTAACGTATTGTACTTGTTTTGTATAGTATCATCACGATCGTATCTCTCCCGGGGTGGTCAGAAACCACGCTTATAAAGAAGCGAATACACATTTAGCCAACTTTACTATAGGCCAATCATGACAAGTGGCGAGCTCGTCGACGTCTCTAGCGTACCAAAGTCGAGAAAAACTACAAATAAATTACATTAAATGAAATACAATATTCTTCAAAACTAAACCCAGACTTGGGTGCTTTCAGGGATTTGTCTGGAATCTACCAATAAACGTAGACATTTCATTAGTTTTAGGCCATAGACACACTGATGTTAATATTATGAAACTGCAACGCATTACACAACAAATGCGTATCAAAGGTAAGTGGCGAATAAATCAATGAATATTAGCAATTGTAATCAGACACTCATGATTGACATCAGTCCCTAACACTATGCCGGCTTGACTGGGCATGACAGCAATTCGAGCCTGATCCCGAAGTGTGGATACACTTTACAGTGTTAATCGGCACGAACGGTGGATACCCCGACAGACTGAGAAAACTACCACCATCCACCGCCTACCAACCTATTAAAATAAATAAAGGAAAAATATTTAAAATCTATAATATAAGGGAATACACATGCGAACAAGTTTGATGATGATGATGATGATGATGGTTACGTAATCAATATGCAATATTATCTAAACCATATACTACAATAATTAATACTATAATGACCTAAATACTAATATTACATACACATAACGTTTTAGTAATACATTACATAACTATTAATTAATTTAAATCTTTATTGCACAAAGTACAAAGGCGGACTTAATGCCGCTAGGTATTCTATGACAGTCAAACCTTCGGGACAACAAGAACAATTAAACAATGAAAGGTAGGTGCAATTACAGACTTAATTAGACAATATAATGACATAATAAATATAATAATATATAAATTAATACATACTTACATAAACATACAAATAAATTATATTTACATATCTACATACTAATACTACATGCAAATACATACATATAAACTACACATATAAACAATAATAATATTCATACATATACAATAAAATGTAATACTATCTATAACCATATCAAATACAAGTATAATATATAAGTATATTAAGTTTATTATGACTTCATGTAGTGTGCATATACAAGTTTTTTATACATATAATAATATACAGAATAAACTAAATGAGTTGTTAAGAGCTATTTAAATAATATGAATAAACCATTTTTTTGAAAATGTTTCGGTTGGATACTTGTCGTATATTTACCGGCAGCTTGTTCCACAGGTTTGCGGCAACAACAGAAAAATAATCGTTGATGAATCCAGAGTGGTGCGATGGAATAGATAGAACAGACTTGTGTGAGAAAAGATAGGCAAATTAGTCCTTGAGGTATTTCGGTGTCATAGGCTCGTTAAGAATAGAAAAAAGTAAGCAGAGGATTCTGAGATTCCTGCGACAGCGAATTGGCGAAACCACTTTAACTTCGTTCGATACTCAGTGATGTGATCATATTTGCGAAGGGAAAAGATTTATATAATTTAATTTGATTTTCATTCTAAGGTAACGCTTAAGATGATACTTCAAAGCAATTTCTGTTGCAGAAGCGTCATGATTTAGTTTCTCCGTGTGTTCGTGGCTTTAATTCGAAACAATTTGCTACAATTCTAAATTCTAAGCACGGCAAAAAAAACGTGTTTAATACGGCAGTTTGGGCGAGAGAACTATTAGTCGGCTGTCAGTCCCTCTTCTTCGGGGCACTGATTTATCTGCATTGGATTCAATTTACGAAAAATATAGATATACATAATTATGTACCAATGAGAAATACACTTTTCTTACGTACTTCATAGATTTACAACACCACTGTTCACGTGCCTCGGAGAGCACGTTAAGCCGTCGGTCGCGGTTTCACTAATACCAACTTGTGGAATCGTTGATAAAATGTCATTAAAATGGACATGAGTACCTTGCCAACCCGTCTTGCCAGCCGTGGCGAGTATAGGCCAAATTCTCCAGATATACATATGTTCTGGAAGGTCCATCTCCAACAGTGGAGCTTAGGACGCTGTGTTCTAGGGGCTGTAATGATCGACATGTATGTACATACTAATATTATAAATGGTAAAGAAACTTTTTCTCTCTGTATATATCTGTCTGCATATATGTATGTTTAAGTAAACGCTCGCTGTTAGAAAATGTTTTTGGACATAAAGATCGCCTTTATATGAGTACTGTTAACTGTATTATGTACAATATATGGAAATACGGAAAAGGGTTGGTATGAAGGAAAGCATAGGGACAAAAATAAGGAAAAGCATGCTACGATGGTTCGGGCATGTTGAAAGGATGAGCGATGAAAGATTGACGAACCAGATATAAAAATGCGAAAGTTGTGGGTAAAAGAGGCCCTGGCAGACCGAGACTCACATATCACGATCAAATAAATAAAACACTGACTGAAGGTGCATTAAAAAGTCTTCGTAACCAAAGGGCATGTATGAAGAGGTTAATGAATGTCGACGAAGCGAAAGAGGTATGTCGTGATCGTGTCAAATGGCGCTCAATTGTCTCTGCCTACCCCGCAAGGGATCTGGCGTGAAGATATGTATGTATGTATATGGATATATGTAGTAGTACTATTTATGTAGTTTATTGGTTAGAATTGCACCCCACATATTTATACTGTCTCACTCTCCCAAAGGTTAGCTGGTAGAAAAAGCCGAAATGGCTTTAAGTTCGCCTTTGTACATACTTTTAAGTAAAGTGCAATTAAGTATTTAATAATAATAATAGACGCAGATGTACCGGGTTCGATTACCGGTCGGGACGAGCTTGCCACTTGTAATGATAGGCCTATAGTAAAGTTGACTAAATTATGTGAATCTGCTTCTTTAAAAAGCGTGGTTACTGACCACCCGGAAATGTCGTAATGATGCTTTTTATTATATTGTGGTGATTGTCCTAGCTTTAATTCTCATGCAATTTGACTTCTTGCTCTATTTAGTTATATATTTATGTATATATTTATGCTGGGCTAAACTCGCACTTTTCTAACGAATAAGCTATATTTTTATACTTCTATTCTTATAATAAAGTAAAAAAGTAAAGTATCATCACGACCATATCCCTTTCGGAGTGGTCAGAAACCACGCTTATAAATAAGCGGATTTACATTTAGGCATCTTTACTATAGGCCAATCATGGCAAGTGGCAAGCTCGTCGATGTCTCTAGCGTACCAAACTCGGGAAATATCACAAATAAATTAAATATTAATTAAATGTATTTATTTACATTAATACATATTTTTGTGTCCCGACCAGGAATCGAACCCAGTTCTTATAATGCTAAATGTAAAAAATATTAACTTCATAATTATGACTAATATTTTTAATACATTAATATTAAAAACGCACCTACCTATAGCCCACTACGTGGCATTCTCCTTTGTTTGATTCTACAAATTCATTGTTTTGGATACGTATAAATTTCTTAGTAACAATTCGATAGCAAATTTTCATTGTGGTTAAGCTTATACATATTTGATAGGAGTAACCTTTCGTCACGTCTCGTCGCGTCTAAAAGCAATGGCGGTACTAAACTTAATTGATGCAAGTCGTAAAATTCGATTAATCTATTTCTGTTTATGGATGTAGTGCTCTTACATCTAAGGGCCGGCATAGACGAGCAGCTCGAGCATTCATGGTTAACTGCTTGAGCAGACACTTGCCAATTGATCCAGCAAGCATTTTCAACTGCTCGAGTTTTCATTTCAAATTATCAACCGACAATATTCTGTTAACGCAAAAAACAGCCAATTACATACACATATATTAACCTTATCTATTTTCTTATATTTATATTTCTAAGTTAACCAAGTTACTGGAAGGCCCAGTTATTAATTGATCGTTGTGGTGCAGTTCTGTATATGTTTTATTTTGTAAATCTGATATAGCCGAGTTTTCCTTGCAGATTCCTTTCTCAGTCAGATTAAACATTAACAGGTCACTGGAATTTGCTAAGCTGCTGGTCTTCTGCTAACAGCTTACTTATTGGACCACTTTGCTGCTTAGTCTTCTACTAGCAGGAGTAGAATCATTCAAAATAATTAAATTAATGACGTTTCATAAATGCCTGTAATAGGTTTACGTGAATAAAGATATTTTGACTTTGACTTTGACTTTGCCCATCTCCAGCAGTGGAGGTCTAGGACGCTGTGTTCTAAGGGCTGTAATGATAATGATTGTATCCCGACCAGGAATCGAACCCGGTATCTCGAAGTGTAAATCCACGAACTTCACCGCTAGACCACGGAGGCAGTTGATAATATTATAATATATAAAAATGACGTGTAAAATCACAAAATACATCTCGTTTTGTCCTATGCCTATTGACAAATTGTCATTTAATTATATTGCACCTACTTACCATTGATACAGTCTAAATGTCCTAAAGGTTTGGCGGTCAGAGAATGTCTAACGGCATTAAGTCCGCCTTTGTACTTAGTGCAATTAAGTTTTTAAATAAAATAAATAAATAAATAAAATATTGCCTACTAGTAGGCAAAAATATATGAATTGAATTGAACAAACCAACAATAATAGCTGTTAATCAGATAATAATATTAAATTAAAGTGTAAATATCAAAGTTGTTATTGTAAAGGTAATATGAATTGATCAATGTAATTCATGTAAATACGGACAGGCTGCATGTTAATTGTAAACATTCAGAGCCGGTGTTTCATCAATTAATTAACCGTAGTATACAAATCATTCGGTTCGCGCTCTGGTTGACAAAATTTCCCCAATTGTGTCGGAAGTACTTTTGCTTACATAAACAGGGTTAAATGTGGCACTGGAAGAATGATTTGTATATTCTTTTAGGAGAACTTTGGCTACTGTTTTCTCTAGTCTGGACTATTATCTATTACTTATATGATATAGTAAAGTACATCACGAAGGGTAAAGTACATAACTTGGAAATTACTGAAATAAAATATTAAAAGAAATACATGTTTAAAATAAATAAGATTGTTTTCTGCCTTCGTGGTCTAGCAGTTAAGTCCGTGGATTTAGACTCGGAGGTACCGGGTTCGATTCGTGGTCGGGACACAAAAATATTTATAAATGTATATAAATACATTTAATTAATATTTAATTTATTTGTGATATTTCTCGAGTTTGGTACGCTGGAGACATCGACGAGCTTGCCACTTGTCATGATTGGCCTATGGTAAAGTTGGCTAAATGTGAATCTGCTTATTTATAAGCGTGGTTTCTGCCATGTTTCAATCAGTTCAACATAAATGATAGTTCGCTTTTTAAGACTATAGTACAATATCTCCACATCTAGATGAAAACAATAATTTAAATTAAACAAATAAAATATAAAAAAACGTAAAATATATTCTCTATAATAGAACAAAAGGTTGGTTCTGCAAGTCAATCATAAGTAAGTATTTAAGAATTGTTGTCTGTGTTACCTGACGCGATGTCATTCATGGATTTAATTATTTGATCGAGATTTATTTTCTATAAGATTTTTCTATTAGCTGTAAGATTTCCTAAATAAATAAATAAATAAATAAATAACATTATATTATCATTTGATGGTAAGTGGCGCGCAAGGTCCATGCATATTAACAACTGGAATCAATATGTCTCTTAGGTAAATCGCGTAAAGACCCGTTAAAATCATAAAAAACTATTATGAATGCGCAAAAGTTTAAAAAGTTCGACTGGAATCAGACACTCATGACTGTATCAGTCCCTAACACTATGCAGGCTTGACTAGGCATGATAACAATTCGAGTCTGATCCCGAAACGTGTGGATACACTTTACTGAGTTTATCTCCTCGCCAACCCGTCTGGCCAGCGTGGCGAGTATAGGCCAAAATCTCCAGATACTTTTTCTGAAAGGCCTATCTCCAACAGTAAAGGTCTAGGACGCTATGTTATAGAGGCTGTAATGATGGGTTTTTCCGCACGAACGGTGGATACTTCCCCGCCTCGGCAGACTTTGTCCGCCTGCCACCTAATACAATAAAATAACAAGTACGATTATATGTTAAATTACAAAATAACATTTAATTCTAGCTGCTTTAAAGATGCATTGTACACTACAAGCTTTTCTGGAGATGATGGTCTAGAAGTTATTAAAAACAAAACAAGAGAAAGAAGGAGCGAGAGAGAGAGCGAGAGAGGCATCGGCTATACACGCGGCGCGCGCCTGTCCGCCCCTCTTCCCCTTCCCCGCCGCGCTGTTTCGAGAGGAAGAAAGAAAGAGAAAGAAGAAGCGGGAGAGAACGAGAGAAATATAACTCCATCCACCTCCTTGCGTCGTGTTTCCTCATTACTGAGGAATTCTACCTCTTGAAGAATTGGTGTTGCGTCATGATGATAATGCGCCACCCGAAGGAAGGATCAGCATGTTGATAGTGGGGCGGATTTGGTCGGACCACCGCACCGGGCGTCGGCCTCTCGGTCTCTTACCTTCCACCTTGCCACTAACAAAGAGTTTTTCTAGGTTATCTCCTCCCTTTCTGGCAATGTGTCCGAAGTATTGGAGTATCCTATGAAGACATATGGTGGAAAGCATAGTCAATATTTGGAGTTGTTTTATAATCGTCACGTTGGTTCGATGCTCCGTCCATGAGATCCCTAGCATTATCTGCCAACACCACATCTTGAACTGCGCTTTTGGTTAGCGCTTTTTACGAGTACAGGAATATAGAGAAAACCAGTGGCCGAGCGAGTCTGGATTTCGTTCTAATAGACATTGTCCTGTCCATCCAAATTTTGTGTAGCTGAGACATAAAAATAAACTATAAATAAAAAATGTCCTCTAGAGACGTCCCATCTGAGATAGTCCCAAGGAGACTGGCAATATTTCCCCTATGTATAGCGAGGCCGAAATAATTGCCAGCCTTCCTGTCTCCAAACATTTCGGTCAGCCGCTTTCATATACCTATGATGTTAAAATTGGCGTTCTTTTTAAATATATATAAATACAAATCACTGATGAAACGGATAAAACAAACAAAAAAAAGAACATTAGCAACACGCAATAAGAAATATAAATAAATGTGTAACGATTATGAACACATGTTTATGACACGTCATAACTAGTTTTTCATGTATCATGAAAGGAATAAATATTTTGCTATTTTCGTATCAAATAGCAAAATTCAAAGTCATACAATTTTATTATACTTTCACCAGAGAATTCAGAATAAAAATAACTTAGGTCTTCAAGTATTTATTTTTTCCTAAATCCCCTACGAAAACTGTCAATAGCGGCCGTTAACTTTTATATTATTTTTATACATAAGCTTCTTAGAAATCGACGTCATTACATATTCACCGATATGCGATTTTCCGCTTTATCGTTTGAAGTTAAAAAGATGTGAATTGAATATTAATGTCATTGAATTATACTCAATGAACTGGGCTTTGATTAATTATTCTCAAGCGTTGATCAGACTTTTTAATATTATATTTAAATTCTATATTCTTTTATACAACCATACCTTTCCACCGTTAAGTCAATATTTACAGAATATGTTGTACATAATATACTTGATATGATACATCTTAAAATTATAGTTGTCGTGCCTGGAAAATGGCAAGGAACATACTGAGGGAAGGAACTACACTAATAAAAAAATACAAATTAGTAAACTATACATAAAATTAATTAAATAATGATAATTATAAATAAATATACTAAAGACTATATAAAAAATAAATAAAGTTAATTTAAGGAGCGGTAAAAGGGTCTAGACAAAACTAATATAATTTAATAATTATTCTATTAAGTCTATAAAAGATGTCGTAATTAATGCTAATTTTATCCGCTGTGTATGGGCTTTGTCTAATAAATTAAAATTATACGTACTGTTGAAATAAAAAATGGTAATATAATGTGCTACCATTATCCTATGCTACTTTCCCCCAAGGCTTCATCAACAGTATAGTATGCTTTTAGTATCAATACAGATTTTATTTTTATATGCCTATGTACATTTAAATGCATATTTGTATGTTTGCAGGAAATAAGGTATCAAACAATATTAGGTCTTATTAACATTGAAAGGTTCATATATTTCACCATAAGCTAGCAATTTACAACAACTGTTATAGAAGTAAAGATACGCATAAAACGCAGCGTTGCTTCTTTAGTAACTTTACTTCATTCTATAAATGTTTGTAAACATACGTTTTAATTTAGCAAAGTTAGTTAAGTTAAGTTATTTTAATTTCCTGAGCTTATACTGAAAAAAAAAAGAAAAATAACTTGGTTTTTAGTTAATACTTAATTTATAAGTTACTGATGGCGCGTAAAATATATTAATGGTCTGTAGATATATGCTTGATTTTGTAATTAGTACTATTTGTTTTTCAATATAATAAAAATAAATTATTATCACGATGCCCATACTACGAGATTGTAGTAGTCAAAAACTATCACAACTTCTCATTATTAAGAAATAAATACGGCCTAATTGTAAAAAAAAAACTACAAGACGTCCCAAGTAATAATTCCTTTCTTGGTAATATTTAATCATTGGTAATCCTCCATTTGTAGGATAGTTTGTAGTATTGAGTTAGTTTAATGTAATGTAATGTAATTTAATGTATTCGTAAAGAGCAGTTGTAAGGCGTAAATCTTAAAATTTATCACTCAGCCGACGGTTGAATATTACATCAGAAAGAAAGAAAAGAAAGAAAAATATTTTATTTGCCACATATGAATAAACACAAATTAAACAAATAAAGCATGGTAGTATACACAAGATGTGTGGTGACAAATAGGGAATCAGCTCAGCATGGAGCAGCGACTCAGGGCCACAGCGCTGATTTTCGGCTAATCCCTTCTTAGGAGAGGTGTTAATACATACATACATACATATCTTCACGCCAAATCCCTTGCGGGGTAGGCAGAGACAATTGAGCGCCACTTGACACGATCACGACATACCTCTTTCGCTTCTTTGACATTCATCAACCTCTTCATACATGCCCTTTTATTTTGGTGGCTTTTTAATGCACCTTCAGCTATTGTTTTATTTATTTGATCGTGATAGGTAAGTCTTGGTCTGCCAGGGCCTCTTTTACCCACAACTTTCGCATTATATATCTGGTTCGTCAATCTCTCTTCACTCATTCTTTCAACATGTCCGAACCATCGGAGCATACCTTTCCTTATTTTTGTCCCTATGCTTTCTTTAATACTTACCCTTTTGCGTATTTCGTCATTACGTATGCGGTCCGTCAAAGTGACGCCGCATATCCGACGCAAAGACCTCATTTCTACTGCATTAACTCTACTCTCATGCGTATTCTGACATATCCACGTTTCGCTTCCATACATAAGTGTTGGTACCAGCATGGCATTGTGTATGGCGAGTCGAGCTTTGTCACTGACATTTCGGCTGGCCATTAGTGACCCCAGGGCACCGTTAACACTATTTCCCGCGTTCACTCTTCTTTCAACATCCCTATCATACTTCCCATCCGCAGTGAAAACACTGCCCGGATATATAATTTCATTTACTTGTTCTAGAGTTTCATCATCAATCTTTATCGTCATGTTTGTCATTCTTCTTCTTTCAAACACTAGTACCTTAGTTTTTCTCGCATTCAAACGGAGTCCTTTTTCTGCACATCCCTCTTTCATTTTTGTAACTAGTGATTGCAGTTGTTGTTCGGACGATGCCATAAGAACAGCATCATCTGCATAAAGCAGGCAGTTCACCACTAGATCACTCATTTTTATCCCACAGTCACTCTCTCTCACTCTTTTTAGGCATTTGTCGAGATATAGGGTAAATAATCTGGCAGAAAGCACACAGCCTTGTTTGACGCCCATTTGGGATTCAAAGCAAGGCGACATACGTCCGTCCACCCGCACACAAGCTTTACAGCCCTTGTACAGGGACTGTATAGCTTGTAGCAGTTTGTCATCCACTCCATACTCCGGCAATATGTCCCAAAGCTTCTTTCTTTCAATCCTATCAAAAGCCTTCTCTAAATCCACAAAAGCACAGAAAACCTTCTGGTTTAAGGCCAAAAACTTCTCTGTGATATTGCGGAGCGAAAAGACTTGGTCAGCGCATCCTCTTCCAGGTCTAAAGCCTCCTTGTGCCTCCCATAAAAGACCTTCAGTCTTCTCTTGCAGGCGTTTCGTGAGAATCTTGCCATACGTCTTGCTCGCCAAACTGATTAAACTAATAGCTCGGTAGTTGGCACAGTCCAATCTAGATCCTTTGCCTTTGTATAAAGGAACGATGACTGATTGCTGCCAGTCCTCCGGTACTCTTCCCTCCTGCCAGCAAAGGTTGCACAACAGGTGGAAAGCGTTCCAGACCGGTATACCTCCGTATTTAATCATTTCAGCGAGCACTCGATGTGTTAATGGATAATATATACATATAGTGTGGTCAAATCAAACATCTATTTTTCACAGTATACTATAAACTGTCTCTTAACTCGCCCATGCTCGCCTTTTGTCTAAGAAAAAATATATATTTTAGTTTGGACAAGAGTGATGTATTGAAAGCCCAATCTATGCACATAAGTCAACGATTGATGAATAAAAAGTACCTACCTATTGCGCCAGGTAGCATTGATTCATACAGCGTGGGGTGTTGTCACTCATCGTGCCAAAAATATATTAGGATGCGTTCTCAGATCAACAAAAGAAGTTCTTAATATAAAATATGTAGATATATTTAGTCTTATCAACTTAATCAAAATTAAATTATTACCTGATGATTTTACATTACATCTAGTGTTGTCCAATCTTACAAGACCAAGACTAACCCCAGGCTTAATATTGGTCTATCAATTTTTTTATTATTATCACGAATTGCGATCTAGCGCCCGTATAAGCGGTACCTAAGATCCAAGAATAGGAGCAAATGACGCCAGCCACAGACGGCCGACATCAATACCTACCATTATGCCGGCCTATCGGCTTTTTCACACTTCGCTTGTGGGACTCTAGGTTATTAGGATTGGAAAAACACACTGGCTGGAAGAGCATTCCACATCTTCAGCATGTGACTGATGCAAGAGTTTCCAAGTCTTAATTTCTTTTTTCGTCTTTTTTAGGGTTCCGAGGGGAAAATGACAAACTCTTATGGATGACTCTGGTGCCCTCATAAAATGTCTCAAAAACTACTTACTTGTAGACTGCTTCCATGGTCTAGCGATTAAGGCTGTAAATTTAAAAGCAGAGGTGCCGGGTTTCTATTCCTGGTGGTGGTGATGGTGTGTTCTCGAAAAAATATATAATTATTTTTTTGTAATACACACATCAAAAAAGTCTAGGGATCAAGTTATAGTTTATGCGGATTTCTTGTGATTGAGATGTGGCTTTGTAATAAATTTATGATTTTATAAATTTATATGGATCCTTTTTGGTGCATTTCATAATTTAAAACAGGAACTGTCAATCAAATTCGAGTAAAAGATGAAAATCAGCTGTCAATATTTTCCCTATAAAAACATAAGACGCATTGAAGACATTATTAGTGCTACTGTTTCCCTACTACTGATTAAAACCAACGTTATTATGGAGCGGCGACGTCATTTAAGCAGGGAAGAAATGATCAGAGCCGTGGGAATGATAGAAGCTGGTTCCCGGCAACGTACTGTGGCTTTAGCTCTGAATACAAGTCAGAGTGTTATCAGTCGACTTTGGACACGTTACCGAACCACTGGTACCGTGGCTGAGCGCCATGGAGGACGGTATCGCTGCACCACACGGAGACAAGACCGATACATTCAAATCACAGCTCGAAGAACTCCAACAATAACCGCCATGATGTTAGCCGTGAGCCTTCATCGCTCTTCAGGGAACTTAATTAGCGACCAAACAGTCAGAAACCGCTTGCATGAAGTGAACCTTCATTCCCGAAGACCGCTACGGGTACCACCTATAGCAATGCACAATCGTAGGACTCGATATCAATGGGCTCTTGAACACAGAAATTGGACAGAAGAACAATGGCGTTTCGTGTGCTTTTCTGATGAGTCTCGTTTTGGTATGAGGCCGGATACAAGACGTATACGACACTGGAGAACCCCTGGACGCCAACAGCGATTAAAATCCTGCCAGGAAGTCCATCCTTATAGTGGTGGAACCATCATGGTATGGGCGGGTATTTCGATCGGCGGAAGAACTGAGTTGATTTGGATCAGAGGCAACCTCAACGCTCAAATTTATGCTGAGACGGTTGTATCAGACGTCATCGTTCCTCTACAAGTGCATATCGGTCCCTTATTTCAGTTAATGCATGATAATGCACGACCGCACACCGCAAGAGTTGTAAGACAGACTCTCGCCGCAGCTAACATCAATGTCCTGCCCTGGCCTGCTCAGTCGCCAGACTTGAACCCGATTGAGTATGCATGGGATATTCTTCAGAGAAGAGCTCTGCCGAATATGGAGGGTATCCAGTCGCAAGAAGACCTTTTTTTGTTGTTGCAACGAACATGGGCGGCCATTCGACAGCGTGATTTGGATGAACTCATTTTGAGTATGCCAAACCGATGTTCTTGTGTTGTTAGTGTTCGCGGTAGAAACACGGATTATTAATTGTTTAAGTTACCCAATAAAATTAAAAAAAAACTGTTATTTCATTCTTTTTTTCGAACTTTAATGTTAGTGGTTCAAATGTCAAAAATCCCTTTATTAGGAAAATGGCAATTTTTTTTACTAATGCAAAGGTGACTTGGTTTATCGTTACTGTAGACAAACGAAAACATTTTATTTGATCAATCCTTAAAGAAAATTTTAATGAATATCAATCAGGAGAAAAGTTATTGCAAAAATATATGTTGATCCCTAGACACTTTTGATGTGTGTATTTCTCAAATCTGGTACGCTAGAGACATCGACAAGCTTGCTACTTGTCATGATTGGCTTATAGTAGAGTTGGCTGAATGTCAATTTGTTCCTTATATAATGCGTAGTTTCGACCCACCCCATGATCGATACAGTCGTGATGATATCCAAAAATAATATAAACACGAAGGAGATATCAAAGTACGTCGCGACTCGCGTCGAACGTTGGACGTGTCGAGGCGTCCCTCCATTTTACAGCTGCAAGGAGTAGTTGAGTGGAGTAGCCAAACGTTTATGAATATGTTTGTTGATCTTGCCTTGGGCTACAATTTTTTTTTTCTTAAGTGTAGGTATGAGGATTGTGTTTTCTCAATTTTAACTAAGTAAGCCATAAAAATATGTTTTACTGTCTAAGAGTAATTTCATTAAGGAATTCTAGGACAATATGCATTTAAGCAGTCCAGTGGACGGTTCCAAGTATGTGAATGTCATTTACTTATTAATACGATGTTTTTGACTTAATATCTTAGAAAGACCGACCCAACATTTTTTACTGGCGACTTGGTCTAGGGCCAACCTTAAATCTGTCACTTTTTTAGGCTTATTGATTTTCGTTCATAATAGAGTGCGATAAAAAAAGGTAAGATTTCGCATTCAATTAAAGTGGCTAAATATCCGTTTTCGTAGATCAGTACATATTCTTATCTTCTAATACGGCATTCTTTATAATCCTAATACACCCCTCTTACTTTCTTAAAAAGCAAAACTAATCCTAATCACCTGACATATATAATTATTTATGTATTTATCTTAATTATGTATTATTATTTTTCTGTTAGGTATTATATAATTATAAATGTATATATTGTATTTATTTACATATTTTAATTCTGGTTTTTACTATATTATTTCCATTTTCACACTCTGCACCCATAATATTAATCTCTCACTCTCCCAAAGGTTAGCTGGTAGAGAATACCTTCATGGTATTGTGCTCGCCTATGTACAACACTTTATATTGTATATTTTGTGTGCAATAAAGAATTTTATTGTTATTATTATTAAGATGGTTTAACGCTTTTGCAACCCTCTCGCTCGCACAATCCCATATATTCAAAGAGTTTTTAAGTATGTGTGTACCTGCTTTTGAGAAATGTCAACAACTTTCTAGGATATAAAATTACGATCATCATGATAGTATTTTAAATATCTTGCATACCTAAACTATATTTAAAAAAAGTATTCTCTACTTAAATTGTAATGTTGTTAGAATAATTTAAGTATCTAAAAATCCTTACATAACTGTGAATACAATTTAGCTCAAATCCCTACAAGATGCATGTATATGTATGTATATATGTAGAAAAAAAAGGTGACCCCAGGTTTCCCTATATATAACATAGCTGCAAATCTCTGGAATGACATACCATTAAATATAAGACAAGCTTCAAATCGAGCTATCTTCAAAAATTTAGTATCACTGTTTCAACTTCTCTATTTTTTTTATATAGTTTTTTTCCTTTTTTATTTGCAGCAACTACATCATTATTTCTATATTACTTCCCTCATCGTTTAAGTGGTTTATTTGTATATTTATTATGTGTATATAGTATATATATAATTTATTTATGTACGTGTTATGTAATAGTAAGTAAATATTGCTATGTATATATTGATATATATGGACTTACTTAATATTGCACCTACCATCTATACTGTCTAAATGTCCTAAAGGTTTGACTGTCAGAGAATGCCTAGCGGCATTAAGTCCGCCTTTGTACATAGTGCAATAAAGTTTTAAAATAAATATAAATAAAATAGCTCTCTTAGGCCCTAGGGTCACATGTTATGTTTAGTTCTTGGCGTCATGAGTTCCAGGGAACATCTCTGCCGATTGTTTATTAAAATTAATCAGGCAGACGTATATATCGCGGCGAAGGAGTGCCTTTACTTGTAACTACAAATCAGACTTAGCTGTAAAGGCACACAGGGTCATAGATGGCCTTAGGAGGCCCTATAGTGAATCGGGCATGTGGTTTCATAATGCATTATTAGACGATTTTACGATTCCATCTATAAACAAAAAATAATAATAAAGCAAACAGATATATGGCTGTGAAGTCTCATGTGGTGATCTGATGATGACGTCATATAGCCTATGTTAGTCCTAAGGTTTCAAGGATTTTTTTCCAAATTTTGTCAAAATCGGTTCAGTATTATAGGTGTGAAGGCGAGATCAACGTACTTATATACAGACACAAACACAAAGCATCTTTCCCTTTTATGTATGGAAGTATGTATAGTTTATCTGTAATAAATTAAACTTTTTAAACTTTCGCGCACATTCATAATAGTTTTTATAATTTTAACGGGTCTTTACGCGATTTACCTTAGAGATATATTTCTCCCGACGTTTCAGCCAAGTTGCATTGGCCGTGGTCACGGGTCGACTGGAGCTATGCGGTGTAGTCTTGTACATACTGGGCGGTAGATGTAAACCTAACCACTTATCACTTTTAAAAGTTTTTAGAAATCACGACACACGACACTTACAATATCCTTGGCGACACCGGGCAATTTTTCCCTGCGTCGAAACCTATTAATTACTGGATTCCACGATGAAGATAGCTTATAACCCCTCTCGATTCTCTGTAATAGTTATTAAAACTATGTTAATTATTATCGGGTGGTCATACTTACATAGATGACATGTTTCACATGACTTTATGAGTAAAGTGTAGCTAATATTGATTATGTTGTTTACTTATACACAAACTACTAACAACTAAAACAATGGTACAATAAAATATGGCTTTTAAAAAGATATTAATCAGTGACTAAGTTTTTTTTTAAATATACTATCACGACGAACATCACGATGGCAAGCTTACAATATTAGTTCTCCTTGAAAGTAAAAAATGACATTTTACATCATTGCAAATGGCACATACTTTCAACACATAGGTGGTAGGCAGACTGATGGTGGTCATTTGCCCAGTCTGCCGGGTCGGGGAATTATCTACCATTCGTGCTGATAAACCCAGTAAAGTGTATCCACACGTTTCGACATCAGGCTCGAATCGCCGTCATGCCCAGTCAAGCCGGTTTTGTGTTAGGGACTATGTTAGTCATGAGTGTCTGATTCCAGTTGCCAACATTCATGGACTTCGCGCGCCACTTACCATCGGGTGGGCGCAAGGTCACATGTCGTCCTAGCAAGTATAAAATATATTTATATTCGAACGGAAATACATTGTTGGTGTATTTTTTTATTTTTATTTATAAACTCTTTATTGCACAAAATAACTTAAAAAGTAGTGTACAAGGGCGAACTTAATGCCTTCCAGCATTTTAAAACAGCTAACCTTTGGGAGTGTGGCAGAGGATTGCGGGTGCATTAAGATAAATATAATGTTTAGGTAATGTTATAAGGATATGTAAAAATAAAACAAACGAATTAAAAAGCGGTTAATTCCGTAGATTTAGACTCGGGGTACCGGGTTCGATTCAAGGTCGGGATACAAATATATTTATTAATTTAAATTAATAAAAACTTTTTTTGTGATTTTTATCGAGTTTGGTACGCTAGAGACATCGACGAGCTTGCCACTTGTCATGATTGGCCTATAGTAAAGTTGGCTAAATGTAAATCCGTTTCTTTATAAGCATGGTTTCTGACCACCCCGGAAGGGAAACGGTCGTGATGATACTTTACTTTACTTTTACTTTTAAATGTTATTTCAATTATTTTTCGCCAAAAAATGCATTGTTTTACCCGGTTATTATTAGGTCAATAGTAGGGCTACAGTGAACGCCTTGGTTGAGCATAACATATCGCGCCTTCTTGATTACATTTTAATACGCTGAAAAGGTATTATCCAAGGTTTCACTGACACTTTCGTTCCGAAGTATATCGCATAAAGGTAAAATAAATGTGTTTTACACAAAATACTGGTGGCTTTATAGAACATAAAACAACTGTATTGTACAACATTGACTTACAAATAAGGATTGGGCTATTAATTAAAATTTAATTACGGTCGTAGAAATGTACAACTTACCACATTTTAAATAAATAGGTAAGTTCATGAGGTAAGTTCAGTGGTTTTAGCCTTATTATTTTTTTATATATAAGTACTAGCTCGATATGTGACCTTGCCTGATGGTAAATGCTTGACCTTGACTGACATCAGTCCCTAACACTATGCAGGCTTGATCGGGCATAACGGCTAGCCTGACCCAGAAACGTGTGGATATACTTTACTGGGATTCTTGGTACGAACTGTGGATACTTCCCCGCCACAGCAGACTGGGAAAATTACCATCATCAGTAAGCCTACCACCTCTTTGTCATATTAAAACATCGTGCTCTAGCGGCTGACCACAGCTCAAATAAACCGTTGCCAGATTGTTATGTACTTCCCATATGCCTTAGCTGTGTACCTACAGCTAAAGTAGTTAATTGTTGTTATTTGTTTTTTGTAGGTATTGTTTATTTTATATCAACCTTTGGTTTATGTTTATAATTACTCTTTATGTATCCATTTTTTTTTTCCTATTTTGTCATTAGTCGTTAGTTAATAAATAAAAAAGTTCACAGCGCATTTAGAATAATGTTTATATTCATAAAAATAATAGTATTATTAATTACATTATACCAGTATATAATTTTATTACACTAATTGGTTAATAAAGCAAACATATGTAAAAATAATAAAAAATATAATAGACATTTTTTTAAATGAACGCATTGAAACGTCTTTAGTGGAAACCTTTATACGAGATTACTAATTTTCATAGTGTTTTAAACTGACAGTTCACGTTATTTAAGGCATTCCACTGTATAACGTTTGCGCTTAAGTAAAAGATAAGGGCTGCAGGTTGTCTTATAGTACTTGGAGCTATTATTATTAACCATAATTTAAAAAAATCTAAAATATATATTATTTGGATGTAAATCTGTTATCGTACATATCTTACTGTAAATAAATAAATAAATTAAAAGTTTAAACCTGTTTTATGTTTTTACAACTTTTTAACTGCTTTAGTGGTCTAGCGGTTAAGTCCGTGGATTTAGACCTGGAGGTACAGGGTTCGATTCAATAATATTTATTAATTTTAATGAATAAAGTTATTATTTAATTTATTTGTGATATTTCTATAGTTTGGTACGCTAGAGACATCGACGACGACTTGTCATGATTGGCCTATAGATATATAGTTAGCTAAATGTTAATCCGCTTCTTTATAAGCATGGTTTTTGACCATCCCGAAAGGGATACGGTCGTGATGATACTTTACTTCTTTACTTTTACAACTTTTTACAGTTGACAGAAAATAAATGGCGGCGATGTCATAAAAAATGTATTGAATGACCATGTTGTAATATATAATTCAATGATAAATAGCTGTAAAATTAGGGTACTAACATCTTTGGAATGTTTGTTTTGCAGTTTCTTTGGTCATAAATAGATGCAGAGTAGAGTATTGGGTTGATGGCGATTTTATGCGACGAATAAAGACTTTTTACTGGCAACTTTGTCATTTTTTATGCAATGAAAGCTACTAATGAATACTAAACTACATTTTATGGAGAAATAAAACTCGATAAAAGTAGAAAATGCAGAAAAGATTATTAACTATTAACTAGGTATATAAAAAAAAAAACTTTTATGTCATAGAGAGAGAGAGAGAGATAGAATTACGGTAAAATATAAATACTATTGTTATAAACAAGCTTTAAAAGTAAAGTATCATCACGACCGTTTCCCTTTCGGGTGGTCAGAAACCGCGCTTATAAATAAGCGGATTCACATTTAGCCAACTTTACTATAGGCCAATCATGTCAAGTTGCAAGCTCGTCGATGTCTCCAGCGTACCAAACTCGAGAAATATCACAAATAAATCAAATATTAATTAAATGTATTAATTTACATTAATAATTATATTTGTGTCCCGACCAGGAATCGAACCCGTTACCTCCAAGTCTAAATCCACGGACTTAACCGCTAGACCTCGGAGGCATTAGGTATAGGTAGGATTTAGGTATAACCAAAATAAAATTATTTGCAAACGAGCTCTCCCAAGTTCCAAATACTTTTTCCTTAGGAAACAAAAATAGAATTATTTAATTTATTTGTGATATTTCTCAAGTTTGGTACCCTAAAGACATCGCAGAGAGAGATTTCCTTAGTACAATCGGAAAATAACAGTTATGTTGAGTCAGAGTAAGAGTCTTGCAGAAGTCTTGCAAGACCAAGATTAGGAGTGCTAGACCAAGACCACCTATTCTGATGCAAGACCAAGACCAAGACTGGCTAAGTCTTGGTCTTGGTCTGGCTTTGGGCAACACTACCTACGATGTTCTTTATGAATAGGATCGATATTTATTTATTTATTATTTACTTATTCCACAGCTGTATTTTACAAATAAATATTTACATTCAAATGATTACCGAACACCTAGCCAATTACGGAATAACATTATTTTCACTAAACATATAGCATGAACGGATTATTAACAAACCTGTTCCGGAAGGCCCATCTCCGACAGTGGTGGTCTAGGAATCTGTGTTCTAGGGGCTGCTATGATGATGATGTCTCTTTGTCTTGCCTTCACGCCTATGCTGATGCTATGTTGATGAAATTTTGGCAGAGATGCACTTTGGAACACTGAGCGGACATAGACTATTATGACGTCATAATTGAAGCACTACATGTAGGCATTTGTAAGGTTGATATGTAAAATATAAAGTTAGGTAACTACAGCAGTTACCATCTGAGCTTACCATGCTGTTTATTTTGTAAAAAAAAAACCCGGGACTTCGTAAAATTCACAGGGATAATTGCAAATTTAAAACGCGTTATCCGAGTAGAATAATTATTCCAGCGCATAAAAGTACCCAATATAGCCGAAATTGTTATGCAATGGCAACAAAGATATTTATTAAGCTTCCAGTTACTATAAGGGAGCTGCCACTAACCCTATTTACATTAGGAGACAAACAAATACTGGTTAATAAATGTTTTTATTCAACAAAATAATACTTAGACACTTGCTCGACAACGTTATGTAACAAAACATTTAATTTGTATGAGGGTAAATTGTCTTGATACCCACAAATTAATAAATGAGCTGGGTAAACGAATTTTTCAAGAGTGTGGCGATCCCAAATGCCATAACTACCTAAAACAGAATATTTCCATTATAATTCAACGCGGAAATGCAGCGAGCGTTTTAGGTACCCTCCCTGGTGGTAAGCCCTTAGTTTATTTTGTAGAATAGTTTTAATTTCATAGCTGAAAGGAATCGTATGTTTATTATATATATATATATATTTTTTTTTAAAATTGTTTCAGCTTTTGTTTTTCGAATAATATTTAGTTTTTGTATACTTGTTGAAAATTTTATAATTTTGTTATTTCTCATAGGCAATAAAGGCTACTGTGGTAATGTGGTGGTCGCCTATAATAGGTACAACATTTAACTTCTGATTTAGTGTTAAGTACAAATAAGTGTGTGATGTATATATATAAATAGCTATTTTTAGTTTAGTTTATTTATAATTAGTTTTTTAATCTATTTTATTTTAATATTTTTGTATCTACTTCGAATAAATTTATTTGTATGCTAGAAAAAGCGAAGCATGTGATATAATTTACATCCCTGTACCTACCATGTTTTTTACTCCACCCTCTCGACAGCTAGCATAATTACAATAATTTCAAAGAACCAAGATGGGTTTTTTTATTAAGGAACCGCATTCCCATTTTGCCAACTTTGCTATAGGCCCATCTTGACATGAGACTAGCTTGTTGATCTCGAGATAAATAAAGAAAGAAAGAAAGAAAGAAATATATTTTATTTGTCACATTAACAAACAAAAAAAGGTAAACTTAAAATTAAAAGTGTGTGGTGACAAATAGGGAATCAGTTCAGCATTGAGCTGCGACGCTTTGAGAGTCACAGCGCTGATTTTCAGCTAATCCCTTAACATACAAGCATAAATGTGTCGAGGCTCTAGTACAGAACTACAATAGTAAATAATATATAATTTATTATATATATTACACAAATAAATAATAAATGCCAAATTAATAATTGTGTTTCGACCAGGGCCCCGATTCTCGCGCCTTCGAGATGCGATTTGCTCAAATGAAACTGACAGTTTTCTATGTAGATCTGTCGCTTTTCAATCGAACATTTCGAAATGACACGCAAGGCGAAAGCGCCAGAATCAGGCCCGAGGTCCCAGCACCTAAAATACTAAATCTACGGACATAACCGGTACACCACGGAGGCAGTTCCAGAATTAAATTATTCAAAAAGCATGATGCAAACAAATGGTTTAAAAATAATTTAAATTTTATTATACTTAATTAAATATTTAAAATACCTTTCTTACATGTAATAACATTAAAATATAATATAATAATTGGGTCTGAGTTCTTCTGCGGAATAACTCACGCTGTTCGGTAATTGCAAAAAGCAAAACAAAAAAGTTAAGAATTCGACCTTCGCTGGAAAAGTTTTCAAGTGCTTTGGTGATTATAATAATTCATTGAAGCAATTAATGGCAGTAAAATATGTAATTATGATTATAGGACGTGCTTGAAAAATTAATTATAAAATTTAATACTCATTAGTTGGGATTGACTTAAGAGAGGGAGTCAATAAAATTAATTATATACCATTTGACATATAGTTTTTATAATTGACCGCCTCCGTGGTCTAGTGGTAACAAACGTTGCCGTGAACTCGGGAGGTCGTGGGTTCGAGTCCCACCGGGGGCAAGTTGTACATTGTATAATTTGTCTCGGTCTGGGTGTTTACATGTATAATATGTATATATTTACAAAAAAAAAGTATAATATGTAGTTTATCAACCATCTAGTTTCCGTAACACAAGCCTCGTAGCTTACCACGGAAACTAGATGGCGCTGTGTGACCTATCTGAAAATGTTTATTATTTATTTATTTATTATTATTAATTTAACGGGTGATTTATTCTAGAGACATACTTCTCCCGAAGCTTCAGTCAAGTTGCATCAAGTTAAATAAAAACTGTGCGCGATAGTTATTCTTGTTGTTTGTTCTCTTCTCCCGATGGATGATGAATGAGGTGATAGGGAAGGCAAAGGGTCTAGCCCATACAGCCAAGTCTGATGTAATATATATTTTTTTTCATGTGTTAATGAGGTCATCATCAAATTCCAGATGCTGCAGAATTTGATGCTTTTCTTGGAGTCACTCAATCGAGTTGACAGAATCGAAACATAAAAGATTAGTATTGAATTAAAATAATAAACAAAACTTGTATTTTAGGTTTCGTAATTATTTTGGAAAGTATATGTAACCAAGCTAACTAGACGCCTGTTAAATTGACGTCACCTGTACATGTTTCGGATACTAATACCAAAATAAAAAGTAAATATATTATAGAGATAATAAAAATGCAATAAATCAACGAGTGCTTTATTCACATCACATTTTCATCGTCATCAACATTTTTTTAAATTTCTATCGTTTTGCCGTACTCTTTATGTTTTCAGAGCCAGAATCTCTTCGCTGTAAAATAACAAAAAAAAATTATAATAAAATAAGAACAGAAATTATTAGCATTAGTAGCGTACTACTTTCGTAGCGCGAACTCGAATACGTAATGCGCCGATGCTGCAAACCGTACAGACGCGGTTACTGAGTCCGTATGCGGGTGCGGAGGTCGCATTACAGCCGAGCGTCTAGTTGGCTCGGTAGAGTTATTTGTGAGGAATGGTTAAGTCGCCATGACCAAATCACACAAAATGCGCAACTTCAGATAAAATATTAGCATATTCTCAGGCTATGTTTTTTTTAATTTAGTCCAGAAGATGTCGTTAATTAAAAGTCGTTTATTTCATGAGCTTACAATCGGGTCTCGTCTGGCCAGCTGCAGCGTAGCAAGATAAAATCGTACAGAAATATGTTCGGGCACATCTTGCAGTGGATATCTAAAGATGGGTTTAGACCAAACAAGCGAAGGCTTATTCTATCTGTTCTTTATCAAATTATTTTTGTGTAATCAGTGACAAAGCATACTTTCGGTGTTCTATATTTGCTTGCGAAGATTCTATGGAATATTCTATAAATGTTCGCTACCTTGATGAGATGAAATGGCGCTCGTGCTTGCGAACAGTTGCCTGTAGCGATCTTGAATGTTCAAAAGTGGTCGCTTCACTCAACTAACTTCACGTAACAAGCGGTTACTTAAAAGCGTAATAGTTAACGATTAAGAGACAGATCACTTTTTAAAGGTGATCTGACGTTTCCTAAATAGCTCCCAGTAAATGTATATAAATATATACCTATATGATATTGTATTATGTAATTATATATGTATTGTTATTTATATGTATCTATACTCGTATATTCTATTTATAGTGTAGAAAGTATGTAGTCTATTTAGTGTATTTCTACTGATTAGTGTATAGTTTTCTATATAGTATACGATTATTAGATTTAGTATTTAAATGTTATATATTTTGTTGTTTCACATACTTAAATGCTTATATTATGTTTAGCACCTGCCTCACACAACTGCCTCCGTGGTCTAGCGGTTAAGTCCGTGGATTTAGACTCGAAGGTACCGGGTTCGGGTCGAGGTCGGGACACAATAATATTTATTAATATCAATAAATACATTTAATTCGTATTTAATTTATTTGTGATATTTCTCGAGTTTGTTACGCCGGAGACATCGACGAGCTTGCCACTTGTCATGATTGGCCTATAGTAAAGTTTGGCTTAATGTGAATCCGCTTCTTTATAAGCGTGGTTTCTGACCACCCCGAAAGGAAAACGGTCATGATGATACTTTACTCACACAACAAATGCACTAGATTGTCCCTAAGGTTGACTAGTAAGAATGCCTAGCAGCATTAAGTCCGCCTGTGTACCGAGTGCATAGTGTTTTTAAATAAATAAAATTAAGCATGGCGCACATGATTGATTGATCTAAACATACAGCATGTGAAACTCTAATTCTTGTTATTCTGTTTGCTCGTTGGTGGTTATGGTGTAAATGATAAAAGCAAATGTCTGTTTAAAAAAAAAATCCGACGTTGTTCGTTTGGTCTAAACCCACCCTAAGACTGTTCTAGAGATTGTATCGATGACTAGCAACCTGCTCTAGAAACTTAAAAGCATGGGAATTAGTAAAGACTCAAAATTGCTAAAATCAACATGTAAAAATTGCCTGAATATTTTATTATTATTGGACCAGCCGTTTCGGAGTCCTTAGGGATGTACACTCATCGATTTTTATATACTCGTATATTGAAGATAGTTAGGAATGTTTGAGAGGAGTCTAAACAACGCATTATGGATTCATGTTTATCGATCTCAGAATAAATTCCTGGAGTCTTTATAGGCCGGCATAGTGGTAGGGACTGATGTCGGTCGTCTGAGGCTGGCGTCAGTTGCTCCCTTTCTTGGACCTCGCGTACCGCTTACCATCAGGTGGGCGCGGTGTCACATGACGTGCTCAGTACCAAAAAAAAATCTAGGACGTTCCGGTTCGATTCCCAGTGTCAGTTTAGTTAGGTAAGCAGAAAAAAAATCATTGAAAATTTCTTTCTCAAAAGGTCATTTCAAAACCAATTCTCCTTAGGTTAACGCGCACCGATACGCGCCTTAAGTGCTTAACGCGCCGCAGCCATCACATTTTATAAATCTTTGTATAAACACATAGGCAACGTCGCACACCTATCCATGACAAAATTAAGCCCCTTTTTTCTTAGTCACCCGTTCTGCATGACTAAGAAAAATATTTTTTTATAATTAAGTCCCTTTTGCAGCAAAAATAATTCTATTGCTTGATAGTTCAGTCAGGATTATTTTCTTTCAAACAATTTAATTCCCTAGTATATATTCCAGAGAACATAATATAAATAAACAATTGAGTGCTGTTTAATCGAATTTAAATCGGGAATAAGCAAAGTGAAATTTATCGAAAGAGTCTGGGCAATAAATAACATTACAATGTGCCAGACTTTTTCTAAACTTGCACGAAAAAAAACATTACTAACTTGAAGATAAACTATTTCTCTTCATTTCAATACAATTAAAAGTCATAAGGGGAATATTCTAATTATTTGTCAGTTATAAGTTCATTTTCTATCAAGTCAAAAAAACACATAAACCCTTAGATAAAGGTTGTTAAAAATGTTAGTACATTTTTTTTTTAAATATGTTTTATTGTAAAAGTCGGACAAAGCGTCGTCTGGCCAGCGTCGTCTGGAAGGCCCATCTCCAACAGTGGGGGCTAGGATGCTGTGTTCTAAGGGCTGTAATGATGAATAATAATGATGAATATATGGTAGCTATGTTTGTTTTTGGTCCAAATGTGCATAGAATTGTACCAAATGACCCCACCAGTATCCCACAAATATTTGCACAGTCCATACGCCAAACATCCTGTACTTTATTAAATCTTTATAGGAAAGCATTATAGGGATAGAAAATTTGACTAATTCTAAAAATAGTTTATTATTTTACTATTTTAGTTAAGTCGCGATCTTTTTAAAATAGCAATGAAGGTTTTAAAGCACTTAAACATTTGGGGATAGCAATAAATATTGTATATTTATTTTATTTTATTATGGTAAAAAACAGTCACAATACAATTTATATAACAATCAATATACATATAATTAGACCTGGAGTACCAAAACTGTGAAAGAGAACTATACTTATTACATTTTCAAAATACAATTAAACCATAAAAGAAAGTAAAAATCACATTTAAGTCTATTCTATCAAATACTTAACTCTCTCTCTAATTATATCACGGACTCTGCTCCTATACACTGACTTAAAACAAGCAAATATGTTTACGTCAACCAACCAATCATTATATAGTTTTACTGCTCGTCATAAAAAGGTGTTTTTTGCATAATTTGTTCTGCTAAAGGAGGAAATGAACAAGTCTTTAGAACTATATAATGATATAAGGTTTTCGACATGATAGTAACAATTACAGTTTTTCTATTATTGTTCTAAGTACCTAAAAAATAATTTAAAACACGAATAGTTATGTTACTTAATTAATTAAAATAATAAATAACTACTTCCAAAAAAATAATTTTGAAAAAGTTGTTTTAGCAATAACAATAATTAAATTATTTAAAATATTCAATAGATTTTAATCTTAGTTTAAGTTAATTTAAAAAACTGTAGCCAACACGGGTAAAGCTTGCATTGAAAAGCTAGTAATATATAATAAAAAAGTTGAGATATAATCGAGATAAAATTGAACGCTTAAATAAATTACCTATGGGCTTAAAGTTTTATTTTTATTTTGTTTATTTACTGTTATTATAATCTCTCAAATTCATAATATTATACAAATAAATGAATTTCTTTCTACTTACCAATAAAAATAACCGTATTATATTTCTTAGATAAGTATCGTCTTTAACACACGAATACAAACGTAAGGTTTTCGCGCGCTTTCTCCGACAGCGTTAGTCTCATTCGAAAGTCACGGTACAACTGCCGTATCAGTGGCGAGCTTTTGCACTGATAGCGATTACCACGGACAAAGTTGCACGGACCGGTCTTTTTTATTACATACCAATATATTAACAATACCACCGAACTTCTGCCTCGGCGAGTACACCCTTTATTCGTAGTAATATACTAAAGAAGAAAAGAAGTAAAGTATCATCACGACCGTTTCCCTTTCGGGGTTGTCAGAAACCACGCTTATAAAGTGGATTCACATTTAGCCAACTTTACTATAGGCCAATCATGACAAGTGGCAAGTCTCTAGCGTACCAAACTCGAGAAATATCAGAAATATTAATTTAATGTATTTCATTAATATATATTTTTGTGTCCCGACCAGGAATCGAAACCGGTACCTCGGAGTTTAAATCCACGGACTTAACCGCTAGACCACGGAGTCAGTAGTGATATACTAATTATTTAAAACAAAAAAAACTATAAATTCACCCATGATTTGTTCATCATGGACGCAAAGTATTAGGACCAAACGGCACAATTGTATTTGCGACGTTTAGCCTTTTTAGTCAAGTCTACTGCAGTCTAAGCTCTGACAGATGTGCCCTGCAAGTACCGAACACGAGTGTCGACACAAATAGCGTGCCACACCAATACTCGTCCAAGGCAAATAATTTTAATAGTTAATAGGTGGTAGGCGGACTGATGGTGGTAATTTGTCCAGTCTGCCGGGGCGGGGAAGTATCCACCGTTCGTGCCGATAAACCCAGTAAAGTGTATCCACACATTTCGGGATCAGGCTTGAATTACCGTTCATTAAAGCCGGCATAGTGTTAGGGAGTGATGTCAGTTACGAGTGTCTGATTCCAGTGGGACTATCAGGTGAGCGAAAGGTCACATGTCGTTCTAGTATTAAAAAAAAAGATGATTTCAAAACGTGTATAATTTTGCCAAATAATAATAATGGCAAACCCGTCTGGCCAGAGAGAAGACATTTGGCATTCTCCAGAAATTAAAAAATACAATGATGAAGTAAGTTTTTTTTAGTATATTTTTCTTTTATGGGATAAAATAAATTTATTTAATAATTTATTTCCATGAAAATGTACATTACAGATTATACGTCTAAATAATACATTACCTTTTTGAGATGAAAAAATTTGTAGCAGGCAACAACTTGCTGAAATATATAGTTGAGGTCATAAACAATGAAAAAAAAAACTTTCGAACTTGAGATTAAGGGAAGTAGTGAAATGGGGTGCTATTTAAGGGATGAAAACCGTTTTTCGTTATTTGTGGCGGAACGAGACCTCCTAGAGAAAAGTGTTTCATACAAAAGTTGTAGATAATAAAATAATCTAAAACTTTTACATATATATCTTCACGCCAGATCCCTTACGGGGTAGGCAGAGACAATTGAGCGCCACTTGACACGATCACGACATACCTCTTTCGCTTCATCGACATTCATCAACCTCTTCATACATGTCCTTTTGTTACGAAGGCTTTTTAATTCTCCTTCAGCTAGTGTTTTATTTATTTGATCGTGATACGTGTGTCTTGGTCTGCCACGGCCTCTTTTACCCACAACTTTCGCATTATATACCTGGTTCGTCAATCTTTCTTCGCTCATCCTTTCAACATGCCCGAACCATCGTAGCATGCTTTTCCTTATTTTTGTCCCTATGCTTTCCTTCATACCAACCCTTTTCCGTATTTCGACGTTACGTATGCGGTCCGCCAAAGTGACGCCACATATCCGCCGCAACGACCGCATTTCTACTGAATTAACCCTACTCTCATGCGTATTCTGACATATCCACGTTTCGCTTCCATACATCAGTGTTGGTACCAACATGGCATTGTGTATGGCGAGCCGAGCTTTGTCACTGACATTTCGACTGCCGATCAGTGACCCCAGGGCACCGTTAACACTATTTCCCGCGTTCACTCTTCTTTCAACGTCCCTATCGTACTTCCCATCCGCAGTGAAAACACTGCCCAGATATATAATTTCATTTACTTGTTCTAGAGTTTCATCATCAATCTTTATCGTCACGGTTGTCATCCTTCTTCTTTCAAACACTAGTACCTTGGTTTTTCTCGCATTCAAACGGAGTCCTTTTTCTGCACATCCCTCCTTCATTCTTGTGACTAGTGATTGCAGTTGTTGTTCGGACGATGCCATAAGAACAGCATCATCTGCATAAAACAAAACTTTTATTATATATATTTTTCGACATAACCTCAAAGTTTTCGAGAAAATGACGAAAAACCGATTTTTCTGTTTTTTATTTTTTTCTCGCGTGGAAATTATTTAATTTAAATGAAACTTTGTGAAAATACGTAATTATTTGCACACAATAAGCATGAATTTTTTCAATCATGGAAAATTAATATTTTTCGAGATTTACCATTTTTCCGAAAAAACACCCTTATCTTTGGTGAACAACTTTATTGATTTTTTTTTGGTTTCTGATGTTGTACAAGGTCTTATTTTTTTCGTCGTGATGTCTACTTTCAAATGGTATATCGATTTTAATTATTCATTATTATTTAGTAGCTTAAAATTTAAAAAAAACCGAAAAAAAAAAATTGAATCTCGAACTTACCGATTTTTTTCATTATTTTCATTTTTTTAGCATATTTATGTTAATAATTTATAATATTTTGATGAAATAACTTACTTTGGTATAAAATTAATAAATTTAAATGAAGATATAGATAATAAATAAAATAAATTCACAAAGTTTCATTTAAATTAAATAATTTTCACGCGAGAAAAAAATAAAAAACAGAAAAATCGGTTTTTCGTCATTTTTTCGTAAACTTTGAGGTTATGTCAAAAAATATATATAATAAAAGTTTTAGATTTTTTTATTATCTACAACTTTTGTATGAAATACTTTTCTCTAGGAGGTCTCGTTCCGCCACGAATAACGAAAAACGGTTTTCATCCCTTAAATAGCACCCCATTTCACTACTTCCCTTAATCTCAAGTTCGAAAGTTTTTTTTTTTCATTGTTTATGACCTCAACTACATATTCCAGCCGGCCGTTGCCTGTTACTAATTTTTTTTTTTTAGCTATAAAAATCCGTAACGGCCCCAGCCTAATATTTCATAACAAAATTCAAACACAAGGATAAGTGACTAGACGTGTGAATTAATATGGCTCCAAGTACTTTAGGACAATGTTTTTACTTTTCACATCCGTTGATGGGAACACATCAGAATTCTCATCTATATCTTCACGTTGAAACTTTTAGTAGTTGAAAACATTAAATAGTAGTTAATCATTGATTATTTTGTTTGCGTTTACGGTCGTTTTAGTATTGTAAAACTTTTGTGGAATGGAAACAATCAATAAAAAAGTTTATTTGGGTCTTCTTGGCTACATTTTGTTGTTGTTTTAACCTGAAATTGTACTGACGCACCCTGTACCTACTTAATTTTTTAAATAAAGCGACAGGATTTAAGACCCGGTAACTGAATCCCTCTTTAGCAGTTCGTTCACTCAAATGGCCGTGTTCCGTGTGTTAGCGATTGAGTTCGTGGATTTAGACGTACATAGACACAATAATTTATCAAATTTATTTCTAAAACTTCTGGAGTTAGGTACACTAGAGACATCGACAAGCTTGTCACTTTCCATGATTAGCCTATAGTAATGTAGGCGTTATACGGTTGGTGGCGATGGTTTATGATTTTTGCTTGTAATGTTATCGCGGCTTATAACTGAAACGCGGCGGTAAGTCAATTTTGAACGTGTAATTATTAAATAGGTAGAAAATTAGTCATATTTAAGACTAAGAATTATATTTGATTTAATTATAACCTAATACAATATTAAATATAAATAAAAAATATCCTCTACAAACGGCAACTGGAGACTAGCAACATTTCCCTTCTGTATAACAAGGCTTATCGCTGGCAGAAATAAATAAAATACTGTCTCCAGACTTATCCGTCAGTCTTATTTGGACAGCTTCTAGGCCAGACGCATGCTTGAGAGGTCTCGCCCTCTTAACGCGCAAAACAGTTATCTAACGAGGTTGGCGTATTTGCGCAGCTTAATGTTCTGACCAGAAACCGCCACACTAACACGCTTGACGAGGTCGCCTGGATGTGAGATGGGGCTAATGTGTCTACACCGTCATGCCGTCGGGTCTTTTGCCATCGCTCCGCAAAATCCCCGAGTCTTCTAGGATCGCGGGTACCCTAGCAGTGACTAAAGCCCTTCACATGGTGTTGTTAAGAGCAACGTGACGAGGAATGCAGCAAGAAAGCCGGTGAGGTCCGAGACGTTCGACGGGTTCTACACACCGACAATGGTGCGGGTGGACAGCCCGGGCTCAGAGACGAAGGCACACTGCTTTTGTGTTACCTTATTCCTATGTTTACAATAATATAATCTATAGGTACAGGTCGTGCGATGAAAGATGAGTACAATAACGCATAGTCAAAATTCATATGTGAAACGCGTATACACTACTATATATACTATACTTGTTCGAATGAAGTCATTACGATAACTAGATTTCTTATTGACAAGAAAGAGATAGCATAAAGTTTTGTTTTCTTTTGCTGTCATGAACAGACTGTTCACTCATCATTTTAGTCTACACTTACAGTCTTTACAGCCACGAATATTAATTTTAAGTAGCTACCTAGTTTCAAGCAGAAATTGTTTATGACAACAGCGTTTTAGTAAAAAAATATATAGTATAGCAGATATGATGGGTCCACCATAGTAGCTTATTTTATAGTTGTCTTATCTAAAAAAATGAAAACTATAATAAAATAAAATGTATTGACAATATCCAAGTGTTGTGCTAACCAAAGAAAATTAATGATTTGATTTGGTTGATTAATTCGATTTATTTATTATTTATTAATTAAATTTATTTATTTATACCTTTATTGCACTATGTACAAGAGGCGGGCTTAATGCCGCTAGGCATTCTCTAGCAGCCAACCTTTGGGACAATGCAGAGAATTTCGATTATGAGGTAGGTGCAAAGGGCTTAAATAAGAAACTTATTAAAAATATTAAATAAACTTAATCTAAGATAAAACAATACATATTAATATACACACCAATACATACAAATATGTACGTAATAATACATATGCTACACACTATATATATATATACTACATACAGTATATCTTACATATCGATTGTAGTGAATTTAAAACTCTACTGCGTATAATTATTTGTATGATATAAAATAACACTCTATCTTTTAACTTAGCACTAGTGTGTAGTGTTCATGTTTCACCGCGCGACCTGTACTTAAAGCTGAATCCTAAATATAAAGTTAGTAAAATTGTTACATTAAAAATAACTCAAAACTCGAGTAAAGCTCATGCCATTATATTTGCCTTTTAACAGTTTAAAATATTCAAATGATACTAACTGGACAAAATTTGTTAAATGAAAACTTTCTTGAATTTCATTTCATTTGGATATGAAAATTAAACATCGTGAATGTCTATTAAGTTTGCATTTTGTACTGAAAACGACGAAGTTTTCTGGCATTGAACCAAATAAATATTGCAATAATGGCCTTTGATACGCTAAGTACCTTTTTCACGACTACTTACATAATATCATTAATTAAGTCAATATCTCGGCTAAGTACCCACGCTTAGTTTTTTCTGGCAATTTGTCAAATTGTTCGGCCTATCCTTGTATTATCAACTCATAACATATATAATAATATAACTACGAGTATATTGAAAAAATTTCATCATGTTCAACTTATGATGAGTAAAGCTTCGTCATCATCTCAGCTCCTACAATTCTAGACCTACAATGCTGGATAACATATTTCTGAGTAATTGAGCATGCTCGTGCCACGTTGGCTATCCATGATGCGTCATATGCTATGTTCAATTGTCCACACCAGTGTGCTTTCATCTTTATTTTGCGTCTTCCTCTGAGACCTGAGAGATACAAGTATGTACTAAACTTGTCCGACGACAGCGTTGGAACTATCCCTAAAAAGTCGTCTATTTTTTTTACTTATAGTTTTTTTTTTATTACGTTTAGTTTATATTTAATTTAATTGTTACTGTTTACTTTTTAAGTATTACATTTATTTACTTAAATTTATTTATTTATTACAAAAACCACAGCTCATTACAGAAATAAATACATAGGTATATCTTATAAGTAACACATTGGTCATATATGGCTTTACTTTATATAAATAGTACTTATTGGTGGAAATGAAACTAAACTAAAACTAAAAACTAGAAATAATAATAATGAGAATACAAACAAAAACATAAGCCAATATTAATAATAATAATAATATGCGTGTAGACAACAATAAAGTCACTCGTAAGAGGACAAAATACAGTAAATAGTTATGGATGCGCGAGTGCATGTGTGTTATGTTAGTGTACCTATGTGTTGTGTTAGTGTGTAGGTGTTTGTGTGTGTATGTTGATGTAAGTGTGATATACTTAAATATTGTGCGTATTTGTTTTATCTTATGTATTACAACCTGTTTGGCATTAAATAAATTGTGTATTACTTTATCATATATCAAATTAAACACCTTTCGAACTGTACTTCACAGTACTCTGTATTATTAAATATATCTTTAAATTTAGAAATAGTAGTATTTTTTCTAATTTTACTATAATCATTTATTATATCTATATATAATATTATGATGTCTTATGTACATTTGTCATAGATTTACAATACCACCGTTCCCGTGCCTCTGAGAGTTAAGTTGTCAATTCCGGCTCCACGAATACCAACTAGTAGAATCGTTACTAAGTTGTCATTAAAAAAATACATTATACCCTCGCCAAGCTGCCTGGCCAGCGTGGCTAGTGTAGGCCAAGATCTCCAGATATATATTCTGGAAGTCCTGTCTCCAACAGTGGAGGTCTAAGACGTTGTTTCTAGGGGCTGTAATGAAGGTGTAGCTGACAAGTCACAGGTGTTCTAACCCGCAAAATAAATGGTTCCTTGCAGTGTGACAGAGACGGCGTGCATCCCGCATCTATGTCACACAGTACCCACTGACACACTGGTTACGACTATCTCGGTTCAGAGTTTATTTCAATATATATTTAATTATTTGTAGGCAATAAATATCTCTCAACTTGGTATTGTGACTTTTACTTCAACTACAACATCCCACCTCAACAAAGGTTAAGATATTTTCTTGCCTAGGTTTAGACGAGAAGCTCCATGCATGGACGCAAGACGAATTGAAAGTTGAAAAGCAATATGTACTTATACGCGTTTATACGCGCAATTAATAAATAAATATTTCCAGACAGGTCACACAGCGCCATCTGGTTTCCGTGGTAAGCTACGAGGCTTGTGTTACGGAAACTAGATGGTTGATAAACTACATATTATTCTTTTTTTTGTTGTAAATATATACATATTATATATATAAACACCCAGACCGAGACAAATTATACAATGTACAACTTGCCCCCGGTGGGAATCGAACCCACGACCTCCCGAGTTCACGGCAACGTTTGTTACCACTAGACCACGGAGGCGGTCAATTGAAAGTTTTCTGTAGCCATAAACATTATTACACAATGGTCTTTCCTAGGGAACAGTATAGATCGGACCATATTCCACCACCCAGACTTATAATGCGAGTTGGTGCATAATTCTGATTAACGTAGAAAATTATTTACAATCTCCGTGTTACGTTTATAGAAATTAACAGCGCCGCTGGTTTAACAGCTAACATCAGTTGTATAATTACAAAAAAGATCGGACAGTTTATTTTAGCATGTGCTGTTAGCGCGCCTTATAACTGAAAAACAGAGAATATCTCCTTTCACCGTAAAGATCCGATAGTAATCTTTTATCTGAGGATCCGATCAGTTAGGCATTATTTAAATTCGTACGCATTGGTGGCTATTTTTCTCTGAGAATTAAAAAAATCATAACACTATAGATAACAAAAGGTGGCGTCCGGGTGTGGGAGGTAGCCATAAATATCACTTTCACAATTATTTATAACGATCGAGCTGTGTTCGAATGGTGCTCAATAGAGTAAAATGAAGTAGGGATTTGATATCTACAACATACCTAGAAATTAAATAAATGTGTTGTGTACCACTTGATGCAAAATCAACCAGACAAATGGAATAAAATCAATAAAAAATATTACCGCAATGTAGAAAGCCTTGCTTGTAATATACTAGTAGGATATTTATAATATGTATATTACATACTTACACACACACATAAACCTACATATATATATATATATATATGTGTGTGTGTTGTTTATATATGTATGTTCGAGTGGTAACAAACGTTGCCGTGAACTCGGGAGGTCGTGGGTTCGATTCCCACCGGGGGCAAGTTGTACATTGTATAATTTGTCTCAGTCTGGGTGTTTATATGTATAATATGTATATATTTACAAAAAAAAGTAATATAATAATAGTAATATAATATGTAGTTTATCAACCATCTAGTTTTCGTAACACAAGCCTCGCAGCTTACCACGGAAATAGGATAGCGCTGTGTAACCTGTCTGGAAAAAAATATATTATTTATTTATTTATTTATTTTAAAACTTTATTGCACTATGTACAAAGGCGGACTTAATGCCGCTAGGCATTCTCTGACAGCCAAACCTTTAGGACATTTAGACAGGATAGGTGGTAGGTGCAATTAAAAATTAGATGAAATTTAAATAAAACAGAAATATAATTGTAATATAAATATATACATACTAATATCTACATACAATTTACATACTAATACATAAATAAGTCATACTATAGATATACTAATATAATATAAATAAAACTACTTACATGATGGTGAGAGAGTGTGACAAAATTAACAATGTGATGATGCTGATATTAAGAGCAACAAAGATTGAAAAGAAAGGTTTAGGTTAGGTTACTTATATTATTAGGTTTATTATATGTTTTAAAATTTTATCTTATGTAGGTACTATAGACGTCTTTATTATTTAGTGACTCTGTATAATGTCTTGTACAAGTAAGTTGTTATTGCATTGCAGTGATATTTTATTATTTTTTGCTATTATACCTAATTTTAAAACATATAAGTAATAGTTACTTATCTATTTGAAATTATTTGTTGATTTACCAAAATGAATAAATAAATAAATAAAATATACATACATCTACTTACACATATATAATATATATGATATACATTGAATAATACTAAAAAAACAAATTTATTTATTTTTGTTATCATTTATGGCGTCAAGTACCTTTATATTATAGACTGAGAAGTATTATTAAGCAAGTTGATATTTGTACGTATGAAGAAGCAAATTAGGTTCATTCAACTAAGTTAAAGACCTCATTATACCCTTATTTAGGACTAATAAAATGGTTTCAATGTCCAATTGAACGAATGAGCAAACCTATGAAAAGAATCGCAATTTTAAAGGCCGTAAGCTGTAAGCACTTTTAATTTAATTTTGTTTGCACCAGAATTTTTGCATTCACAATGTTTATTATTAATTACATTAACTCAGGTTTTATTAATAATTTTTATATAGAGTTACATGATCCTTAGTTCATAGTGTTTCGCTTCAAACATTTCCCATTAAGTATTTACCAAATAATCAATACTACCCGTTCGAATTACTGAAATCAGAGTTTCATTGCTGACCTCCATTAGGTACTTTGGGTCATGCGAGTCCATTTTCGATCTCGCAACAATAAAAGCAATCAACTAGTCAGTGATTTAGATTCCGTTACTATTCTTATTCTCTATTTTTTTAAACTGTTCGTCCAAATTGACCGCCTCCGTGGTCTAGTGGTAACAAACGTTGCCGTGAACTCGGGAGGTCGTGGGTTCGACTCCCACCGGGGGCAAGTTGTACATTGTATAATTTGTCTCGGTTTGGGTGTTTATATGTATAATATGTATATATTTACAAAAAAAAAGTATAATAAGTATGTAGTTTATCAACCATCTAGTTTCGACCGCCTCCGTGGTCTAGTGGTAACAAACGTTGCCGTGAACTCGGGAGGTCGTGGGTTCGATTCCCACCGGGGGCAAGTTGTACATTGTATAATTTGTCTCGGTCTGGGTGTTTATATGTATAATATGTACATTTACAAAAAAAAAGTATAATATGTAGTTTATCAACCATCTAGTTTCCGTAACACAAGCCTCGTAGCTTACCACGGAAACTAGATGGCGCTGTGTGACCTGTCTGGAAATATTTATTATTATTATTATTTATTTATTTATAAACTCTTTATTGCACAAAAAAACTTAAAAGTAATGTACAAGGGCGAACTTAATGCCTTTCGGCAATTATGATTTATTTATTTCATCATCATCGGAATGCCACTAGAACATGAAGTCCTAGACCTCGACTGTTGGAGATAGGCCTTCCAGAACATACATCAAGGGTTCTGATATAAATTTTAATGACAATTTATTAACGATTCCACAAGTTGGTATTAGTGAAATCAGTAGCCCTATTCTGTTACTTAGTCGCAAATGTTATTAGTGGATTTCTTATTTACGTCAGATGTTGCGTCATAATTACAAAATATTATTCAATTCTCAACTCTATAAGCGCTCGACCTTGACAGCGGCCGTGCAAATATCAACTTTAATAGCGTAATATATATATAGTTAACGGATTCCATTATATAACGTTTGCGGAACAACAGTTGTTTATTACAGAATAGAGCTACAGGACCGAAGGCTTAACGTGTTCTCTGAGCACAGGAATTGTGGTGTTGGTAATCTATGATAAATGTACGAAAGAAAAGTATTTCTCATTGGTACATGCCGGGGATCGATTGAAAAGCATTCTTACAACCTAGCTACCACCGCTCTTACAACATACAAAGTTACATAATTAATTACAGCCCCTAAAACACAGTGTCCTAGACCTCCACTGCTAGAGATGGGCCTTCCAGAACATATCTCTGGAGAATTTGGCCTACACTCGCCACGCTGGCCAGACGGCTTGGCGAGGATATGATGTCAATTTTTTATGACAATGTATTAACGATTTCACAAGTTGGTATTAGTGAAACCGGGACCGACGGCTTAACGTGCCCTCCGAGGCACGGGAACGGTGGTGTTGTAAATCTATGACAAATGTACGTAAAAGTTACATAATTATTTAATTAAAACGAAATGAATCTAATTTTGTAATTAACAGACTTGCACAGAACGGAATAATATATTTAACCAACGGATTAGCTACGTTTTAGTGGAGGATTATATAAATTACAAGAAATATTACCAACAGAAGACGCGCGATTTTAATTTTGGACAGTAGTTGGAGGTATATTAAGTCTTGTATATTTATAAACATTGGTAGCCTTGATTAAAGGAGTATTGTAGGATCAAAATTGTGTATAGATTCTAAAAGTACCCTCATATTTCTTATGTATTTCGTTTCTTATTTGTTTATTTTTGTTTTACAGTTTAATGTCTGACTCGGCCCATTTATGCGACGAATTTATATTTAGTTGACACCGTCTATTTACAGCCACGATCTTATATTAAGTAGTTATTAAGTTACAATTACGTTGCTTATGGCAATAATGCTATTATAACACACATAAATCTGGATTATTACCTGTTACGGTCCTTTTAACAACCAACCTTTGGGAGTGTGGAAAAACTATGTATGGGTGCAAATTTATTATGATAAACTACATACTAGTAATACATAAAATAATAAATATATACATACATATAACTCACACAGCGACCGCCTCCGTGGTCTAGTAATAACAAACGTTGCCGTGAACTCGGGAGCTCGTGGGTTCGACTCCCACCGGGGGCAAGTTCTACATTGTATAATTTGTCTTGGTCTGGGTGTTTATATGTATAATATGTATATATTTACAAAAAAAAAAGTATAATATGTAGTTTATCAACCATCTAGTTTCCGTAACACAAGCCTCGTAGCTTACCATGGAAATTAGATGGCGCTGTGTGACCTGTCGGGAAATATTAATTATTATTATTATTATTAAACTATAAAATACTAAAAACAAGCCTACATTCTAATAAACAGTAAATTATTAATCTTAAAAAAAATAGATATTATAGATGCCGTAAATTGGCATTATTACACTTTAACCTAAGTCAGGCACAATTATAAAAATATAAATGTCAAATTAAGATGATAGCTGCTGTAAAGTTGCATTGTCATACTATAAATATACAATTATAAAAAAGTTCACTTAACATTATAGTATCATCATATTCACGACCATTACCCTTTCGGAGTGGTCAGAAACCACGCTTATAAATAAGCGGATTCACATCTAGCCAACTTTACTATAGGCCAATCAGGACAAGTGGCAAGCTCGTCGATGTCTCTAGCGTACCAAACTCGGAAATATCACAAATAAATTAAATAATAATTAAATGTATTTATTTACATTAATAAATATTTTTGTGTCCCGACCAGGAAACGAACCCGTTACCTCCGAGTCTAAATCCAAGGACTTAAGATTATAGCTGCTGTATAAAGGCATTGCCATACTATAAGCTAACACATACAATTATAAAAATGGTCACTTAAGATTATAACTGCTGTATTAAGGCAGTCATACTAAGAGGTAAAACATACAATTATTATAAAAAAGTCACATAATATAGATGCTGTATAAAGGCATTGTCATACATAACTAAATACAAATTCTATAAAATGAAATAAATTCCAAAAAAAAATTGTTTGGGCATTTAATTAAAAAGTTCTAGTATCGTTTTAATCCCTTTCAAAGTTATTAAATAGAGTGCTTCGCCCGTTAAAGTATTCGGCCAAAATAAGTGAAGCACGGTAATTTAATTTACTACGAGTCATTTACAGTTTGAGCCTAATCGAAACCGGAGGGCAGATGCGGAAGGACCTTCGTTTAGGGCCTAAACACATAGCCGAGCCGCGCGGCAACGCGTCGTTCTGCCGAGACTAAAGTACCCATTTTTCTGTAATTCCTAAACGTTGCTGAACGTGTCTCTGCCATGGATTCCAATAATAGGTATATTCCAATAATTATAATAATATCGCAAAGCCTATTGTTATTAAGAGGGTTTTGCACTTTTCTATCCTTCTCGCTCGCACAATCCAATAATAATATTGTAATTATTAAATTTAAATTAGGTTGGTACTAACATAGTTTTGTAAAAGAGATTGCAGAAAACCATGCCCCAATTTTGTTGGAACGTGCCTCAACAAATTATAATTCAATAATCATATCTATTTATTGTGTTTTTATTATAAACATTAAATACCAAGTTTTTTTTTTTTTTTTATTTGTAAGAAAATTGATTGTTTCAAGATTTATGTATGAAATAGTTACAAAACACTATTTATACGATTAGGTTCTTTATTATCATTAGGTACTTTATTTATAGATAAAACACTGGATTTCAAATTGGCGGGATCGAAACGGTAAGGTAAAAAAAAGTTTTTGTCAATTGTCGTTATTCTAGGGTGAAATAAATAAAATTAATTACAGATTATGAATTTACAATATATTAACTATGAAATAAAAAAGAAATCATTATGACATTTTTTTCTGAGAAAAATGGGCATTCTCATTTGTCTGATACTAACCCATTAAATCTAAATAATAATAATAATTATTATTATTCATATTTTTAAGGATTTGTCAAGTTTAAGTGAACATTTGAGAAATGTAGTCTATCAACTTCCTAGTACTCATTTACTAAGACTTATTTTTATTTTTTAATATTAGAATGTGCAAAAGCGTTAAATCCCATAATAAGACATTCATCATCATCACCACACAACACAGAGTCCCAGACCTCCACTGTTGAAGATGGGCCTTCCCGAATGTTCTGAATAAATTTTACACTATTAGCCACGCTGGCCAGACGGGTTGGCGAGGGTCAGTATAACATTAATTTGTAACAATTCCAAAAGTTGGTAGGTGGAGAACCGGGACCAACGGGTTAACGTGCTCTCCAAAGCACAGGAATTGTGGTGTTATAAATCTATGACAAATGTACGTAAGAAAAGTTTCTCATAAGTAGAGAATGGAGAGAAGTAGAATGGTGGATGGTGAGCGTATTATCGCGCAATAAAATAAAAAAAAAGGAGGCCTCCTTTTCTTAAATCAGCCTATTGTCGGTCGCAAGCCCGAGACACCATTCTTCTCATCTCTTACCCACACACGATGGACCCGGCACCCGCAAGGTGAATCCATGGAATGCTTAGAAATTTGTCTTCTTCTTCTTCATGCCAGGTTTCGGAACGAAGTGTGAAAATGCATCTTGTCGGGCCGGCATAGTGATGCGGTTGACAGTCGGACGCGTGTGTTACATGTCGTGGGCGCAAGTTCAAATTGTTGCTAGGACAAAAAAATAATTCTATGATTTAAAAAAAATTGTAAACCCATATTGTTGGTATATATCCCGCCTTGTGTCCGTGGGTGTGTCATCCTACAAAGGAATTTATTTTGTATGCAGAAAATGTTTTCCACGTTTTGTGTTCGCATATTGTATTGAAACCGTACCAATGTCGACACGATGTTGAAAACGATTTATTTTTAATTTATACTGCTCTATTTTCCGGTTTAAGGGATATTAAAAACATATATATATTTTTTACAAAATAAAGTATAGTTAGTTGTCTAAAAGACTTTCAAAGAAAATATTGGTGAATTGATATTTTTATAGATAAGTATCATCACGACCGTATTCCCTTCGGGGTGGTCAAAAACCACGCTTATAAAGCGGATTCACATTTAGCTAACTTTACTATAGGCCCATCATGACAAGTGGCAAGCTCAAATAAATTATTGTGTCCCGGCCAGGAATCGAGCCCGGCACCTCTGCATCTAAATCCACGGACTTAACCGCTAGACCATGGATGCAGTTTTTATACCTACAACAATAAATTGAACATGTATTCCAACGTACTTATACTGTATTGCAGCCATCGATGTATATAGATAGGCCTTCACTGATATAAAAACGTTTCCGCAAAACCAATCGAAGTCATGTAGCTGCACCAACAGCCACGAGCCAGCAAGCGTCAAGAGCGCCTAATATTAATATTTATATCGAGTGAAACTAGTCTTTTTGTATGCATTGTAACAGAATTGCCAATAAATATTTCATGTGACATTATCTTTGCTTGAGAATTGCCCCCCAAAGTTGATAGGTACACGTAGCAAGCGGCATGTTTTTAGAGTGAGTTTTGTATTGAATAGGCCCATCTATATACATCAATGATTGCAGCTAACGAGTCATTTGTAACATATGAAGTGGCTACATCTTTGCTGGATAAATGTGGCTACAACACTTTATAACGTTTGTGGTTAAGTGGGCCACAAAAGTAAAGAATCGTTCGTCTGTATCAATTTTTGGGTGTCCAGAAGACAACTCTACTGTAGGCCGATCATGATAAGTGGCAAGCTCGTCGATGTCTCTAGCGTTCCAAACTCTAAAATACCACACATATACATTAATAAATTATTGTGTCCCGACCAGGAATCGAACCCGGTATCATCTGAATCCACGAACTCCTGCAAAAAGGGCCACAGCTGAATAAAATGAACGATTTAAAAACACAATGAAAACGTTTCTATTGATAAATTTAAAATTAATAACCCTTCTCATCTCGTCGGGACAATTGTCAAACTTTTGACAGTCCAGTCTCGAAGACAATGTACCTACAATTAATTATCCATCGCTATCAACTATTTTTGGACAAAAGAAAAGAGAAGTTTTGTGTCCATTGATATAACGAGCACCTATAGTCTGATCCTAGCGCAGAAATAAAAACACAAAAAAGATTTTTTTCGCGACTTCGCCTCTTACCTGATAGGTAATAAAATGCATAGTGTTCGTTAGTGGATGGCGTCAGCTGCTTCCATTCTTGGAACACGCGTCAAGTCGGCGCGATGTCACATGTCCTGTACAGTAGAAAAAAAAGGTAAAGTATCATCACGACCGTTTCCCTTTCGGGGTGGTCAGAAACGCTTATAAATAAGCGGATTCACATTTAGCTAACTTTACTATAGTCCAATCATGACAAGTGGCAAGCTCGTCAATGTCTCTAGCGTACCAAACTCGAGAAATATCACAAATTAATTAAATGTATTTATTTACATTATTAAATATTTTTGTGTCCCGACCAGGTATCGAACCCGGTACCTCCGAGTCTAAATCCACGGACCTATTATATTAACCGCGAGACCACGGAGGTAGTTATATTATATATATATATATATATATATATATGTATGTATATATACGATTGTCAACTTGAGAGTATATGTTCGATAAAGATTGGTTATGACCAAACGAACCAAGAGTGTCTGGTATAAACTCTTATAAACATTTTCATCAAAATAATACTAACATACAAAAATAAAAACAACAGAAACTAGAACGTACAATAACGCTATTGGCTACTGTTAGCGAGCTCTTATGCTGTTAACATCTAGCGAGCCAGCATTCTTAGAATATTCGGGAGCAAAGGTAGAACAACGAAAGCATGCTCTGTCCTTGATTAAATTTAACAAAAAAACTTTTTTTTATTTTATTTTTTATTTATTATTTTATTTATTCAGGAAACATACAGATCTTAAAACATAATTACAACAATTCTAAAAGTTACACTATCCAGCAAAGTTTTCACTTAAATATTAAACATATGTAGATTTTGCAAAAAATAATAATAATAGGGATAAGCTTAAAAATACCTATATAACAAATACAACTAAATAATATACTTAGTAAATTAATGGAAAATAAAAAAATACTAATTAAAAAATAAAAAAATAAAATAAAAAAAAGTTCTCCAAACATTCCAATTATGATTCATTTGATTCCAAATATTTTTCATAAAACTATTTTTAGACGGAGAAAAATACACACATCAAAAGTGTCTAGGGATCAACATATATTTTTGCAATAACTTTTCTCCTGATTGATATTCATTAAAATTTTCTTTAAGGATTGATCAAATAAAATGTTTTCGTTTGTCTACAGTAACGATAAACCAAGTCACCTTTGCATTAGTAAAAAAAATTGCCATTTTCCTAATAAAGGGATTTTTGACATTTGAACCACTAACATTAAAGTTCGAAAAAAAGACTGAAATAACAGTTTTTTTTTTAATTTTATTGGGTAACTTAAACAATTAATAATCCGTGTTTCTACCGCGAACACTAACAACACAAGAACATCGGTTTGGCATACTCAAAATGAGTTCATCCAAATCACGCTGTGGAATGGCCGCCCATGTTCGTTGCAACAACAAAAAAAGGTCTTCTTGCGACTGGATACCCTCCATATTCGGCAGAGCTCTTCTCTGAAGAATATCCCATGCATGCTCAATCGGGTTCAAGTCTGGCGACTGAGCAGGCCAGGGCAGGACATTGATGTTAGCTGCGGCGAGAGTCTGTCTTACAACTCTTGCGGTGTGCGGTCGTGCATTATCATGCATTAACTGAAATAAGGGACCGATATGCACTTGTAGAGGAACGATGACGTCTGATACAACCGTCTCAGCATAAATTTGAGCGTTGAGGTTGCCTCTGATCCAAATCAACTCAGTTCTTCCGCCGATCGAAATACCCGCCCATACCATGATGGTTCCACCACTATAAGGATGGACTTCCTGGCAGGATTTTAATCGCTGTTGGCGTCCAGGGGTTCTCCAGTGTCGTATACGTCTTGTATCCGGCCTCATACCAAAACGAGACTCATCAGAAAAGCACACGAAACGCCATTGTTCTTCTGTCCAATTTCTGTGTTCAAGAGCCCATTGATATCGAGTCCTACGATTGTGCATTGCTATAGGTGGTACCCGTAGCGGTCTTCGGGAATGAAGGTTCACTTCATGCAAGCGGTTTCTGACTGTTTGGTCGCTAATTAAGTTCCCTGAAGAGCGATGAAGGCTCACGGCTAACATCATGGCGGTTATTGTTGGAGTTCTTCGAGCTGTTATTTGAATGTATCGGTCTTGTCTCCGTGTGGTGCAGCGATACCGTCCTCCATGGCGCTCAGCCACGGTACCAGTGGTTCGGTAACGTGTCCAAAGTCGACTGATAACACTCTGACTTGTATTCAGAGCTAAAGCCACAGTACGTTGCCGGGAACCAGCTTCTATCATTCCCACGGCTCTGATCATTTCTTCCCTGCTTAAATGACGTCGCCGCTCCATAATAACGTTGGTTTTAATCAGTAGTAGGGAAACAGTAGCACTAATAATGTCTTCAATGCGTCTTATGTTTTTATAGGGAAAATATTGACAGCTGATTTTCATCTTTTACTCGAATTTGATTGACAGTTCCTGTTTTAAATTATGAAATGCACCAAAAAGGATCCATATAAATTTATAAAATCATAAATTTATTACAAAGCCACATCTCAATCACAAGAAATCCGCATAAACATGCTTGATCCCTAGACTTTTTTGATGTGTGTAGTAAAAACATTTATTACGATTTTCCTCTATATTTCTGAAAAAAATTCATGATTAATATATAAGGTAGTAATGTTATTCACAATCAATATTGATGGTCTAAATAATTGCGAATAATAACAATAAAATTAGGTATTTACTTACCAATATTTGGCAAATGTAATATAATAGTGCTATTAAGATTATTATAGCATCGTAAACAGTTGTGTTAGTAACTCGTTCGTATTTGCTTGGATTTGGGTTAATGTCTTGTTTTTTCCAAGAAAAATTACAAAGGTCATTAAAATTATTTAAAGTCGTTTTTTGCGATATCGATTTTTTACAGTTACTTCCGGAACTCTTACACTTAAGTGGGCGCGACGTCACATATCCTGTTAATTTCATAATGAAAAGATCAAACCTTTCAGTACTAGAGATTATGTAAATTTTTGAATGAATATAAAATTTTATTTTTCATAGAAGTAAAGTATCATCACACCAGCAACTCTGCAACCTTAAAAAGATTAAGCCCTTTCATCTCGGTTCCCTTCTGAAAAGCCATGTCACCACGGACTCCTTCACTAGCTTTGTGGATCACATTGTTAAGTATCATCACGACCGTATCCCTTTCGGGGTGTCAGAAACAATATTTTTTTAACAATATTATCTCTAGCTTATCAAACTCGAGAAATATCACAAATAAATTAAATAATTTAGTGGAGATCACGTACAGGAAAAAGGTTACTGGTGGGGGTTGGAGGGTGGAAAAAGATCGTGTCAAATGACTAGCTTTACTTTTAGTCCCTGCGTAGACAAGACAGTTAGATATTACTATGTAGATTGTACTGTGATCGGCTATTATTATTATTATTATTTTTCTATTTTTTTTTTATTATGTAGTTACGAGATCACCACATGTCTGGCAGTACCGAGTGTGGAGATCACTGTAATATGTTTCGCTTGTAAATTCGTTTTTTTTTTTTTATTTTTTTTTTAGCTCAGGGAGGCCTACATCCAGCAGTGGAGAGAGACATAGGCTGATAAATATCGTGATTAGGTAGGTTCATTTTTAATTAGATTAATTAAAAACTTAGAAATTCAGGAATCGAACCCGAGTCTAAATCCACGGACTTGACCGCTAAGCTACAGAGGCAGTGTTGACGTAAATAACGAATAAGCTGTTGCCCTCGTATGATTTGGACACAAATTTATTCAATTTCAGAAAATCGTTGCTATTTCTCACATTCGCTTTACCAAAAAAGTTCAATATTTTATTATAATTCCGCCAGTGTCTCGACACATCGCCGATAACTTGTTTCACTATCCCTTATCGGCTTCACTTTCAATTTTTCTTGAATAATTCAACGTTTCGAGACAGTTTTCGATTTTATTGCGAAAATGACTTGTCTCGTTAGACGACTCTAAAGTTGTCACCTCGAGACAACAGCGTTAGTGTTGTTTTCACGTCTCAAATCATTTTACAATGGAAAAACATTTTATATTTTTCTTAAATAAAATAGATAAAGAAATAGTACATTACTGCTGCAGTCTATAATTACTACTTTACCGAAACCGTAGGTCGAGGCCTTTACAGCGAGGACAGCAAGGGCTGCAATGATGGCCAAGCTGGAAGGCCTAGAGCGTAGCTAGGCTAGCTCGAGCTAGGGCCAAGGCTTGTATAGTGCTTTATTAAAAAATGCAAATACCTAATCTAAATAAAACCAGCAAGTAATTTAAATAAAATATATATTAATTAACTAGAAATTTAATTAAAATGGCAATTATGAAAAGTACAGTTACTAAAATTCAACACCGACTTTTCCGGTTTGATATTACTAATAGTTTGCGATAATTCTAATGCGGTGTTTGACTGCTGAATTATTTCTTCATTTATTTCATAATTTTTTTCTTCATGTTCTTGAGCAGATGTTGAAGCTTCCTGGAACTCGTAAGAATAACGGCCGGCAATGTTTTGCCGGCCTATTAGAGCGAACGGCAAAACTTTGCCGGCCGCTCCTTGAAACAGAACGGCAAGGTTTGTCAAAATAATGACCACATTACATGCAATTTTGAGTAAAAACCATAAACATGCCTATTTATTTCAACGAATCCATTATTGACAGCTCGAATGAATGATATATTTTTTTACTTAACTAATTTTTACTCATACCCGCGGGATCCGCGGTAAAAAAGCTGCGAGATTGCAATCCCTAAACTAAATTATAGTTACCTCGATTGATTATAACTAATTTTAAAAGCTATGGGTATTTTAGAAAAATATGTATATTTATAGTTTCAAGCCTTACAGCGACTACGTCAAAGAATCTAGTTCTCTGCTAGGCGTTCTTTATCTCGTATTTTTTAAAAATTCGTTGTCATTATGTACCAACTTTGTGTTTAGTTTAACGAAAACACGCAATGTATATAGACATTACAAAACCCCAGGTTTGTTTAAAAACGCGAGGCTGACTAAGTGGCCACCACAGAATACTGAAGCTATGACGTCATGTCACCGGAGCTGCTCATTTCTAGTTTAAACATATTCTAATATCTACACGATCTGGGAATATATTAAAATCCTTCTTTATAGGTTAGCGTCTTTTTAATTATTTTTCTGCTATATAAAACTGTTCTATCTTATTTTTAATTTATTTTTGCCTGTTGTATGCCAACCAACAAATACATCTAGGTCAAGTATAAGATACATTTTCATACAAAATGTTTGTTACATTATTTTTACGACACCTAACGTCTACTAGCAATTCTTCTAAATTTTATATATATCTAACAGTTTTTTTTACTGAGCAAGTCATTGAGCTAATGTCAAATGTTATTAATGTCTTATATTCAGTGTTTTTAAGGCTATAATTGTGTGCATTATAATAGCGCCATCTATGATCAAATAGCGGAATTATTTCCTAATGACAACTTCTCGAATATCAGTGAATGAATATCATAGATTATTTCATTCTGTATCGCTTGGATTTTTGCCCTGTTTTATTATTTATAATGTCTCTGGCCAAACAGAAAATGTTTGTTTACTGTGCCTGTACTTTTAAAAGCTATTCAATAAAACAATATTTTAATAGTATAATATTTGGTTACCAACGTTCCAAATGCTATACGGTGTGACTTTGTATGGTTTTACATAAGACTAATACGGATGTGATTATATTGATAGAAACAAACAACTTATCGTAATAAACCATATGTCGGAAATGCCATTTTTTTGGCAAAAAATATTTTAAAATTATTAGTTTGTATGAATATTCCATTTTTTTTTGTCATTTCCGAAGTCATCCCGAAATACTGAAACGCTAAAATACATGATGGAAGTATATTAATACTAGTAAGTATACCCAGGTAGGTATAACCTTAATTCTTTTGAGAATCGTTACTCAAATTTCTCACGCTGACAGCCAAACAAAAACATTTGGGAAGATTACAAAATTAATTGCATTACGGATTGAAAACCACCGTCAAGTGGTTATGATTAATTGACGTAAAATAATAATGAAACGAGAATATAGGTCGCACAAACATAGAATATAAATGGTTCGGTTTATAGAAAACCCCGGAGAGGATGCTCGTCAGTATTTAACAAATTAATAAACGCACCATAGCACTTTATCAACACGGGCTATCCGCTAAAACGAAACTAAAACAATCATTTGTTTTGTTTGGCTTTGCTTATATCAAAGAGATCAAATAGATATGATTTGGTTAATATTTTTTATTAAAATTATGTATATTTTTTTACATACTTTGTTTTCTTCTCTTGTCGAAGAAGAACGTGCTTTACACTTCCGCAGCATGCAGGTCGGCACATTGTTAATGAAACAACAAAATCAATAACTGGCAATTAATACTGTATACTAACAAATTCTGAGACGATTGTCCTCATACCATTTGGCTTGTTGCCCCGTCTTGTTATATACAGTATTGTCAGTGAAATAACAAAGTTAATAACCAGCAAGTTGATCTCGCCTACAGCTAAGAGATAAAATTAGAGAAAGAAAGAATTAAGTAAATTGACGTTCGCGCGATCGTTGACCTACTTGATTAGGCTCCGTATGAGTGGCGGTATTTTTAGGACAACTTCTTTGCATCGTAACTTAAAAAAATATTACTCAATAATTAAAAAAAAAAATACATCGTTCTTTATTTTTATCCTAGATTATAATATAAATAAATTTGCTCTTTAACAAATTCAACGTGGTATAAATATTAGATACAACATATTACTTGTAGTTGTAAAAAAGTTTTAAGTCTTTTAAACATTTCTTCACATTTTTGCATCTGTACTTTTTTCTTAGTTCATAACTTGAATATGCAGTGTCAATTTCTACGTATTGTCTAATACAAATGATGCAATAGATTATAATATTCTAATACTCTAAATTGCTGGTGAATTATAACACGCTGGATTTGTGTTCACGACGACAGCAGTTAGAGGTGACGATGTTAAATGATCTTTGTGATAACAAATACGATTCCATATCCCTTCACAACAAATGATGCTATAGAGTAACGCTCAAACAATAATAACTAGAATGCGATCCCTTTCAATTATTCGGAGTGAGCTCATGCCGTACTAACTCTGAGAAGCGTTCTCCGACATATACACTGGTACATCATCACCTCCACTGCGGGAGTTATATTAATCATAAGTATATTTATTTTAGTAAAATAGAGAAAAATCATTATAAATGAAAATATGCCCTAAATGTCCGTAATTGTATTTTGTAGAAAAAGTAAAGTGTCATCACGACCGTTTCCCTTTCGGGGTGGTCAGAAACCACGCTTGTAAATAAGCGGATTCACATTTAGCTAACTTTATTATAGGCCAATCATTACAAGTGACAAGCTCGTCGATGTCACCAGGCGTAACAAACTGGAAAAATATCACAAATAAATTAAGTATTTTTTAAATGTATTTATTTACATTAATAAATATTTTTGTGTCCCGACCAGGAATCGAACCCGATATCTCCGAGTCTAAATCCACGGACTTTACCGCTAGACCATGGAGGCAGTATATTTTGTAGAAAGTTGATAGTATAGATAGTGAAAAGTGCACTCGGATTTGATAAATCTTTGATAATATAATAATAATAATAATATTTCCAGACAGGTCACACAGCGCCATCTAGTTTCCGTGGTAAGCTACGAGGCTTGTGTTTCGGAAACTAGATGGTTGATAAACTACATATTATACTTTTTTTTTTGTAAATATATACATATTATACATATAAACACCCAGACCGAGACAAATTATACAATGTACACAATGTACAACTTGCCCCCGGTGGGAATCGAACCCACGACCTCCCGAGTTCACGGCAACGTTTGTTACCACTAGACCACGGAGGCGATCAATATTGGATTGTGCGAGCGAGAGGGATAATAAAATGTTAAACCCTCTTAAGTAATACTTACTAGTTATTTTGTTTAGATTGTTTACGAATCTACCCAAAGTAAGTACAATGAAAGTGTAGTTCACTTTATATCTCTTTTTTAGAGATTTACGAGAGCATCTGCAAGTTACGATGTATTTATAACCCTCGCAAATCTGCCTGATGCTGTTTTTGTTAAGTTATTCAGCTTTTGTAGCAAAATATATATGACTTAAGGGACGAAAATATATGCCTCTAAAAATACTTGGTCATTTCTTATCCTATAACTTTTAATTTGCAAAAAACGCAAATCATTGTTTAAAGCTGCTGTTGTCTGAGTTCACGCCTGGTCCATTGCATAGATGGCGTTAGTGAGACGCAAATTAATTGCATATATTTTAATATTGGCATTATTATTATTGTTATTAAATTCTTTATTGCACGAAAAAAAAAATGTACAAAGGCGAAGATTAATGCCTACAATGCATTGTGTAATGGTTAATTATATTAAAGAAATAAAAGTACTAAGATAAAATTAATACTTTTATTTTAAGATCAATTACCATAACATGCACACTAAATTAGGTTCGGTTCAAAATGAAAAATCACAGGCTATTTAATTTTGGCGGGAATCACGATAAAAATAATAAAAACACACAAAAACTTTAACGTCGACAAGCTTGCTACTTGTCATGTTTGGCCTATAGTATAGGTAGTTGGCTAAATGTAGAAAGTTGAAATGGACGAAAGTGGCGCCATCTAGAAATGGGCCGAGTAAATACAGTTTTATGGGCCCATTTCCATTCCTAAATAAAAATAATAAAAAAGCTATTTAAATTTCATTAACAAATTCAATGAAGGGTCGCTTTCACATTAACTTAAATAAATACACAGTTATTTAAATAGTGTTTTATTCTGTTTCTCCAGGAAAAATGTGGTTATCAAACGTTTAAAGACGCCTTATAGACGGTGCACGTCTAATGGCCAAGGGTAACTTATTCCACTGGCGAGCCGCAGATACAGTAAAGGATGATCTGGTTGAGAAATGAGAAGGAATCTTAAGTTGGTTGTTGTAAGAGGAGTGAAAGGCACTATTGAAAGTACTTGCGTTTGATTTTAGATGACGACTGTCTGCACAGTTAAAAGCCCTTTTATTCTGCACGAATTTACTGGGCCATATGTAGGTAGCTAGTTTTTGTATGCAAGTGAAAGTTAGGTTGATGCTCACGTCTAGACATGTGACTGACATAAAGCTCAAGATTAAAGTTGTTTGTTCCTCGTGGACGGAGGATGTTACAGAAATCCGTCTTTAAGATAAGCTCCGTTCCCGTCATCGACGTGTTCGACCGAGAGAAAACTTTCATAGGTAACAAAACTTCCAATTGTTCCATTTTTGCCCGAAAATATTCTCCCGAAAATAAATAATAGGTTTTTTTGTTTAATACGAGTATCTATTTAAATTTCGCATTGAATAGATTTGTAGGACATTAAATAATATTTATTTAGCTATTACCCCTAGCACAAGTTTATTTGTTGGTTATTTTTTCACCTCACTATCGATAATAAACAGAAAAAAATACCTATTGTTTGTATCCGTAGTTAAATGATTCCCGACACTATTTTTTTTAAATATGCCAGTGATTTTTTTCTTCCTTTCTTTATTTATTATAAAACTACAGAAATTAATATTTGATAAATACCTTGTAATTAACATATTGGCCATACGAGCTTTACTTTATGTAAACTGCACTGCTATTGGTACAATTGAATTAAAAACATAGATTACAGACCAAGAGTAAATAAAACTAAACTAAAACTAAAGCAATGTGTAAATAATACAAATTAATAATTTTAATAACAATAATATGCGTGTATACAATGATAAAGTCAGTCGTGAGACAAAATAAATAAAATAGAGAATGATGGAAGCGCGAAGGCATGTGTGTTATGTTAGTGTATGTGTGCCGATTGTGATTATGTTATCAAATTTTCTTCAAATTACGTTCAAAGATTTTCCAACAAAACGCAACTATTAAATTATTCCGTTTTAGTCCGGGTGATTTTTCAAACAACAGTTTTGCCATTGCGAGCAGTGGGCAAAATGTTTATTTGATGTAATGGTAAAAAATTGACAGTTAACTCATAAAATATTAGATTTATGCAATTAAGATTAGTCTTATGGCGATAAACTAACTCATGTCGTTACTATCACGATACTACGAGGTGCCGCAAGTGTGACAGGAACAGGTTACCTCTTAAAAATCTACTAATCGTCCGAAGCAATAATTTATCCAGATTCCTTTCTTGGTAAGGAAAAGTGATAAAATTTCATACGCCAGCACCTCATAGTATTGTTATAGTATGACATGAGTTAGTTTAACAACATTATATGTGTATAGATTGATATTATCTGAGTAAATCCTAGAATTTAATAGTGACGATTTTCTATTACATCAAATATCCATTTTTCTCACTGCAGGCGAAAATGGCAGGACAAAACCGGAATAATTCAAAGGTTTAGGAATTAGTTTTAGTTTCGTTATCGAAGTTTTGGATGTTTCACTGAAAGATGCAATTTGAAGACCATTACAAAAAAAATATGTTCCTCGTCATATTAGAAAATAGTATCTACGAGTAAATGAATAATGGGTAACGTACTAATCCTCGAAGGTATTCAGCGAAAATTCCTACGCTTCATTAAATTTAAAACTAAATGCTACGATATTGATTACCACTCACGTTGCTTAGGACACCACCTGCTTCCTCTCGAGACCCGTCGATAAGCTGCCGACCTCTCATTTCTAATCAAAATATTAAATGGTTTTATCGATTGTCCCGAATTACTCTCAAAGATAGGCCTTCTCGCACCTACACATATCAAACTAGAAAACCACGCATACTACGCGTGCCCGCGGCTTTGATCAACTACAAAATCAAAATCAAAATCAAATTGTTTATTTCCGTAGGTTATCTTGTAATAACTTGGATATTGTCAGGACTAAAATAATATAAAACAAAAACATAAAAAATAATAAAAATAAACATAAGTTAGGTAATCATGGTTGGACAGTAACAGGTAATAATCCAGATTTATGTGTGTTAATATAGCATTATTGTCATAAGCAAAGTAATTGTAATTTAATATCTACTTAATATAAGATCGTGGCTGTAAATAGGCCGTGTAAACTAAATATAAATTCGTGGCCGTAAAAGGCCCGAGTCAGCTTACAATCTAACAATAATAATAAATATCAAATCTTAATACTAGTTCGTGGCTGTATACGGGCCGTGTCACCTTACAGTGTAAATAATAATAATATGTCAATTAAACATATTAGACAAAACTCGTATGTTAGTTGAGCACCCAGGGGACTAAATATCCAAACAAGACCTATTCTGCACTTAGCCAGGCGCGCTGACATGACAACACAACATTGCGATCATCACCAGGGCAACATTTGTAACAATTTGATTGTAATTACTGATTGTAACGTACATTATAAATTTGCAAATTAGGTTAAGTTACTTTGTGAATTCTATCAGTGGGTTTTTGTAGGCGAAAATATCAGTAAATGGAAGGAAGGAAAAAATCCGACGGCGATTTATAAAGCTGTCACTGAATGGCAAGTGTTTGATGAAATACTACAGCGGCAGAGTGGCAGATCAATTATCACACAAAATGCGACGGATACAAGAAACGGGAGGAAATTACAGCACTATCTTTGAAAGAATTTTACCTAAACAAGGCTGCTAATCAGTACATTAAACTTATGGAACGAGATTCCAAAACAACATTAGCAGAACCATACAGTATTTGGGTCATCATCATCAGTATATCACCCGTATTCTAAGATGTCAAACGACAAGGGTCAAGGGATCCTTGAAATCGGTTTTATTAGTTGTAAACTCTCCATACCTCATAAGGCTTAAATGTTACCATTTAAATATTTTCGATGAGATAAGTTTTTTTATCTGGCAATATTGATTGAGTAAACGTATTCTAAATATTAATTTTATCAAAAGTCCCTAACACTTTTGACATCCATAAATCTCTTTCATATTATGAACTAGCTGACCCGGCGAACTTTGTACGGCCTGACAGTAAATTAATGTCATTATTAATAATAATAATACTACTCACACTCACTGGGAGAGGTCGATTAACCGTTGAGCGGTGAATGGTTTAACTTGACTTTATTTCTGTATTCGACTAACCCATATATACTAACTATATATATAATAAGAGCGCTAGGGAGTTTTAGGCTCCCGCTCGGTACCCTCGGTCGGTATGCCTCACAAATCAGCGCTGATGCGCGCCACCTATCGGACAACAGTAGTACTATGTCAGAAACCTTCGCTGATGTTCACACAACATATTTCCAAAGCTTCATCCTGATCGGTCAATTAGTTTTGAAATGCATAGGCAATATACATACACACAGACATTAATATAGATATTCATGTCTTACAAAAAATATTTATAATTTTGTTACGAAATCTTATTTGCATGATTTTGACAATTTGATTTGTGTTTTCTTCTCCCGATGGATGATGTATGAGGTGATAGGAATGGAAAAAGGTCTAGCCAATACAGCCAAGTCTGACGTAATATATCTTTCTTTCTTATGAGTTAATGAGCTTATCAACAAATTCCAGATGTTGCAGAATTTGATGCATTTCTTGGAGTTACTCGAAGCATCATAGCCCAAACACGTCAGATATTATATGGGAAAATCACAGCGCGGGAAAACCGTAAAAAATAAACTGCAACTTGTGTCCTATACATGAAGTCCAATTAATCGTTTTCCATAATTATTCACACTGTAGCACATTATTAAACAAAGCAACACCAATTTGGACTAACAATATTCACAGTAAATTAATTTACAAAGCAAAAACTCGCACCTGACAAGTCCGCGCAAAATGGCGCAAAGGACTCTCAAATTTGTTTTGTTAAAAAAAGTGTTATTTGATTAAAATAATTAATTAAATTTAATAAGGTACATTTAATATAAATTAAAAGCTACCTAAATAATAAAATTAAACTATAAATAAAAAATGTCCTCTAGAGACGTCCCATCCGAGATAGTCTCAAGGAGACTGGCAACATTTCCCCTCTGTATAGCGAGGCTAATACGTTGGCTAATTTAATAAGAGTATAAAACATACAATTTAAACAATATAATTATCAGCCAAAAATATATATATTCGTAAACTCAAAAAGAGTTTTTTAAATATTGTTACTATTATTAATAAAATTTCTTAAACATATAATGTATCATAATTGAATGTAGTTTGACATGTTGTGGTCACCTATTACTGGGGTACCATTCGCTTATGTTTTTCTTACTGTTTGCTTCTATTGATAGAATTGGATTCAATGTGTACTCTGTTGGTGAACCTAATTAAATAAATAAATAAAGGTACGTTACGATGTACCTTGAGTTTGATAATTGTATTTCTCGAGCAACCCGTCTGGCCAGAGCGTGGCGAGTGTAGGCCAAATACTCCAGATATATCTTCTGGAAGGTCTATCTCCAACAGTGGAGGTTTAGGTCGCTTTGTTCTAATGGCTGTAATGAATATTAAAAAAATATCGAGCGCAGTGACGTGCCGACAGCTCCATTCGTTTAACAGCTCGAAGGAATAATTGAATAGCGGAGCTGTTAAGGAAACGACTCAGAATACGGGTGTATTCTCTCCACTGCTGGACTAAGACTCGCCACTACACGCAACTGTCATCCAACCTCTGCCAGAGACCTTCTTTAGATCATCCGTCCATCTGGCGGGGGGTCGTCACCTCTGCGTCGTCCTGTAGGTGGAACCCGTTCATCAAAAAAGAAAAAGAAAAAATTCTTTATTGCATTAAAAATATTGTACATAGGCGGGCTTAATGACTAAGCATTTTCTAACAACCAACCTTTACATTTGGTTGTCGGTTCTTCGGCAGATGTAACACTTCAGCTTGTATATTTCGAAAGCTATGTCATTATACACTCTCCATGGTCTAGCGGTTAAGTTCGTGCATTTAGACTCGGAGGTACCGAGTTCGATTCAGGTCAGGACACAATAATTTATTTATGATACTTCTCGAGTTTGGTCGCTAGAGACATCGCATCGACGAGCTTGCTACTTGTCATGATAGGCCAATAGTAAAGTTGGCTAAATGTGAATCCGCTAAAACTAAAAAGATATACTCGTATTGCGTGGTTTCTGACCACTCCGATCGTGATGATACTGTGCTCTACTTTTTTATGTCATTATAGTATTTAAGTAAAATAGCTAAATTGTTTATGTTGTTGCTTATATGATAAAGAAATCTACAAAAGCATCTACGAAAATTACATGTGTAAATCCTTCATTTTTTCAAATAAATAAAATGTCACTATCAGCCACAATATTATAAAAGGACATACTCGTACGTCAATCTAAACAATGAAATGGGAATAGCTTTTTTCTATTGCCATACGAAGTTTTACTGTTCGTTCTTGCACTACGTTCGTCAAATAAAATGTAGAGAAAAAATACACTCTACTTGATGAAAGACTACGTCTAATACCTACGTTTTAAAAACGCTAAAAGTATACTGGCTAAAGTGGACGACGCACAAATTGTGTTTTATTATATACTAGCGTTCTGTGGCCCGGATTCGCCTGTGTACCATGGTGGTCGAAATGGAAGTCTACTATTTGTCGGTGTTAACATAAATTGGCGGAATTCAAATACACACATCAAAAGTGTCTAGGGATCAACATATATTTTTGCAATAACTTTTCTCCTGATTGATATTCATTAAAATTTTCTTTAAGGATTGATCAAATAAAATGTTTTCGTTTGTCTACAGTAACGATAAACCAAGTCACCTTTGCATTAGTAAAAAAAATTGCCATTTTCCTAATAAAGGGATTTTTGACATTTGAACCACTAACATTAAAGTTCGAAAAAAAGACTGAAATAACAGTTTTTTTTTTTAATTTTATTGGGTAACTTAAACAATTAATAATCCGTGTTTCTACCGCGAACACTAACAACACAAGAACATCGGTTTGGCATACTCAAAATGAGTTCATCCAAATCACGCTGTGGAATGGCCGCCCATGTTCGTTGCAACAACAAAAAAAGGTCTTCTTGCGACTGGATACCCTCCATATTCGGCAGAGCTCTTCTCTGAAGAATATCCCATGCATGCTCAATCGGGTTCAAGTCTGGCGACTGAGCAGGCCAGGGCAGGACATTGATGTTAGCTGCGGCGAGAGTCTGTCTTACAACTCTTGCGGTGTGCGGTCGTGCATTATCATGCATTAACTGAAATAAGGGACCGATATGCACTTGTAGAGGAACGATGACGTCTGATACAACCGTCTCAGCATAAATTTGAGCGTTGAGGTTGCCTCTGATCCAAATCAACTCAGTTCTTCCGCCGATCGAAATACCCGCCCATACCATGATGGTTCCACCACTATAAGGATGGACTTCCTGGCAGGATTTTAATCGCTGTTGGCGTCCAGGGGTTCTCCAGTGTCGTATACGTCTTGTATCCGGCCTCATACCAAAACGAGACTCATCAGAAAAGCACACGAAACGCCATTGTTCTTCTGTCCAATTTCTGTGTTCAATAGCCCATTGATATCGAGTCCTACGATTGTGCATTGCTATAGGTGGTACCCGTAGCGGTCTTCGGGAATGAAGGTTCACTTCATGCAAGCGGTTTCTGACTGTTTGGTCGCTAATTAAGTTCCCTGAAGAGCGATGAAGGCTCACGGCTAACATCATGGCGGTTATTGTTGGAGTTCTTCGAGCTGTGATTTGAATGTATCGGTCTTGTCTCCGTGTGGTGCAGCGATACCGTCCTCCATGGCGCTCAGCCACGGTACCAGTGGTTCGGTAACGTGTCCAAAGTCGACTGATAACACTCTGACTTGTATTCAGAGCTAAAGCCACAGTACGTTGCCGGGAACCAGCTTCTATCATTCCCACGGCTCTGATCATTTCTTCCCTGCTTAAATGACGTCGCCGCTCCATAATAACGTTGGTTTTAATCAGTAGTAGGGAAACAGTAGCACTAATAATGTCTTCAATGCGTCTTATGTTTTTATAGGGAAAATATTGACAGCTGATTTTCATCTTTTACTCGAATTTGATTGACAGTTCCTGTTTTAAATTATGAAATGCACCAAAAAGGATCCATATAAATTTATAAAATCATAAATTTATTACAAAGCCACATCTCAATCACAAGAAATCCGCATAAACATGCTTGATCCCTAGACTTTTTTGATGTGTGTATATTAATAACTACACTAAATATATGAAATAATTCATCAATCATTCGTTCGTTCCTTTAAACATACATACCTATTTCATTCTCATATCCATTTCACACACTTCACTTTCTCTAATCCTTAAACTTACAGCCCTTATTTATGAAATTTGAATTTTTTGCCAGCTCGTTTTTGTTTGTTTTTTTTTTATCATTATTATACTCGTATAAGTTAATAATTAATTTAAAAAAAGAATAATAATAACAAACTTAATAAATTATTATTTAAAAAAAACTTACTAAAACCATCAAGACACACACAATCATTAGCGTAAGTACTAATCTATAAATAATTAAGCACGACAGTCCAATATATTTCTTAATCTATGAATTTGCTCCCCTTTACGTTTACGTTACTTCACATCTTCCTATCGAATATACCACAATGTTTGAAGACGAAAGTTGAAAGTTTTCAACCAGGACGATCTTTAGTTATGTCATTTGAAGCAGAAACATGGACACTGACAGTGGCTCTGGTCCACAAGTTGAAAGTCGCTCAACGAGCTACGAAGAGAGCTATAAAGAGATACGATCCGAAACGTGAACATCCGTCAGAGAACCAATGTTACCGACATATAGCTTTCAAAATTAGCAAGCTGAAATGACAATGGGCTGAACACATCTGTCGCAGAACCGATGCGATGGACGATGAAGTGACGACCACCGGATGCTGAGTGGAACGACTGCCGCAAGATGGAGAGATGACCTGAGGTTGGTCGCTGCTGGGGGATATATAAAAATATATCCAGCAGTGGAGAGACAGTGATGATGATGATTTAAGCAGACAGCAGATAAATGTCCGTGGTATCACATTGGTCAGATAGTGCCTACACATAGTCTATCTATGTCTATCCCTGGGTTCTAAAGAATATATTATCTGCCTTTCATCAAAAGCAAACTTATTTAAAGTAGGCGGACAAATGGTGGTAATTTGCTAAGTCTGCCGTCTGTCCACCGTTCGTGCCGATAAACCCAGTAAAGTGTCGGAATCAGGATCGAATTGCCGTCATGCACAGTCAAGCCGCCACAGTGTTAGGGACTGATGCCAGTCATGAGTCTGATTCCAGTTGCTTACATTTATGGACCTTTCGCGCCACTTAACATACCACTTAGATGTCGTGCCAGTAAAAACATTGAAAAGAAAATGATTAAGAGATTAATAAAGGCATGAACAGACAAACATACACGCTTCTTTCAAATTTATAAAATGATATAGATACCTACTATTATACCCAAAATTGTACATTCAAATTTTGTAATAAATTATCTCACACTGGACAAAGCAATTTTATGAGCAGAATTTCCAATTACTTTACGTGGCATCGTTTGTCATCACATGTTTACGCACGTTTTATACAATTAGGTATATACTGAAGAGGTACACATACTGGTATGACCAATAAATATTTGGTACAACAAACTTCCAATATAATGCCTTTATTTTCTGTGAATTTAAAATAAATAAAAATAAAATTAAAATCATTTATTGTCACATAACAGTATCACATAGTTTTACAATTTCGAACAATATGTGACAAAAGGAATCAGGTGTCATCTGTCTGCACGACAGCAGCAGTACAAGTACTTAGACCTGCACGACGCTGTTTTTCAACCTGTTCCTATTCTAACATAGGAATAACATATTTTTTTTACCTACAGGGTAGACACTTATAAATTAAAAGATACACAATTATACTAAAAAGCTAGGTATACATGCATGGCAGAGTAGATGAATGAGGCTCGCTTCGTCAGGAATATCAATATTGTTGCAGGCCATTGCATTTTCTAGGGCTAATAATTAAAATAAAATAAAATACAAGCTAAATAATAAAAACTAATAATCGTAGAAAAATAACATTAACAAAACTATTAAACAAATAATTTAAAGAGTGCGTTGATCTTATCACAATTGGGCGTAACTAATTTTAGTTTACAGTAGAGCATATTTATAGGTTAAGCAGGGGTTCCCAAACTTATTTAGTTCGCGGCGCACTTTGAGCTTTAGTATTTTGTCTCGGGGCTCTAGCTAGTCGCAGTTTACAGTAAGTGTTGTTTCAGGCGGTGTTATATTTATATAAATATCATCATGGCAAGCTATACTATTAACTATTAATATTAATTAACAATATTAATTATCCTTTAAAGTAAAAATTGGTATTTGACATCATTGCAAATACCACATACTTTCAACGAGAACAACAAATAGGTAGTAGGTAGGCGGACTGATGGATGTAATTTGCCCAGTCTGCCGATTAACCCGTGTAAAGTGTATCCACAAGGAACAATTTGCGCGCATAACAATATTAATATCAAATCAAATCAAATCAAATATATTTATTGTGATATAAGTACATATTTTTATAACATGCTAAATAGCTCTGTACGATAGAGTGAAGCAAGTAATGTGTCTGCACACTTCGCGAGGTGACCCCGTGCTGAAGTTGAGCATGATTACCCTATTCTTACTAACTTACCAAAATTTTAATGTGGTAATGTTTTGTTTATAAACAATGCGTAAATTACCAACTAAATACATATATAAATATATAAAACATAATACTTATATAATACATATATTGTAATAGTCCCATAATAATACATATATAGTATCCTCCAATGATGAAGATGGGCCTTCCTAAACATTTTTTTGGAGAGTTAGAAATTCGGAAATTCGGAATCAGGCTCGAATAGACGTCATGCCCAGTCAAGCCAGCACACTGTTAGGGACTGATGTCAGTCATGATTGTCTGATTCCAGTTGCTAAGATACATGGACTTCATGCTCTACATGTCGTGCTAGTAAATAAAATAAAAAGTAACATAGCTAAAGTACAATTGCGACTTGTATAATGTGACGTGTGAGCCTGGTGACATCCACACATTTTTGCAAATACAAGTTTAGTTAGCCTCACTGGGAGCCCCTCTTTACTCTCTACAACGCACCAGGGCGTCGCGACACTCAGTTAGGGAAAAAAACCAGTACTAAAAAAAAAACATTTATTTCATAAAAGTGTGCCGATAGTGTTAGTAACAATCCAATTACTTGAAGACTATGTTAGTGACAATACAACATAAGAATAATAAAGCTTAGACCCATGTCCACTGCTTGGCATGGCGTGTGCCACTTCGATAAAGTGTCAGTATAATTGCCAGGCATCCTCCAAGCAACACTTATGGATCCCAAAAAATATACATATTTAACTATGTGCGACAGTGGGCTTTAATCCACTTAGCAGGAGTTAAGTTACCGATTGAGTCCGTGTTTAAAATTAAATATATACATATATTACTTTTATATTTACTGTATTGATAATATACTAAATACTAACACAGAAACAAAATTATACATAAGTATATAGATCGCCTCCGTGGTCTAGTGGTAACAAACGTTGCCGTGAACTCGGGAGGTCGTGGGTTCGATTCCCACCGGGGGCAAGTTGTACATTGTATAATTTGTCTCGGTCTGGGTGTTTATATGTATAATATGTAGTTTATCAACCATCTAGTTTACATAACACAAGCCTCGTAGCTTACCACGGAAATTAGATGGCGCTGTGTGACCTGTCTGGAAATAATTTACGGCAACGTTTGTTACCACTAGACCACGGAGGCGGTATAGTGGTAACAAATTGTATATTTATAATAATTTACTCCGCAAATCCTCCACCACACTCCCAAAGGTTAGCTGTTATAAAATGCCGAAAGGCATTAAGTTCGCCCTTGTACATTACTTTTAAGTTTTTTGTGCAATAAAGAGTTTATAAATAAATAAATAAAAAAATAATTTAAAATGCAGGTCAATAGTACCCGAAATCCATTAACAGATTTATCTTCCTCTTTCCACCCTAATGGTAAGAAAAGTTAACGTAAACATTGCAGTAACATCCTTTTTCTTGAACCACTTTAGGTCAAACTGCCTCCGTGGTCTAGCGGTTAAGTCCGTGTATTTAGATTTGGAGGTACCGGGTTCGATTCCTGGTCGGGACACAATAAATAATAAATTAATTAAATTATTATTTAATTTATTTGTGTCATTTCTCGAGTTTGGTGCGCTGGAGACATCGACGAGCTTGCCACTTGTCATGATTGGCCTATAGTAAAATGTGAATCTGCTCATTCATAAGCGTGGTTTCTGATCTAATCTAATCTAATCTACCCAAGATGTGTAAGTGAATATTACAGCAGAAACTGCCACATAATGTGCATTAGAGTATATAATAAAATTCCTAGAGAGATACGAGAGTTACCTATAAAACGTTTTACTATTGAGTTAAAGAAAATTCTTATTGACAACTGTTTTTACTCAATAAAATATTTTTTAGCATGCAAATTTTGACATTAACATTGTATTCCAATAAATTGACAAGAACAATATTAAATATAAACTATATACAAATAAATATCTATTGACATAAGCATATTGTATTGCATCATCATGACATGTACATACAACTGTAATTAGAATAAGCAATCTATACAATAAAGAATTTTGAATTTGAATTGGAAAACGTTCTTAAGACCGAGTCACCACTACTCTGTTATTATTACGTTATTGCTGTAAACTGCAGATTTAATGACCAAAAAACCTATACTTGTACTTTCTCGTATAAATATAGTGAATTCGAGGTTAATAAAGAAAAAGTTAATGTGTTTGAATGTATGAAGGAGGGTTTATAAAAAAGATAACGGTTGCCCTCGCTAGCACTCGAACAGCGGATGTAAGTTCTTGCAAGTTTTCAACAACAGAACCAAGCGATTGAAACTTTTCTACTGCAAGGAAATCTTGGTAAAGAACACAGAGATCAAACATGAGATAGAGAGGACATTATAATAATAAATATTTCCAGACAGGTCACACAGCGCCATCTAGTTTCCGTGGTAACCTACGAGGCTTGTGTTACGGAAACTAGATGGTTGATAAACTAAATATTATACTTTTTTTTTTGTAAATATATACATATTATACATATAAACACCTAGACCGAGACAAATTATCCAATGTACAACTTGCCCCCGGTGGGAATCGAACCCACGACCTCCCGAGTTCACGGCAACGTTTGTTACCACTAGACCACGGAGGCGGTTATTGGTTGTTATATACATACAAATGTTAGTTTTTTTTTTTTACAACACCTACTTTGTTCTTCTTTTGTCGAAGAATAACGTGTTTTACATTCCCGTCATGCACTTCGAAAAATTGTTAGTGAAACAAAACCAATTTGAATGTACACGTCGAACACAACCCTAACCGGCTAAGCGCTGTCAGTGACTAATGCTATTGATTTCAAATATGTTTATTGTGTATACATATTATTCATAACAAACAAAAACAACTCTGAACGATAGAGTGAAGTATCTAAGTGATATGTTTCACGAGTTTAATTCTAAACCGATTGTCCTAGATTTAATTCTGATACCGTGTGGCTTCTTGTCCCGTCTTGTTATTTTAATGTTTCTGGTGTTACGAAACTATGTGGCACTTTACACCAAAATGCTAATGTTCATGTTCATAAGGAAGCGCTGCGCAAGGTAGGTAACTGTACAAGTGAGATAGCATGTCTACACTCGTTGGCAAATGAGCGCTAACTACATAGAACTATAAGCCTATTCGGGAAGTTTTTTTAACAGTCTAAAAATGCTACGATCAAAAATCTTGTTCAAAAATAAACAAAACTCAAAGCCGTTCGTTTAGGTCGTGAAATGTTTACAACGCTCCTACTAAACTAATCTAACGCACTATATCTCAAGCTTTGTGTGCGGTCTGTCAAAAATATTGTATAATCATAAAGGTTTAATTTACCTTAGAAAGTAAACATAAATACGATTTTAGCGTATAAAACATTGGTTACGACAAATTGACAGATGCCATTTGAAGCCGCCACCGCTCCATCCCGAGATAACAAAATATGCGTCATGAAGAAAATAAACAGCTCCGCGAACTCGTGTTTTTAAACCCACAGAGCACAAATTCGCCGTGCGCTGCCCACTCATAGCGGGCGGCGCGCGTAAATTCCGTGCTCTGTGGTGAAACCACTCGCGCTTCCCTAGCACATATTCTTAGCACGCATATAAAAGCAACGTTAACATTCGTTAAAGTCTGAAAACGACTAGTGATCATACAGCCAACATAATGTTTTTCATATAGCTAGTTTTCTATAATTTTCATGATGATAAGCTTCTTACGCTAATGACCAGCCCACACTCTTTCTGAGGGTTCAATCTTCAGTTAAATTAGATAAAGAAATTGGTCTTCAGATAGAATACCTAGGAACACTAAAGATAGACTAAGCTTAGCCCACGCTATTCCCCTAGGTCTTGGTATTTCAAAAGCAACTTAACTTGGTTTAGGATCCATATCCAGTAATAGGAAGTGTGTTAACGTAGGTTTAGACCAAACGAACAAAGAGCTAGAGTCAAAAAAAGAGCTAGTGTTCCTTTAGTGTAAAAAACAACTCATTTGACTGCCTCCGTAGTCTAGCGGTAAAGTCCGTGGATTTAGACTCGGTGGTACCGGGTTCGATTCCTGGTCGGGACACAAAAATATGTATTAATGTAAATGTATTTATTTACATAATGATTAATTTATTTGTGATTTTTCTCGAGTTTGGTACGCTGGAGACATCGACGAGCTTGCCACTTGTCATGATTGGCCTATAGTAAAGTTGGCTAAATGTGAATGCGCTTATTTATAAGCGTGGTTTCTGACCACTCCGCAAGGGAAACGGTCGTGATGATACTTTACTTTTTTATTTGTATCATTTACATTTAAAATGCCAACGAGGAAACATAACAATAACAAGGACTAGAATTCTTGGACGTTTACGATTGATATCTAGATGACGCGAACGAGTGATCTATCCTTATTCGGCAACTTACAATACAATAACACGCTTTAAGAAGCGAGCACTTCCGAACATGCTTGACTGCCGTTTACATCAAGCGAGCATTATTAAAATATGTTTTCAAAGGTTAGAATTTGATAAAAAGCTGATTAAATTAGGATTGGCTTGTTTGGTCTCAACCTAACTTTACGTAACTAAAGAATTTAGTTTAGTTTAGTTTATTTTATTGTAAGTAGGCATAGGACAATAAATATAATGTATTCTGCGCTTTTACATGTCAAAAAGTTAATTAATATAACGAAAAGCTTATTTTCTGGGAAATAGCTTGTAGGTATTTGGAGCAGCACATTACAACCCAAATATACATAATTATAATCTTAAAATTATAGCTGCTGTAAATAGGCATTGTCATATTATAAACTAAGACATACACAATTATAAAATGAATACATCAAGGATTATAGCTGCTGTAAAGTGGCGTTGTCATACTATAAGCTAAAACATTATTAAGATGTCACATAAATTATAGCTGCTGTAAAAAGGCATTGTCATACTTTAGCTAAAACAAAAACAGTTTATGGTGTCACCTAAATTATAGCTGCTGTAAAGAGGCATTGTCATACTATAAACTAAGACATACACAATAACATTGAAATAAATTAGGACCAAGCTCGCTTGTCATCAAAATACTCGCTGATGGTATAATAGCCCTTTAAGATCAGTTTTTTCTTAACATACGATTTAAATACATTTAGTGGTAGGGTTGTTACCTCATCTGGAATTCTGTTGAAAATACGTATACATTGCCCTACAAACGAACGATTCACTTTACTGAGTCTTAATCTTGAAGTAACAAGTTTATTTTTACTTCTAGTATTACGAGAACTTAATTCACTATTCTTGCGAAACATGTGAATATTCTTACGGATATACATAATATTTTCAAAAATATACTGGCTTGCGACTGTTAAAATATCAATTTCTTTAAATATTTCTCTGAGAGAGACGCGACATCCTTTACGCAAACCTTACAAACCGACGAGAGTATTATAATTTCCAGCATCTACTATTACAGTTTCATTACTGTATATTTAAATTAGGATTGCTTTTATAATAACAGATCCTCTTGGATTCTATCTTTACTTTTATAAATATATTTTTGTTCATCTGTTTTTGGTTACTGTCTATACAAACTATGCCTGCAGACTACATGTGTCTTAAGTTAACAGCAGGTTAATCTTAAGATTAGCAGTATATGAAATACTAACTCTAGACTCATTAAGTGCACTTGCCATCTGTCTGGTTGCATTACAACGGTCTCTGGTTGAAAGTGACTTAATTACTTATACACATCTGTTGATAACTACGAGACTGAAGACGTCTAATTTAGTTATAATCTCTTGTTTCTATAGATTATTGCAGGTTCTTCTTTGTTTCTGTGAGTTTAGACAGCCGTAAAGTTTTGGACTTAGTAAAGTATAATCACAACCACCACGCTATATAAAGAAGCGGATTCTCATTTAGCTAAATTTACTATGGGCCCATTATTACAAGTGGCAAGCTCGTCGATGTCTCTAGCATACCAAAATAGAAAAATATCACGAATAAATAAATTATTGTGCCCCGAACAGGCTGACACCACGGAGGCATCTCACCATAGTATTTTTTAGTTCGCAATTATTTTTTGCATAATTTAATTCTAGATAATCTTCGGGAAAAAACACGTACAAATAAAAATAAAGGTGGATTTTCTAATGTTTCTTTTTAATCAGTGTAGTATGTACATATATTCACGCCAAATCCCTTGCGGGGTAGTCAGAGACAATTGAGCTCCACTTGTCATGATCACGACATACCTCTTTCGCTTCTTCGACATTCATCAACCTCTTCATACATGCCATTTTGTTTCGATGACTTTTTAATGCACCTTCAGCTATTGTTTTATTTATTTGATCGTGATAGGTGAGTCTTGGTCTGCCAGGGCCTCTTTTACCTACAACTTTCGCATTGTATATCTGGTTCGTCATTCTCTCTTCGCTCATCCTTTCAATATGCCCGAAATCAGTGTATAACATGAACTATTTTGAGCCAATATTTTTTTAAATGTTCTTCATATAAGATAAGTAGGTATAGTTTATTTTTCAAGAGATTTCACAATCAGGTTCTTGAAATAGTTCCATTCAATTTCCTTCAAGCACCATCTTTAAGTTAAAAGCTTCGGACACTGCAGCGATTTGCCACGAGGTTAAAGGTACTTCGATCACTTAGCCTAGTTAGTATTGTTGCCAATGCAAAATAGTTTAGAAAAACAATCACGTATATGGAATAATGTTTTTTGCAATTTAAATTCTTAAGAGGGTAGAGTGGTTATTTTTATATTTTACATATTTTTGCCTTTGCGTGCAGTTTTATTTTATTTTTATTTTACATATTTGGTAGTGTTAATATACCACCTCAATCCTTGGCGCCACATCAGACTGGAAAATTCTCATGGATACATTTGAACATCATTATAGGATTGTGTTTTCTCGGAACTTGAAAAAAGTTATCCTTATTCAACTTCGGTAAGTTAAGTCTTCCGTGGGAATCAAATATACCAAAAGACCACAACATGAAGTCGAATAAATATTATGATCTTACAGAAGAAATGATCACGAACGAAAATCGAAAAAGACTCAGCTTTACGCAGCGGAAGTTGATGCTAGAGAGGTTCCAGCAAAATCTTTGCACCACTTACTGAAAGAATTGGGCCTAAGCAGGTCTGCCGTCAATACATTTATGGAAAGAGCTCCCAAGACGGCATTAACGGAATCATACAGTATTTAGTTGGGTAGGGAGAGGCGTAGAATAGTGGATGGTGAGCGTATTATCGCGCAATAAAATAAAAAAGGAGGCCTCCTTTTAAACCAGCCCGAGACACCATTCTTCGCATCTTTTTCCCATACACGATGGACCCGGAACCCGCACGGTGAATCCATGGAATGCTTAGAAAATTTCTTCTGTGATAATTAGTGTAATACTTGTAATTTATTATAATAGTATACTTATTACAATAAATTTATCAACTATTAAATATAACAACATATAAAATAAAATTAATATTAATACTAAGGATATAATATAAATATAAGTCCCGTCCGGGTGGAATGGTGGCAAGAACGCTGGCTGCATTTCCCCGCTGAATTGCAATACTGATTCTCTGGGAGAAGAAAGAGCTAGCCCTCTTGTCACCGGAGGAGACGACAAGACGCGGTGTTATATCTTTTAAAAACTTTTTTGCGCTTGAAATCCATGGGTTCTACAGAGATCGGCACAATAAATCTATTAGACATTTAAAGTAAAAATAAACAAGTCATAGTTTATTTATTTTATTAATGGTTCGAGAATTATCATTCAGCAAAATACTCTATTTAATATTTGGTACCTATCTTATTTATTCAAAAATTGTAGTTGTGATTTTTGGAGGTAAATGATTTAATTTTGGTAAATTATTACTACCTTATACATTATCTTCTTCTTAAGGTTCCATCCCCTAACGGAAGTTTTTATTCCAAATAATTACTATTAACCATACATAAAACATCATTATTATACAATTTTTATTATTATTACCTGTATATATTCCTAACTATATTATTCATAAACTTTACCAAACTTTCCACCAGTACTGCAGTCTAGTTTTGCACAATAGGACATCCCACTATGCCCTTTATCATTGTTGGCCGCGCCGTCCGGAACAAGGATCGGGTGTTCATACCGATCTGCGTCTTCTCCCCAGTATTATGCTTTGAACTTTTTAACATCACTCGTATTATCTCTGACCTGGCTTCGGACCACTGAGGCAAGCTGTTAGTAGAAGACTAAGCAGCAAAGTGGTCCAAAGAGCAATCTGTTAGCAGAAAACCAGCTTAGAAGATTCCAGTGTTCTATTAATGTTTAATGTAATTGAAAACTGAGCTATAGCAGGTCAACAATAGGGGCTGTAATGATAATAAGTTAAATATTTTATAAAATAATTCTAAATAATAGAAAGAAAGAAAGAATGAAAGAAAAAAAATATTTATTTGCACACAACAGCTAATACAATAATCAAAACGTTAAAAAAATATATAAAATTACCAAAAAATAGGCAAGATAAATACATATAAAATAAATGAGTGAGCTGCTGCGACAAACAGGCACTCAGGTCAGCATAGGCAGCAACATTTCTGCTGCAGCGATGATTATCACTGAGCCCCACGAATCAAATAAAATTACAATAAAATAAATTTATATTAGGTGCGACAGTTTGCCTAATTTTTTCTTTGAACCATTATCGACACATGTAAAAAACTACGATGTAATAACCAAAAAAAGTGAGAGCTGTCAACATTTTATAAATAATATGCAAAGTTATAAAGAATGCGTCCGATAATTTTGACGGAATGATCTGGAGTTTCAAGTATGTCGTTTTGTGGAAAACGAAATGCTATATTTAATCTTAGCCTATTTCAGTTACAGACAAGCCACATGTCGCGGCACGCAGCCGAAGCGCGCGTCCGCCCAACGCAAACACATTACCGCGAATTTGCTTGCTTTTTTTATAAGCAAACTCAATTTTATTACTCATTTGCTAACAGTAATTGATCTAAGAGTCTAATTAGTGATTACATAGTCTATATAATGTTTGTTTTGGATTTAAGAAGTCGTTTTGCTATGTTTTGTTTATATTGTGTTATAATTTGTGTTTAAGTTTAAAATGAATAGTAAAGTGGTTTTTGTTCTGTTTTTGTATTTAACAGTCAACAATGCTTCGTATTATAACACGGAAAAACTTGTACTAGGTAAGATTATTTCCATTTAATTTTAGATTTATAGTTATCGTATACCGCGCGTATTTGTCAAAAGAGCAAATATTTTCTTCGGCTTCATGTGTAATTATTACCTTACATAATTATATAATCATAGTACACTACACTATACAAGTACCTATTATTTAATATTAAGTTTGAATCAGAGTAACCTGGAGTACTTTAAAACAGACTTAGGTTTTGCTTAGTTAAGTTTTGCCTCCAGCCTCCCACATAAATGTTCCTACAATATTGTTAGGTACTAATTTTAAGCTTTGTGGGAGAAATTAAGAACCTTGTTTATTATTTATGTCTAATAAATTCGTGGTTGTAAAAAGTTTTGTTGCTACAATATTCATCTAGGGCCAGTTGCAGAAAGGTTAATTTTCTATGAGACACATTCATCAAAATATAGATTACTTTTATCATGCTTTCTCCAACCGGCCGTTTGTGTATTTTATAATTATACCTGAACCTAAATATAATAGATGTGCAAATGTAGTTTATTTTATTTTGAACAATTGAATGATTAGGTACATGAAAAAAAACAAAAGAATCGCAGCAATAAAAAACAAAAATAATAATGAACAAACACGTTTGTCAAGCATGTTTGATTGTTTACAGGGTTGCTTTAGAGACCAATACGATAGTGAAAACGATTGTGCTCCGCCTAACCGCGCTGGCGTTCAATGATTTCGTATACTTTTTACTAAACTTTTTAAAGCAAAAAAGTAAAGTATCCTCACGACCGTTTCCCTTTCGGGTGGTCAGAAATCACGCTTATAAAGAAGCGGATTCACATTTAGCCAACTTTACTATAGACCAATCATGACAAGTGGCAAGCTCGTCGATGTCTCCAGCTTACCAAACTCGAGAAATATCACAAATATATTAAATATTAATTAACTAAACTTTCTCCAAATTATTCTATTGTAAAAAAAATCAATTCTGCCTCCGTAGCATAGCGCTTAATTCTGTGGATATAGACGCAGAGGTACCGGGTTCGATTCCTGATGACACAATAATTATTAGTAATTATTACTATTATTAATAGTACGCTAGAGACATTGACGAGGTTGTCACTTGTATAGGCCTATAGTAAAGTTGGCTAAATGGGAATCTGCTTCTCTAAAAAGCGTTCTGACCACCCCGAAAGGGATACAGTTGTGATGATACTTACGTTATAATTATAACAATGTGATGTGACAATACAAAAGAGGATATTATATTACAGGAGGAATATTTTATGAGGACTCGAATGACTTAAGCGATGCATTGGAGCTGAGCGCCAAAAACAGTAGAATCGAAACATCGACAAATGAAAACTTTGATGTAAAAATAGAGACTGTACCGCGAGATGAAATCTTAAGAGTGGGTTCTACTATTTGTGAACTTGTCAAGGTAATAAACAATTGTAATGTTGATTTTGACGGACTGTACCTAATGTTTCTTAAAATATCTTATTGCTAAATTTAATTTGTTTCACGATGTTCGTACCTGTTAAATTGACGTATATTTTCATATGGGCGGCATTCGGGAAACTCCGGCACATCCTCTCATCGTCTATACCACAGTGTTTAAAGACGAAGGTCATTAACCAGTGCGTCCTCCCAGTAATGTCGTACGGAGCAGAGACGTGGTCTGTCACTAACAGTGGGTCTGGTCCATAAATTCAAGGGGTCGCTCAGCGAGTCATGGAAAGAGCTATGCTTGATATATCTATAATGGATAGAATTCCAAATGTTGATATTCGTCAGAAAACGAAAGTTATCTTTTAAATTCAGCAAACTGAAGTGGCAATGGGCCGGACGGACATATCTCCGCAGAACCGACGAACGATGGGGAAAAAGGGTCCTAGAATGGAGACCTAGAATGTACGGGAAGACGCAGAGTGGGAAGACCCCCCGCCAGATGGATAGATGACCTAAAGATGGTCGCTGGTGGGGGTTGGATGAGGGTAGCGAAATATCGCGTTAAGTGGCGAGCCTTGGGGGAGGCCCACATCCAGCAGTGGAGAGATACAGGCTGATGATGATGATGATATTTTAAGCATCATCACAGCCAGAACACCAGAACGGTGGTAGCTCGGTTGGAAGAACGTCGAAAATCCTATAAAGGTCAGTTTAAAACCCCGGCACATCAATGAGAAATACACTTTTCTTACGTATATTTGTCACAGATTTACAACATCACCGATCCCGTGCCCCGTTTTCACTAATATCAACTTGTGGAATCGTTAATATTGTCATTATAAATTGACATCAGATCCTCACCTCCCGGTCTGACCAGCGTGGCGAGTGTAAGCCAAATTCTCCAGATATATATATCTCTAAATATATTCAAAAAACTTATATTTTCTCACCTTCTTGAAAAACAAAATTTTACTTAATCTCCTCACCTTAACATATATTATTTTATTGTATTTATTATTCGTATTTCATAATATATGCTTATGTAATATATAATGTCAATTTGATAGGTAGATTACAATTAACTGCCAATAGTACGTACCTACAGTACACATATCGCTTAAAAGAAAAATAAACATAACCTAAATAAAAAGTATAAAATAATAATATTAAAGGCGTTCAATGATTTTTATGGCTGAATATCTTCTATCCACCAGCTTCTTCAAGGTTTAAATATGACAACAGTATAACTTTGTGGCATTTGGGGTTAAAACAACGGGGGTATATTCTCTTGTTACCCACAAATTCGTAAAAGAGCTGGGTAGACGAATTTTTCAAGAGTGTGGCGACCCCAAATGCCATAACTATCTAAAACAGAATATTTCCCTTATAATTCAACAAGGAAATGCGGCAAGCGTTTTAGGTACCCTCACTGGTGGTAAGCCCTTAGTTTATTTTGTAGGATAGTTTTCATTTCATAAGTGTTTTTAGTTTAGTTTATCATTTATTCGAAGAATACAAACAATATAAAATAATTACAACATTAAATAAATTATATAACAACAAAATCTAAATTTAACCTAAAAAAATTATAATAATACATAGAAAATAAAAATTAAATACTTACAAAAAAAATAGCTCCTCCAAATGGCTGTCTTGTGGTATGGTGCCCAATACACTAGCAGCATTTCCGCTTAGAATTATGAATTATAATTATTAATTATGTTTAGTTTTAATAGGTGGTAGGCGGACTGATGATGGTAATTTGCCCAGTCTGCCGGGGCGGGGAAGTATCCACCGATCTTGCCGATAAACCCAGTAAAGTGTATCCACACGTTTCGGGATCAGGCTCGAATTGCCGTCATACCCAGTCAAGCCGACATAGTGTTAGGGACTGATGTCAGTCATCAGTCTCTGATTCTAGTTGCTAACACTCATAGACCTCGCACGCCACTTACCATCAGGTGGGCGCAATGTCACATGTTGTGATAGTATTAAAAAAAAAAACAATAATAATATTTTTGTATCTACTTCGAATAAAAAGTAGTCCACATATATATATATATACTTTACACTAAACTTTTTGGTGGAGTTTGAGACTGGCTGTCCTTTGCTCTGTCAATAGCTATAGTGCGTTCATTTTATCTGCTGGTTCGTGTACTAATCCTAGCACTAAAAGCTTGTGCCTGTATGTAACATTGATTTTCAGAATAAAGTGATTGGGATTATTGATGGCACATCGGGAGCGTCCAGTGATTACATTCAAGCAGTGTGCGACATGTTGGAAATTCCTCACGTCCTTGTCACGCATAATGAACTCAAGGATAATAACTTGGCCCAGCTTAATTTATATCCCAGCGCCATTACCTATAACACTGTAAGTACCTATCTATTATTTTCTTGTTAAAAACATTTGTCATTCGGCAACCGTAACATTACTTGTCAAGTTTCGTTTCGTTCTGTACTTACTACTTACCCCGCAAGGATATACTATATGTGTGTGTCTTTTTTACATAAAAATAAATCAAATAATGAATAACAATGTAAGTATTATATATGTATAATATTTAGTACCTACATTATCATTATTATTATTATTACAGCCCCTAGAACATAGCGTCCTATACCTCCACTGCTGGAGATGGGCCTTCTAGAACATAAAACTGGAGGATTTGGCCTAATTTTCGGTCGGCGGATTCACATTTAGCCAACTTTACTATATGCCAATCATGACAAGTGGCAAGCTCGTCGATGTTTCCAGCGTACCAAACTCGAGAAACATCACAAATAAATTAAATGTATTTATTTACATTAATAAATATTTTTGTGTCCCGACCAGGAATCGAACCCGGTACCTCCGAGTCTAAATCCACGGACTTAACCGCTGGACCACGGAGGCAGTTATAGTATATATATTTTATATTCTTTCATTCCTCTCCGACCCGTCTGGCCAGCGTGGCGAGCGTAGGCCAAATTCTCCAGATATATGTTCCTCCTACAGTGGAGGTCTAGGACGTTACGTTCTAGGGGCTGTAATGTAAAGTGAAATATAAATATATAAAAATAATATTTTTATTGCATAAGTACAACAGTTTCATAATGATATACTTTGTTAATACAGTACTTAAGGCTATTTGTTAGTTGTACAAAGGGTGTATTAAAGTAGACTTTCTAACTCCACACCAAGCTACTTGTGTTATGGGAGTTAGCCTATTATTCTAGGTTATAAATTACAATTAAAAATATTAGTGTTTACAAATAATAATTAAATAAATAAATAAAAATACATATTATATGTATAAATATTTTATGTACTTCTAGACTAAGTTATGATACCAACATAAAAAGTAGGTAACGGTATGTATAGTTAGACGACCAGATCAAGATATATAATATATATGTATGTAAGTAAAATATAATTCATTACATCATTACAGCCCCTAGAACACAGCGTCCTAGACCTCCACTGCTGGAGATGGGCCTTCCAGAACATATATCTGGAGAATTTGGCCTACACTCGCCACGCTGGCCAGACGGCTTGGCGAGGAAAAAAAAAAAAAATTGTATAATTATAATTTATATTTGTTAAATTTTCCGGTAACTGCATTATTATTAGTGACGTATCACCACGACCGTATCAATAAACCAAGCTTTTTTAAAAGAAGCGGTTTCTTATTTAGCCAACTTTACTATAGGGCTTCGTGACAAGTGGCAAGCGAACCAAACTCGAGATATATCACGAATAAATTAAATAAATCATTGTGTCCCAGGAACTTGACCGCCTCCGTGGTCTAGTGGTAACAAACGTTGCCGTGAACTCGGAAGATCGTGGGTTCGATTCCCACCGGGGGCAAGTTGTACATTGTATAATTAGTCTCGGTCTGGGTGTTTATATGTATACAAAAAAAAAAGTACAATATGTAGTTTATTAACCATATAGTTTCCGTAACACAAGCCTCGTAGCTTACCACGGAAACTAGATGGCGCTGTGTAACCAAAAAAAAAAAAAAAAGAAATCTAACCCGGTACCTTCGCTTCTAAATCCAGAGGACTTAATTGCTAGACCACAAGGGTTGTTATTTTATTGTCCTTTAATTGTTCAAATTTGTCCATAAGGTTTGATTGTCAGAGAATGTCTACGAGCATTAGCGATGCCGCCTTTGTACTTTGCACTTACAATAGCCTTTATAACAATATTCTAAAAGCAAATTAAATTTATAGATATTTAAAAATAAGTTTAGAAGTTTTTTTTTCTTTCTGATAATTACCTACCCTAGCCACTTATAATCAACAAAGACCAGTAAAATATTTAGACTCTATATTCCTAATAAAATGTTCATTGATTTTTTTTTATTTCTATTACAGTTGCTGGAGCAAATAATAACGTACAAAGATTGGCGTAATTTCACCATTTTGTACGTAAAAGGCCATAGCATGAACCGTGCAGAGGCGCTAATGAAGATGGGCAATGACACTGACAGATACGTGGTAGCTCTCAGGGAACTAAGTGGCGATGATTACAGGTGGATTTTTTATTTACTAAAGTATCATCACGACCGTTTCCCTTTCGGGGTGGTCAGAAACCACGCTTATAAATAAGCGGATTCACATTTAGCCAACTTTACTATAGGCCAATCATGACAAGTGGCAAGCTCGTCGATGTCTCCAGGTACCAAACTCGAGAATTAACACAAATAAATTAAATATTAATACATTTATAAATATTTTTGTGTCCCGACCAGGAATCGAACCCGGTACCTCCTCCTCCTCCGTCTAAATCCACAGATTTAACCGCTAGACCACGAAGGCAGTCAATTTTTTTTACTACGCTTATTATTATATATTCTCAGTTGTTGCAGTAATTTTTTTGCCGGTCAATATTCGCCAAGCATAATAAATATTCAAAAGATTGGTATACTCACATTTATTTGCATTATTATTGTGTATTGATATCATAATATATATATATATATATATATATATATATATATATAAGTAGTTATATAATATTTTTATATTATAATCTTATTTATTCGGACTAAAGTACAAATATTAAAAAATAAAATAAATTTAAAACTAAAAATTAATAAATAAAACGACTATTCGATGGGCGTGGTGTGCCGAGGGCACTCGCTGCGTTCCCCCGTTGAACAGCGAGGCTGACCCTTTGAACAAGATATTCTCTACTCAAAGGGTCACCCGTCGCCAAGTGGAGTTTCTCACCAAGCTCGCGGGAGAACACAAAAGCCTCCTCGGACCAAGGGCCCAGTATAATATTTTAAAATTATCCATATTTATTCTGCAATGAGATAACTCCACAGAATTGTGGAAAAATCCTATAATAAAAATAAATGGTATTTAATGTAATGTTAATTAAACTGAAAACTTACATCTTAAAACATAAATTACTATTAATAAAAATAAACCTAATTAATGAATAAAAATATAACTAAAAACTAAAATGAAGAAAAAATAAAATAAAAATTATTATAAATAAAAAATTTGCTCCAAATTGCTGCCAATGGGCAAAGTGCCAAGGATACTGGCAGCATTGCCACGTTGAATGGCAATACTGATCCTTTGGCCCCAGTTGACGAACTGTTTTGACAACGCCTTGAAAATTTCGTGTGCACTTGGTCCCTACGGCCCGAGAGTTTCAACTCCAAACGGCGCAAAAACACATCTCCCAATAAGCTGAGTGTATTTCCGCCGCTTGAGGTTCTCTGCTTGTAATGCAGCAGCGCCTGGGTCCTTAGAGGTCAAGGACAAGTGGGAAGGCGCCAGGGTGTCCACACAGGTGGCATCCCACACTAAAGGCAAACCTATCCTCCATGGAACCAACGTCATTCCATCCTCGGGCCGCTTGCCATTGTCGCGTCGTTTTTAAAATCTATCCTATAATTACGAGTACATTATTGTTACTGTCACTTTCATTGCACCTACATATATTTGTTCAAATTTGTCCCTAAGGATTGGCTGCCAGAGAATGTCTACAGGCATGAAGTCCGCCATTGTACTTTGTGTAATAAAATTTATAAATAAATTTATTAAACAGCTCCTAACAGTGTGTATAAGTGGATATTGTATGTAGTATAGTTATGTATGTAAGTACTGTTAGTATATCGCCGGGTTAGAGCGAAAACCAACCAACTCATATTTTTTTAGTAAATTATATGTTTTACACCAGTCGTTTAAAAAACTCTTCAATTTATATAAATACACTTAAAGTCCATAAAATTTGCTACACAACTACCTGCTCTCTAAATGTGACAAATATGTGAGAAAAGACCACAAACTTTCAAAACGCATTTACACAAAATATTATTTGTGCAATAATGGCTACCTTAGTTGGTCTTTCTTCTAACACGGCGATATATACGAGTATTATTAATAAATATAGTTATAATTTACTAATGACCAGTCTTAAATACGTCTCCGCACCTCCTCCTTGTAAGTTATTATTTTTATTGTCGCAAAGCTTGGCTTCAAAGAATGTCCAGCGACATTAAGTCCTCGCCTTGCACATGGTTCAATAAAGTCTTAAATAAATATACCTATATTATATTCTAAATAAAGCAAGACTTTAAGCAAGCAAGGTAATAATGCTAATACTTAATATTTAAATTCTAAATTTCAACGTAACCGTTTTAAATAACTTTATTTGCAATTTAGGAATTAGCCATCCATGCACACTTCAAAATATACCCTGTATTTAGTACTGTATTTGTTTTCAGAGATGTCCTTACAAACGCAAAAGACAATGGCTTCACAAACTTTGTGGTCGATTGTCCTTCAAATCGATTGGAGTTGGTTCTAAGTCACGCTCAGCAAGTGGGATTGATGGCAGATGAACATTCCTATATATTCTTATCACCAGATCTATTTACATTGGACTTAAACCCTTATCGGTATGGAGGCGTTAATATGACAGGTACCTCACCATTATCATAATCTGTAGGTTGTAGTTTTACTGCTGTTGCACGTTTTGCCACCGTCCAATATTCCACCTTATCTATCTATCTCATTATCAGCATCTACTCATAAGATTTATTACTAAGTAAACCGTCTGATTATGGTACTCAATATTCTCTCATCTACAGTTATTACTCTTGCCCATGACGAGGTTTAGCAGAATGAAAGAAAATATTTGACTTTTGCCATAGACATAAAGTTTAAAAAAAAAAAGTTAATACGAGTATCTTAAAATAGATTGCCCAAATTCAGGCCCCTACTTTTTTGCAGCGTGTCTCAACTAAATATAGTTCAATAATCATAACAATTAATTGTGTTTTTGTTTAAATTTAATTACAACATCTCTTTTACCCCAGCATTAAAATATTATTTAATTATATAGTCAATTGGTTAAAGTTTATGTATGAAATAGTAACAAAGCACTATTGATACGATTAGATTCTTTATTATGATTACGTACTTTTACAGGATTTAAAAGTGTACCTAATTCTCCATTTATATCGGCGGGATCGATACTACTCGAATATAATTATGAACGTTAAAATGTTTTTGTCAATTGTCGTTATATTTAGTTATATATAGGGTAAAATAGATAAAATTAATTACAAATTTTGAAAACACAATATATAAGAAGAAATAAACACTGAGCAATGAGTAACATAATTCAAAATTATACCTTGTAGTTATAGAATAGTACACATTGTAGTCCAATAATGAAAAGTACTATGACGAAACTCGATTCCCAGGATTTCTACTTTAAGCTATGGTTAAATTGCTAAAGTATTTAGTATTTAAGTATCAACATTGATTCTACCAAAACTTAATTACGTAACGTCTTATTGCTCTTAAATAAATTCTAAGTTATAATTCGTTTTTTGTTGGTATAGGTTTTCGTTTGGTAGATTTGAAGAAGAATCAAAAATTGTGGGACTTTACTACGAAATTTAACCAGCAGAATGGTAACTTTTTGACTCCGGAACAAGTTCAGACTGAAGTGTTTTTGGTTGCCGATGCCGTCGAGGTTTTTGCTGAAGCAGTTAGAAAGGTCAACGTTACTATGGAAGAACTGGATTGTGACAATGTACAACCTTGGCTCTTTGGCTCTTCTCTCTTAAATTTTATGCGTACGGTAATTTATTTTAATATTTTATTAAATTTACATAGGTAAACTAATACAAAACATAATGGACAATTCACGCATTTTTTAAACTTCGATTCCACATTTAGCCAATTTCATGCCCATCAAGACACAGACCAGACTCTAAAAATGTCACAAGTTTTTTTTTTTTTTTTTTATACTAGCACGACATGTGACCCTGCGCCCACCTGATGGTAAGTTCTAACTCCTAACAACATTCATATGTTAGCAACTGGAATCAGACCCTTATATTCGACATCAGTCCCTAACACTATGCCGGCTTGACTAGATGCCTTTTCACACTTCGCTTGAAGGACTCCAGGTTATAGGAAAGTGGAAACACAGAGGCTGGAAGAGCATTCCACATCTCTATTGTGCGACAGATGTATGAGTCACCAAATTTATAGGTACGCGAAGGGATAGTGACTACGGTATGTGGGTGCATATTCTGACCTGTGCGTGTGGTTCGGTTGCGGAATGGAGAGGAAGGAATTAGGTTATAGAGCTCTTCAGAGTATACCAGGACATGAACCTGATGCCTCCGCGTATAAATGTAGGGTCATAACCCTATACCACGTGGCATAATAATATTCTATATTCGTTTAAAATAGCTTGTAAAGCTATCTTGTAGAAAAAACAAATCAAAATCAGTAATTGAAAGAATTCAAGGGTTTTTTTTTTAATTTTTTTTTTTACACATCAGTATGGTGTTAAAAATGTATTATTCATTTTCTATGGCATCTGAAAAGTAATAGTAAATAAAGTACCTTGTTATTTTCTAAAACATCTTAATCTAATTATTTAACATCAACTAACATATTTTCAGAACAAAATAGAAGGTCTGACAAGAACACTGAACTTCAACGGATTCGGACAAAGAACAGATTTTGTATTCGATGTATTGGAACTGACGCCAGCAGGCAATCAAACGGTAAGTGAGCAATAGAACCGAAAGCCGCTTGCATAGTTACCAAATAAACCACGCTTTAAAAGACAGATTCAATATTTTAGACACACAATATATCGTCTGTCTGATATATTTAAAGAAAAAATATGTGCGTCGGTCAGTCGTCGTAGTCATAATGTCAAAAGAAGTCCGAGTCAAAAACAAAATACAATCTATTAATTTCAATAGAATCTTTTAATTTAATCGTCGCCTATGTTGAGAAAGGAGGTCCAAAGACTTAAAATTATAAAATCTGCGCTACGACAGTACTTTTGAAAACTGAACTTGTAATTACCTTAGTTGCCTCCTAAAGGACGGTTGTGGTAATACTTATTATTAAATTATTAAATTCTTTATTGCACGAAAAAAAATGTACAAAGGCGAAGATTAATGCCTACAAGGCATTTTCTAACATCTAACCTTTGGGAGAGTATGAGATGAAGGGTAGTGCTGATATAAAAAATAAAAAATATTAGGATAACAAACAATATACTACATACTAAGACATACATACACTACATACTAATAAATACATACACTAAATCCTAATAAATACATAGTATAAAAGTATATATTTGCCAAATATTTATTGTGAACCCGATGCTTGTTTGTCTAAAAATAATGCAGTAACCAAGGTTTTGAATATGTGGACTGACGGTGCGTGTCTAATAGCCAGTGGCAGCTTGTTCCACTGGTGGGCTGCAGACACAGTAAACGAATCTGAATATCTGCTAGTGGAGTGGGATGGGATTTTCAGTTGATTATTATAGGAAGAACGTAATGGAAGGTTGTGCGTATCGCACAGGAACTCAAAACGGGATTTTAGGTATGTAGGTGCACAAGGATTGTTCAGGATACTATACAGAGACACGAGGAGATGAGCAGATCTGCGAAAGCGGATATTGAGCCATTTTAACTGAACACGAAAATTAGAGATATGATCATACTTACGCAAGCCAAATATATAGCGAATGCATAAGTTGAGCAGACGATCGAGTTTGTTCAGTAGCTCTTCAGTGACGTCGGGATAGCAGATATCTGCATAGTCAATGATAGGAAGAAGCAGCGAACTGACTAGCATTAACTTTGCCTTGAAAGGAATAAAATATTGTAACCGTTTTAATGAATGCATGCTGCCATGAACTTTCCTACAAATTTCGGAAACGTGGTGATCCCAGGAGAGATCACTACTCATGTGAAGGCCAAGGTTCTTCACATGCTGGCAAAAAAGAAGCGGGGTATTGTCAAATAATAATGGTGTAAGAGGTACCTGATCCAATTTGCACAGCATCTGCCTCGAACCAGCAATCATGGCCTGTGTCTTCGAGGGATTCACCAGTAATCCTAGGTTTTGAGATCGTATTTTTATTGCTTCAAGATCTTCGTTCATTTTTGCAGTAGCACTATGTATATCATTAATCTTGAAGTGCAGCATAAGTTGGACATCGTCAGCGTACAGATGGTAGGAACTGAAGTTAATAACCTGAGTGATCATGTTTATAAAAACAGAGAAGAGCAAGGGAGATAACACGCCACCCTGCGGGACACCAGCAGTTACCGGACACCAGTCCGAGTACGTGTCGTCCAACCGAATGCGTTGCTGGCGCCCGCGAAGATAAGAGTCGAACCATAATGCCACATTCTGTGAAATATTAAGGGAACGCAATACGGCCGTGAGAATATCGTGATCTACGCAATTAAAGGCGTTACTGAAGTCTAGCAATGTGAGGAGTGTGAGCTTTTTATCGTCAATCGCAAATCTGATGTCATCAGTAATTTTTGTGAGAGCAGTAGTTGTGCTGTGGGAAGGACGAAAGCCAGATTGAAAAGCATTTAAAAGATTATTATGAGTAAGAAATGTAGCAAACTGGCGATGAACTACACGTTCCAATACTTTGGATAGAAAGGGAAGAATTGATATTGGTCGAAAATGGCTAGAGTCGGTAGGGTTAGAATTTTTGGGGATAGGGACTATGTGGGCATTTTTCCACATTGTGGGAAATTGCCCAGTAGAAAGGGAGAAATTTATGATATAAGTTATAAAGGGAATAATGTTGTCAATAATAGGAATGAGAAGAACACGACCCACATTATCGTCTCCTACGGCCTTACTCGTTATAGATAGTATAATCTTTTTAATTTCACAGCTTGACATTGGTTCGAATTGAAAAGTATGACTACAAGAACGAGGTGATGAGTTAATTTGAGAAATAGCAGCAGCCTTAGATACAGTATTAATAGAACAAGATGGACTAGAGAAGTATCGATTTAGGCTATTGACATCAATTGAGGAAGAGACAGCGGCGTCAGCTGTGGTCTTACCAACACCTAAAGTTCGAAGAAATGACCAAATATTTTGAGAAGTGCAGGATTTAATAGAGTCATGAATATATTGGCGTTTTGAGTTCCTACACATCTGATTCACCCGATTTCTTGCATATTTATATTTATCCCAGTGTTCCTGATTGTGCGATTTCCTGTATTTCTTGTTTAAAGAATCCCTCCACCTCATGGCCTTACGTATCTTATCGTCTAACCATGGGGCTGGGGGTCTCTTCATACGTACGGGACGTATAGGAGCATGTTTATCAAACAACTGTATTATTAAATTATTTAATTCTGCTACATGTACTTACTTTTATTGGTCATAATTTTTTTTTGACCGCCTCCGTGGTCTAGTGGTAACAAACGTTGCCGTGAACTCGGGAGGTCGTGGGTTCGATTCCCACCGGGGGCAAGTTGTACATTGTATAATTTGTCTCGGTCTGGGTGTTTATATGTATAATATTTACAAAAAAAAAAGTATAATATGTAGTTTATCAACCATCTAGTTTCCGTAACACAAGTTTCGCAGCTTACCACGGAAAACTAGATGGCGCTGTGTGACCTGTCTGGAAATATAAAAAAAAAAAAAAAAAAATAGTACAGGTATTTTCTACATCCAAATCGTTTGAAAAATTTTGAGCTACAATGACGGATGAGCTCAAGTCATGCCCGTATCAAGTCGATGCCACTCTACTGAACCCGCTCACGCTGTGTGTGGCGAGACCTTAAATCTGCAGCCATAATAATGTCACAAATATCACCTTTGTTATAATTTATTTTATTAATTTTAGATTGGTCAATGGAAAAATGGGCAGTTTGTTGAAAACAGACCGATAATATCTTCTGGAGATATAAATGAGGAATCTATTATGAGAAATAAAACATTCAAGATTCTAATTTCTACTGTAAGCAAACAAGGAATACAATTATTATTAATTACTTTATTATTTCGTGTAACAACATTTACGAGTATTAGGTAAAGGGCCGGAAACTGACTTGGTGGTGTTCGTTGACTGAAATTGCCGCATACCATTTTTTTTTGTATTTAAATGAACTAAGAAAGCCTTTAGTTATACCAGCAGCCCTACTTGTTACTTAACGTAAATACTATACAGGGTGTTTGGAAGGGAGCTGTACATACGCCTAGGGTAGAAACTAGGGATAGTCTGCTACCTACCCCCGCCCAATTGACCTTGGCCTCAAGGTTTTTTTTAAATTTATTTTTATTTTTTATTTGACTTTTTGTGAATTTTTTACTGTTTCTTTTTTTTTTCTTTCTTTTTTTCTTTACCTTACTACGGTACGTCAGGCCCCACAACTTTTCTTCTCCACAATTTTCTGGTGTAAAATATTTTTTGCAGGACCCTAAGACTAACGATTAAAACAAGACCATTAGCAGACCGGTCCCATGGATAGATTTTGAGCTACAGGTAGTTTTAGTAAAAAAATCACAAAAAAGTCAAATAAATAAAAAAAAAACCTTAAGGCCAAGGTCAATATATTGGGCGGGGGTAGGTAGCAGACTATCCCTAGTTTCTACCCTAGGCGTATGTACAGCTCCCTTCCAAACACACTGTATAATGGAATCCTTAACTATACTCGTATATATATATATCACACTATTAAAAGTTAATATTCGCACGGCATCTGTCAAGGCCGAGCGCTTAATAGAGTTGAGAATTGGATAATATTTTGTAATTATGACTCTGACGTAAATAACGAAATCCACTAATATAACGTTTGCGCTTAAGTAACAAGGGCTGCAGCCTACATATACCTACATTAATTTTACTGAAATTAATTCAAACTGTCCCGACGAGGAATCGACCGCGTCTAAATCTACGGCCTTAACAATATAAAAAAACTGTAATATTTTTTAAAATATACAATTTCTTCTTTAAAACTTCACCTTGTAATTTTATTGAAATAAATTTTCGCATTAACAGCAAACTAAATAAAGCTCAGGCTAGACCGATTACTATAGATTTAATTTCCGATATTGGTATGAGAAAGTTATAACCTTCTATAATCTGAAAAATATCTCAGCCTTAGAGTTTCGGATTTCTTCTTACACCAATTCAATTTCACTGTATAATATAATTTTATTACATTTACATTTTCTTACATTTGCCTCCTTCTTTGAAATTATATTTCACAGACACCGCCATATGGATATAAGACGGAATCAACTAAGGAACTTACTGGAAACGATAGGTTCGAAGGATTCACAATTGATCTAATTAAACAAGTGGCTAACTTACTTGGATTTGATTATGAATTTGAAGAGGAAAAAGATTATGGATCAGTTACTAATGGGAAATGGAATGGAATGGTGTTACAGTTGATAGAAGAAGTAAGTTTGTTTATAATTTAAATATTATTTTTAATATATTATTTGGTATAAATATTATGTGCAGCCCCAAGAGTCCTAGACGTCCACTGATGTAGATGGGCCATCCAGAACATATTTCTAGAGAATATTATATTACTAGTATTAATCAAATTTTGTACTTTGACTTAGTTAAGCAGAATTTTGGATGAATATAAATCCATATCCCAAAGGTTATTTAACTGTTATATTTTTTTTTTTGCGACTCTATTTATTTAATTATCTATGTTTTAGAGAGCTGACTTTGCCATCTGTGATTTTACAATAACTTCCAACAGACAGAGAGCTATAGACTTTTCAACACCTTTTATGACTTTGGGTATTGGTATTCTATATAAGGAACCAAGCAAACAGCCGCCTGATATGTTCTCGTTCATGACAGTATTTTCTACAGAGGTATGTGTTTTTTCTTTGTTATTTATTATCGTTAACATTATCTTTAACATACACTTCTAGACACAAGTTTTTCCAAGTAACAGGAGCCTTTTTTAAGATTACCTTGCGATGTATGTTTCATATTGATGTTACTTTATTATTTTTTAACATATCTATTAAAATATCTTTAAATATTTTTCATATCTGAAGAATCCTAATGTGTATTTTTACTATTTTGTTTTTCCCTTTTTACATATGACATTAACTGGAACCAAGCTATGACTGAGATCTATGAAGTAGGTATGCTTTAAGTTTTCCCAGCATGTAGTTATGTTATTATTTATCTAAGTCTTTTCTGGGCTATGATTTCAACTTACATACTTCGAATTTTTATGTTGTGAGAAAGTTCGAGAAAATAATAAACGCTTCGTAGATCGTAATTCATGTTTCTCTTTCAGGTTTGGATAAACATGGTATTCTGGCAGATTGGTCTTGGTGTCCTAATGATTGTGGTAGGTCGGTTGTCTCACAAGGAATGGCAGAACCCAGTTCCATGTGTTGAACAACCTGAAGAATTAACTAATCAGTTCAGCTTTGCCAACTCAGTCTGGCTCATTATAGGCTCTGTGATGCAGCAGGGTTCTGAAGTTGCACCTATGTATGTATTAAAATTTTCGTCACTATCATACAATGTACCTTGTATAAGACAATGTTTTAATATCTTCTGTAAAATAATGATTTGATGTCTAAAGTGCTGTATCATCAAAAGTCAAAATATTGTTTTTCACGTAAATCTATTATAGGTATTTTGAGCAAGTTACTAACTTAATAATTTTTGCTGCTAGTCAAAGATAAAGCAAACTCAAGTCATGGATAGTGTAGTTTTATTTGTTGTAGTTATTTTGAGCATCTAACTTTAAATATGACATCTTACTCATTACTCAAAAGCTGAGTGCCAGTAACTGTATTCTTCTACAAAAAAAAAAAAAAAAATAGGTGATGGTGGTAATCTGCCCAGTCTGCTGGGGCGGGGAACTATCCACCGTTCGTGCCGATAAACCCAGTAGAGTGTATCCACACGTTTCAGGATCAGGCTCGAATTGCCGTCATGCCCAGTCAAGCTGTCATAGTGTTAGTGACTAATGTCAGTCATGAAAGTCAGATTCCAGTTGCTAATATTCATGGACCTTGCCACCCACTTACCGTCAGGTGAGCACATGTCGTGCTAGTATAATACAAAATAATAATGTTATATTTTTAGTGCTCCAGCTCCAAGACTTATAACTAGCGTGTGGTGGTTCTTTACAATGGTGATGGTAGCATTGTATACCGGTCAATTGGTTGCCTTTTTAACAGTCGAAAGCAATGTTATGCCTTTTAATAACGTTGATGATCTATACAAAGCCAAATCTATCGAATATGGGGCAAAACAATCCGGATCTACTATCGATTTTTTCAAGGTAACTTTGTTGATTTTTCCAATTCTAATGTTTTTTTATTTTTATTTAGGTAATTGATAAACTAATAGTTCTTAATAACTAATTACAAAATCAAGCATATATCTACACACCATTAATATGTTTTCACATATAGGAACTATACAATACAAATACAATACAAAATATTTTATTTTTCATAAAAGTACAATAAACAAATTGATTTACACACTAACTCCTAAACTAAGTCTAACTAAGTTAGACCTGTCATTTAGGATCCCAGTTACTTCCATTAGTTATACAAAAAGATACAATACGTAGTGAAAACTATACTATACTATAAAAGCAAGCTGACAAATAAATGATAAAGAACTAAAAGTAATACACAGTACAATAGTAATTATGATACATATTAAGTGACAATTCTTTACAAAATTCAATGCAGGCTAAGGCACACAGTTTATGACAAGCACAAAACTACATACTGTTTCTAACCAACAGATGCTCATCCAGCTATTACCCTTGAATTACTTTTAAGTAATTAAATATACCTTGATTTAAGTAAAATTGTAACTGTTTAAGCGCAGTTAAATTATGAACGAGTAAAAGCAAGGTATGAAAAACTTGCTAAATCATTGATCTGCAGTTGGATCAGTGCGCCCGCGCCGCTCGCACGCTATATTGAACTTTAATCCATTCCTTTACGTGATACCGCTTTTATTCACGTTTTATGCTGTGTGTGCTTATTTTTCATATAGACTTTAACCCATCGCTTGTGTCCAAGAAATAAGGATTTTTGGTTTGGTAAGTACATTCCTATGTTTTTTACTTTTTCGTAAATTAGCTGTGCAATTTAGGTTTTTTTTTCTAAGGCAAACCACCCCGCTAAGATAGAAAGTTATAACGTAACTATTCTTATCATTTTATGGTTCAATCGAGTCGGATTTGCCTTATTATTCCTTTAATTGTAATACTGAAAGAGTAAATTAACAAGTTTTTTTTTTTTTTTGCAAGTCATAAGTACCTACATAAAATTTCAAATAGTACTAGCCGTTTCAAAGTGGATACAATTTTAGCAACGATTAATAGCTATTTCCATTGTTTCTTATCAGTCGTTTAAATATTATTAACAAAAATGTCTTCAGTCCATCTCTTAGAGAAAAAACGTATGTCTTATTTTCAACGCTTACAAACCATATGGGATTCTATGCCCCAATCAAAGAATGATCCAAACTTTGCTTCATTTATTAGAATGACAACTAATTTGGATAAAATGCGTGACGAATACATCCATTTAGTAGATAATGTGAATGAATTATACGCCGTAGATCAACCGACTTATTCCCCAAATTACGAACCAATTTGGTCGTTTGAAGATTTGTATTGTTCGATTAAAGAGGAGTTACAAAAGTTTTCAGGCGAGACTAAACCTTTAGTATCGCCGGTAATACACAAAATACAGGATACATGTAGCATGATTAAGTTGGAAAAGTTATTGATTCCAGAGTTTCACGGCGAATATGAGAAATTTCCTATGTTTATTGAATCATTTAATTCTATGGTGCATAACAATAAACAGCTGAACGACACACTCCGCGTCAGGTACTTGGTATCAAAACTAAAGGGAAGAGCCGAAAGCATCTGGCTAGGTATTAATCCCACCGCTAATAATTACTTATCTATTTATTCCGCTTTAGTCGAAAAGTACGAAGACAGTAGGGCTATCGCGGCCTCATATTTGGATAAAATACTGAATTTAAAACCAGTGCAAAATGCCACCGCGGAACAATTAGATCAGTTTATAGACCAATATTCGACGTCCATTACCGCTCTAAAACAACTTAAAATAGATGATCTAATGGACTTCTTCTTTGTTCATATCGCTTTACGTAAACTAGACGTAGAAACCGCGCGACAATTTGAAATGAGCATAAGGAAGCAGTCATTTCCGGATTATACTGGATTTCTAACGTTTCTTCGCGAACAAGTAAAAATATTGCAGCGTACGGGTAGTGTTGGTGGTTTCGGTGGCCCCCGTGGCCGCCCGGTACAGTCACGCACACACCGCGATAATAACTCCCGCGTCTTTATCACGCGATACGATAACGCACGTGTCGAAAATTCAAGGAATTGTGGCTTATGTGGTTCGAACGAACATCAACACGCGTTTTATTGTGGCGAATTTAACAAACTAAATCCATACGATCGTTATGATAAAATAAAACAATTAAACGGTTGCATAAATTGTTTAAGTTTGCGTCACACTAGCAGCAAGTGTCGGTCGCTTTCCACTTGTAAACATTGTCAGGACAAACACCATACTCTGCTTCATTTTGGAGAACATGAGGATGTCATGGTCGGGGGGAGCCAGTCAGCTGGTCGCTCATCCGCTGCCGCGCCCGCCTCCGCTCCCACCGCCGCCGCTTCTTCGAACGAAAATATGGAACCGGTTTCTTTGTGTAGCCAAATAGCCTATCCTAATAATAAAATTGTACTATTAGGTTCGGCAATAGTTTATGTGCGCGATCTGTATGGAAACATGAAGCGTGTACGTGTTTTAATAGATATGGGTTCTCAAAACCACTTTATTACGAAATATTGTTGTAAAAGGCTGGGTTTGAATATTTATCACGATAAAAATAATACGTTAATAAAGGGAATCGGCGATAGCTCACAAAATGTACAAGGGGTCACAAGTCTGACGCTGCATTCACGTATTGATCAAACTTTTGCTATCAATGTTCAAGCTTTAGTGCTAGACAAAATATCAAATAATTTACCGCAGTCGGAAATCGACTGCACCGCTTTTAAAACTTTTTCCCGTTTACCGCTCGCTGACAGCGAATTCTATCTACCCGCTCCGATTGATATGCTAATAGGAGCAGAAGTATTTACGCAAATATTAAAATATAATAAGGTGCTCGGCCCGAAGGGAGAACCTGATGCACTGGAGACCGCTTTCGGGTATATTATCATTGGTTCCGCTCATTCTGTACCGCTCGAATCCGCTAATGTTTCCGCTCCTCTTGTGTCGCATTCCTACCTTAGTGTTGAGAACAATTCAATTGAAAGTATAATGTCTCGGTTTCTTAGTGTGGAGCAAGTACCGACTAGGCAGTATCTCTCACCTGAAGATGGCAAATGTGAGGAAATATATCGGCAAGGTATAACTCGTGACAACAGGGGGCGTTTTATCACTGTTTTACCTTTTTCTCGTAATCCCTCCATATTAGGCGATTCGCTTAAAATCGCGCGCAAAAGATATGGCTATTTGGAACGCAAATTAAGTCTAAATATTAATCTTCGAAATAAATATGATGACATTATTAAAGAATATCTGGATAAGGGATATATCTCGCGACTTGGTGATGAACATTTTTCTGATAAATTGCAATATATTATTCCACATCACGGGGTGTGCCGTGATGATAAAATCACAACAAAATTGCGGGTTGTGTTAGATGCAAGTTCTCGCACATCGACCGGTTTCTCGCTAAATGATTGTTTTTACGCGGGACCCAATTTGCAAAATGACTTAACTGAAATTATATTGAATTTTCGTTTATTTAAATATGCCATCAGCGCCGATATTAAGCAAATGTTTTTGCAAATTATTACACATCCGGAACATCGTAATTTATTGCGAATACTGTACAGATTCCTAGATGAAGCCAAGCCACATTTGTATCAATTTAACCGAGTATGTTTTGGTCTTAAGTGTAGCCCATACCTAGCGATGCGTACGGTCCGTCAACTCGCGCAGGAAGAAAAACATAACTACCCTCGCGCGGCTGAGGCGGCCTCTCGCTATCTGTTCATGGACGATCTCGGGACCTCGGTGTGTACAGTCGATGAAGGTGTTCAACTGTCCAACGAATTGATTCAAATGTTTTTGAAGGGAGGTTTCGAATTGGTAAAATTTGTCAGCAATTCTAAACGGTTGTTAAGAGGTATTCCGGAATTTCATAGTATGTTGACAGTGGCCTTCGATAAGACGGACGATTTAAAAATTTTAGGCTTGAAGTGGTGTCCAATTAAGGACGAATTTTCAATTTCAGTTAAGGGCACCTCTCCTATAATCACCAAACGCGTGATTCTTTCTACTATAGCCCAGCTATGGGATATTAATGGTTTTTGCGCACCTGTTATTTTACTTGCTAAGCTAATTATGAAAAGTTTGTGGATAGAAAAGATAGATTGGGACGACTGTCCACCTCAAAATATTTGTGAAGCATGGAAAGGTTTTCGAGAAGAACTTCCGCTACTGAGTAATTTTAAAATACCTAGATTTCTGGGTGTACCGTCTTACACTTCCAATGTTGTAATAGTCGGTTTCTCCGACGCCAGCGAACGTGCCTATGGAGCTGTCATATATACCTGCGTTATTGGTCCGCATAAGAATATTGTGAATTTAGTCTGCGCTAAGAGTAAGGTTGCACCTATCAAGTGTTTGACGCTAGCTCGCTTAGAGCTATGTGGCGTATTGCTCATGTCAAAATTAATAAAATTCGTATACAATGCTATATCTTCGCGTTGTAATATTGTCAATAAGTTTGCGTTTACAGATTCGACAGTTGCACTTTATTGGGCCCATTCTGCGCCACACCGCTTTGATACATTTGTTTCCAATCGCATTTCACAGGTCCAGGATAATTTACCGGCAAAACATATTTTCCACGTCGCTGGGATTGATAATCCGAGCGACTGTCTGTCGCGTGGCTTGTTACCATCACAATTATTAGAACATGCCTTATGGATGTTCGGACCCGCGTGGATGGAGAATCCTATTGCTGAATGGCCTTTGCAACGTTTCACTTTTGAAGATCAAGACGTTAGTTCTCGCGAGTATGAACACAAAACGTGCAGCAACGTTTTTGTGACCACTTCGCGAGAACACCCACTCCTTTACACACTCGCGAGTCGTGTGTCGTCGTGGTCAAAGTTGTTGCATATTGTTGTTTATATTCTCCGTTTTTTAGGGAAATTACCCAGGTGCGATCGTTTAAGGGTAACTCATTTAGCAATAGCTGAAATTAAGGTTTTGGAGTCAGTTCAGAGTGTTTATTTTAGAGAAGAAATTGTGAAACTTAGAGAAGGGCGTGACGTTTCAAAATCTTTATTACCTCTAGCCCCATTTTTGCATACCGATGGATTGATCAGAGTAGGTGGTAGGCTGCGTAATTCTCATTTGAATTTTGACGCTAAACACCCCATTTTGTTACCTAAACATGATCACGTGGTTAATATTATTGTAGATTATTTACATCATAAGTATTTACATCCCGGCCCGCAGCTGCTCTTATCGCTACTCCGGCAACAATATTGGATAGTGTCAGGTCGCAGTGTAGTACGAAAGCGTTTTCAGTCATGCAATAAATGTTTTAAAATAAATCCTAAGTCGCAATCGCCATTTATGGCCGATTTACCTTCGTATCGGGTAAATGCTGCCAAACCCTTTCTTAAATCGGGCGTGGATTACGCTGGCCCTATCTCAATATTAATAAATAGACACCGCAGAGCGCGTTCAGTTAAGTCATATATTTGTCTTTTCACGTGTTTAGTGACGAGAGCGGTTCATATCGAACTAGCCGTTGATTTAAGTACCGACGCATTTATAAAGGCATTTAAACGATTTATATCTCGTCGCGGAGACTGTCTACAATTGTTTTCAGACCACGGCACTAATTTCGTGGGTAGTAAGGCGCATTTTGACGAATTGCGCAAATTTCTAAACTCAAAACCTTATAAGGAGGATTTTTTAAATGAGACGACTAATAATGGTATAACTTGGAATATGATTCCCCCGAACGCACCTCATTTTGGCGGGGCTTGGGAGGCCAACATTCGCAGCATTAAGCTTCATTTGCAACGCGTTATAGGAGACACGCTTTTAACCTATGAAGAACTTACGACGGTTTTGGTTCAGATTGAATGCATTTTAAATTCGCGACCTCTCTCAGTTTTAAGTTCAGATCCCGCGGAGCCCGCTGCGCTCACACCCGCACATTTCCTGACCCTAGGTCCATTAAAAACGTTTAATTCGGTAGATGTTTCTTCTCAACCTTACTCTCTGCTTAAACGGAAATATTTACTGGATAAAATAGTGGATGACTGTTGGAAACGTTGGAAAGATGAGTACTTGAATACTTTACAATGTCGTCAGAAATGGAACAAACGGGACACCCCTGTCACTATAGGTACAGTGGTGATCCTTAAAGTTAATAACGTATCCCCTTTGAATTGGCCATTAGGTGTTATATCTGATGTGCACCCTGGTGCAGATAATATTGTCCGCGTTGTTACTGTGCGAACTCGTTCTGGCACCTACACCAGACCCGTGGTTAAGGTATGTCCCTTACCCACACAGTAACACAATCTTATATCACAGTTAGTTATAGTCCGCTTATATTGTTAGTTTAGCTTTAATTTGTTTCTTTTAATTACTTTAATCAATTATAGTCCGCTTATGTTGTTAGATTTATTTCATGTTTACATTGATCAAGTATAGTCCGCTTATATTGTTAGTTTATATTTACTCTTTCTTTAGTTTCTTTAGTATTTACCGCATTATTCTTCTGATTTTAGGAGAGAATCATCTCTCCTAAGGTCGGGGGGATGTTTAAGCGCAGTTAAATTATGAACGAGTAAAAGCAAGGTATGAAAAACTTGCTAAATCATTGATCTGCAGTTGGATCAGTGCGCCCGCGCCGCTCGCACGCTATATTGAACTTTAATCCATTCCTTTACGTGATACCGCTTTTATTCACGTTTTATGCTGTGTGTGCTTATTTTTCATATAGACTTTAACCCATCGCTTGTGTCCAAGAAATAAGGATTTTTGGTTTGGTAAGTACATTCCTATGTTTTTTACTTTTTCGTAAATTAGCTGTGCAATTTAGGTTTTTTTTTCTAAGGCAAACCACCCCGCTAAGATAGAAAGTTATAACGTAACTATTCTTATCAGTAACCGTGACGAATCCAAGTGTACATTTATTTAAACCTATAGATAATTAACAATAATCAATACATATTTTTTTAGAATTCCGGAGATCGGCGTCTAAAAGCAATGTACCAGCAAATGGAAAAAAAGCATTGGCTTGTCAAAGAAAACGTTGATGGTGTGGCTAGGTATATTATCTTTACTTGTTTTATTTTAAAAACTTACACTAAATATTGATTATTTAGTACATTTTTACACCAAAGAGCCAAAAACAATAATTGGAAAACCTAACAACTACTACTACGGACGGCATTTTGATTATCATCAGTTCAGTATGTTTCGTTTATACATGTTTTGCTTTTAACAGAGCGGAAAACTCGTCGTACGCATTTTTTATGGAATCCGCGTCTATAGAATACTACGTGGAGAGACATTGTGATCTGCGTCAGGTTGGTGGGACTCTCGACACCAAGAGTTATGGAATTGGAATGAAAAAAGGTAAGTAAATAAAAAATATTTGTATTATCAAAACACCTCAGTAGTCTAGTCTTTCTCGATAAATAATATATCACCCAAAAGCATAACGTTGTTGTCTTAAGAAATGCTGAAAACTGTCGCTCTTATGGTGTATGAAAACATCAAGGACAACTATGGCTAAGCAGAAGAATATAATAATTTGGCAATGACGCTCAACTAACATCTATTGAAAATGCTAAATGGTTTTTTAATATATTTTTTTATGTTTCAGGTTCTGAATATAGAAAGTATATAGATACTGCTTTGTTGCATTTAAAAGAAACTGGTGTAATTCAAAAACTCAAAGATAGTTGGTGGAAAGATAAACGAGGCGGAGGAAAATGTCATGTGAGAATATTTATTTTTAATATATAACTTAAATCTATTATTACTCTGAAGACATTGACAACCTTGTGTAGAGTATATTACGCAAGGTAACTTCTACTTAATAGAATCACAATTTTCATAGGGATGGCTTCTGACCTTTTTTCGGAATTTTATAAGTGCTGAATTTATGATAATTCATTATGGTCCGTACTGGGTAACACGGGTCCAGCCATCGGTCAGGCGGTCTACTCTGCTACTTTGTCTAGAAAATGAGTCACTAAAGCAAATGGCAAGGATCTGCTAGAACCAACAAGTGGACAAGAAAAAAGGACATACCACGGGAAAAAAGCCAGGTTTTCACTGCGGGCACGCTTTCTTCTCACACTTCACTTTCTCGGAACTGTTTTAGGCACGATTTAGAGTCCAACCCGGCTTGGGAGCTTTCACACTAAAATCGCGGTGATTTTCGAACCGCACGGGCCGAGCGTAGATTTTGTACTGGCGCCAACTTGGGCGCCTCTAGTGGTAGATCACGAAACTACTCGCGATCCATAGACGATACTACCAGGCTTGGTGGTAGGAATTTTGGAATGAATGTGGATGGGATAAATTGGTGTAGGATCCTGTTGGATGTCTTAACATTTCCCCCCACTTGAAATCATCTAAGATTTCAAAACAAATATTAAACTAAACCATAATTTGGTGCTCGAAATCTTAACTATTTACTTAACTTAAATGCTAGGTTAACTAAGAAAAAAGTAGAAACAGAAAACTAATTTAAAGGTAAAGGACAGATCTTAACGACTGGTCGTCGGAAGAAGTGCCCTTTGGGCGTGCGAACAGTAACGACACGCACCGTACCATCGGCACCTGTATGTAGTTCAGTTACAACAGCTAAAGTCCACTGCAAGGGTGGTAGATTTGGATCCACCATCATAACTACATCGTGTAATTTAACATTAGGTGTGGAAACAAACCATTTGTTTCTTTGCTGCAACGTGTGTAAATAGTCTCGCTGCCAGACGCGCCAGAAAGACTGAGTAAGCTTCTGTAGCATCTGCCAACGAGACCGCGGATGATAAGTCTCGTCGTGTACAAGCTCGGGTACAGCGACGAGCGGCGCGCCTACTAGGAAGTGACCAGGCGTGAGCACGTCGGACTCACGTGGTTCTGTAGACAATACGCACAGAGGTCTCGAATTTAGCATAGCCTCGATTTTCGTGAAGACGGTAAATAGCTCTTCTAACGTGATAACTTGACAACCCACGACGCGTTTCAAGTGGTATTTGGTGGATTTAATACCACTCTCGAAAATACCACCGAAGTGTGGAGCACCGGGTGGGTTGAAATCCCACTGGATACGACGATGTGACAAGTTGTCCGCGATGTCTGTCTTTTCACGGGCAATGAAGTCGTAAATTTCATTGAGACAGCGATTAGCACCGACGAAATTTGTGCCACAGTCGGAAACTATTTTAGAGCATAGTCCTCGACGAGAAACGAAACGGTCTAGCGCGGCGAGAAACGCTTCAGTTGACAGTTCTGTCACCGCCTCGAGGTGCACGGCCTTAGTCGAGAGGCAGATGAAGAGACACAGATATGCCTTATACGTACGAGCGTTGCGACGCCTGCTATCCTTTACAACGAACGGACCGCCGAAGTCGACCCCCACGTTAAGAAAGGGACGTCCCGGGAGAAGCCTGGCTTCCGGGAGGTCGCCCATCTTCGGTTGGCATGGAACCGGTTTGGATTTAAAACAGGTGACGCACTTAGATAAGCGTGAACGTATTAAAAGACGAATACCTAATATCCAAAACTGTCTTTGGATAATGGATTGTAGCTGGCGTGGGCCACAATGTAAATAACTGATATGTAAAGAATCTATTATTAATTTAGATAAATAACAAGATTTAGGTAATAAATACGGATGTACGTTAAGGTCGGATAGACTAGAATTGGCGATCCTTCCCCCCACTCGCAGGATACCATCTGTATCTAGAAAAGGTGATAATTTTTGAATTGACTTTACGCAAGGCAGGCCGGAAGTGATAGAATTTATTTCAGTTTGAAAATGATTAAACTGAGTTAATTTAATAATAACACGTACGGAATTATTTATTTCGACTACAGACAGCGGTGTGAATATTCGGGCGTTCATGGTAGACCCAGCATTTCTACGAAAACGCAGGCACCACGCGACTACCCTTTGTAGCTTGTAGAAACACGAAAATCTTTCAATTACTTGCGTAAATGAAGGTGCAGCGACAATAAGCAAGCTACTAGAAATTACGTCTGATTTTAGTTCTGGAATTTGTTCCGGCGGCAAAGTATTTAATAAACTATTTGGCCAAAATGTAGGATGTTTGGCCAACCATGGCGGACCGGTCCACCACAGGGGGTGGGCAGCTAGCTCGTTGCACGTCAATCCACGGCTGCAACAGTCTGCGGGATTGTCGTGAGTCGACACGTGACGCTACGACGACTTGTCGATCAAGTCGGTGATTTTTACTACACGGTTAGCAACGAAAGTTTTGAGATTGCACGGGGGTGTGCCTAACCAAGACAAAACAGTGGTACTGTCGGTGAAGGCCGTCACGGAATTAATTTTAATTTTAGTTTTTAACAGATCAAACACGTGATCAAACAAGCCGGCGAGTAACACCGCTGAGCACAGCTCGAGCCGATTTACCGTTAAAGTTTTAAGCGGCGCAACCCTAGACTTACCTACCAATAGATTTACCGTGAAGCGGTCACGGTGACCTGTACACAGGTACACACAACAGCCATATCCTTTGGATGAGCCATCACAGAAGCCCACCAAATACACAGAAGGTGAATTTGGCGGTAAAATTAGGCGAGGTAATTTTATTTCTGTTAATTTAGTTAAATAATTAGAAATGTCATGCCATTGCTTTGCAATATGAGATGGAACGGTGTCATCCCAACCTAAATTTAATCGCCACAAGTTTTGTAATAGCACCTTGGCGGAGAAAACAACAGGTGAGATCCAGCCTAGTGGATCAAAGATTTTAGATACAGATGAGAGAATAGAACGTTTCGTATCCTCTGTATTTATTTCAGAAACTGAATAAGAAAAGCAATCTTTTATTGGATCGAACTTGATGCCGAGAATTTTAAGATTAATTTCGGTGTCATCAAATGATTTTGAATATTGGCAATGCTCAGCAGGTATGTCGATGAGTAGTTGTGAGTTATTGGAACTCCACTTACGTAACTCGAAACAACCTAGGCCTAAAAGAGTGACAAGATCATTTTTGAGTTGGATCGCTTCCGTTAGTGACGAGCATCCAGTCGTGACGTCATCCATGAACGTTTCCTCGCGCAACACTTGTGCTGCTCGGGGAAACTGTACACAGTGCTCAGCCGCGAGCTGGTGCAGCGTCCGTATCGCTAGGTACGGCGAGCTGCTAACCCCGTACGTGACCGTGGTGAGCTCGTACTCTCGGAGCGGGGCGGAGGGATCCTCGCGCCACAACACATGCTGGTAGGATCTATCTTCCTGCCTGATGAGCATCTGCCGGTACATTTTGGTAATGTCGGCAGTAAATACGACGTTATGAAGTCGAAATTTTATAATTAAATCGACGATATCAGTTTGTAGCTTAGGGCCGGTGTAAACAATATCGTTTAATGATTTTTTATTAGAACTTTGACAGCTAGCGTCAAATACAACACGCACTGGGGTCGTAGCACTGCTCGGGCGCACGATACAGTGGTGCGGTATGATATATGATGCGCGGGCGGAGGGCTCGCTCGTGGGCTGCATGTGTCCCAGCTCTTCGTATTCGCGCATGAAGTTAATATATTTGGCTTTTAATTCTGGATCACGAGCAAGGCGTTTTTCCAAATTAAGAAACCGGTTTAGGCCTTGACGGTACGAGTCACCTAAACCTGCACCAGCTTTGAGCAAAAGCGGCACAATAAAACGACCATCCTGTTGACGGTACATGTACTCGTTGTACATTTGCTCACAAGCTGAGTCATCAGCTGTAAGCGTAGGCGGAGCGAGCGGGGGCTCCTCGACTTCCCAGAACCGCTTCAGCGTTTCGTCGACAGTTCGAGTCGACGTCACTAAGGAGAGGATCCTCTGATCGGTTGAAGGTAAGTCACATTGATATTGACCAGTAATAACCCAGCCGAAAACACTAGACAGCGCACACGGTAAGCCAGGACCGGGCGCGAAGCGCTCGCCGTTATATAACTGGTCGAATAATTCGACACCGAGAAGCATATCGATATGCGACGGTATGTCAAAACCATCATCGGCTAACTTTAAATGTTTAAAATGTTGACGGACAGATGACGGGAGTTTAGCAGAAGGCATAAACGAGGTAATTTTAGGTATAATTAAACAAGAAATATTAAATTTAGGCGTTACATTCTCTCGGGACATAATTGTACAGTTTGCAATTCCTTTGACATCGCATACTGCGTTTTGCCCTATACCGGCAACGGAATAGTGACAACGACGGGTAAAGAGCCCTAATCTACGAGCACATTTACTGGTAACGAACGAATCCTGTGAGCAGCTATCAATAAGAACGCGTGCTGTATGTAGGGTACCGTTATAACCACGCACGTGTACTAAGGCAGTACCTAATATTTTGATAGTACGTTCAATAATCGGAAGTTGCATAATTTGTTTTCGCGCGCACGCTAAACCAACTGAAGTACTCGTACTAGCAGCTGAAACAGGCGTTACTACGTTTTGAACATCTTGAATGGCACACGATACATTACTGCTTTGAGCAGACGAAACCGCGGGTGATTGATCGCCGTGCAGCAATGTATTATGTCTCGCGCCGCATACCAAACAACCCGTTTTAGACGGACATACCTTTGCACCGTGTCCTACACGTAAACAGTTGTGACAAAGATTATGTTTAGTTATAAGCTGTAACCGAGATGCAGTAGTCAAATTTAATAATTTAGAGCACCGATAAACGCTATGTGATAAATTGCAGCAAGGGCAATTATAGCTTATTTGTTTATCAGTTTTAGTGGAAGTAACAAAAGAGTTTTTAGACGGTTGTTTATTTAAATTGTTTTGATTTAAATTACGTTTATTAAATGAAGGTTTTAAACAAGTGTCTTTACTAACTTCGAGTGCTTTAACGTAGTTTTGTAAAAACAATTGCAATTCCCTGAAAGTGGGAATATCACTTATGTTTTGTAACTCGAAACGTTTCCTTGTATCTGAGTCTAGTGTACGTGCAGATAGATAGAACAACAAAAACTCACTTAGGTTGTCTATATTTAGGGCTTTAAGAGCATTTACGCACTCATAAAGAACATTGTATAATTTGTTGATGTTTTCAAGAGTAGGTGCTGTTATCTGCTGCATGTTAAACACTTTGTCGAGGTAAGTAGTGGCAAGTATACGTTTATTTTGGTAACGCTCAATGAGAGATGAGTAGACTATTTGATAGTTTTGTTCAGTGAGCGGTAAACACTTGGCAATACCTAGTGCTGGACCTGACAGACATGATACTAGGTAATGAAACCTTTCTACATCAGTAAGAGATGAATTTTGGTGTATTAACGGAATGTAACTGTCTATAAAGGTAGGCCAGTTCTCAATTTGACCGTCAAACTTAGGTATTTCTATTTTTGGTAACCTAATCTGAGGAATCTTATTGTCTAAGCTTATAGATTTATTTGACGCGGTACTTGTACTAGGTTCTAAGGAATCTACAACGTTTTCTATGCGATAATATAAATCATAAAACGCAGACAACTTATTTGTATTGATTTCCGTTTCTGGTTTTAATTCTAATGATTTGATACATATTTCATCATTTATTTGGTAATACTCGTCACGAATACGACCTAAACCCTTGTACCTAGAACGAAATTGCGATTCCGCCGATTTATCTTTGTGTGCGTTTTTCGATAAATCGTACAATATTTGTACCGAACGAAATAAATGTTCACAACGTGATATAAGCACTTTAACATGTGCTTCTACTTGTTTAGACATAATTACTTAGTTATTAATTACCTACGCAACAGCAAAAAACAATAGCCGAAAAATAAAAATTAACGAAAAATATTTTTGAACTTTAAGGCCTAAAAGGTAACAAAATAGGTAGAAAAATAGTGTAAAATTGATTAAAAACTATAGAATTCGAGCACAAAATTACTTAGCACGAGAAACTTAGCAGCAAAGTAGATTTGACCAAAAACTGAGCACCACGTGTTATAGTAGGATTTTTTTGAATGGACTGTATTTTTATGATTTGAATGGTTTTACCCGGATCGAATGGAACAATTAATGGTCCGTACTGGGTAACACGGGTCCAGCCATCGGTCAGGCGGTCTACTCTGCTACTTTGTCTAGAAAATGAGTCACTAAAGCAAATGGCAAGGATCTGCTAGAACCAACAAGTGGACAAGAAAAAAGGACATACCACGGGAAAAAAGCCAGGTTTTCACTGCGGGCACGCTTTCTTCTCACACTTCACTTTCTCGGAACTGTTTTAGGCACGATTTAGAGTCCAACCCGGCTTGGGAGCTTTCACACTAAAATCGCGGTGATTTTCGAACCGCACGGGCCGAGCGTAGATTTTGTACTGGCGCCAACTTGGGCGCCTCTAGTGGTAGATCACGAAACTACTCGCGATCCATAGACGATACTACCAGGCTTGGTGGTAGGAATTTTGGAATGAATGTGGATGGGATAAATTGGTGTAGGATCCTGTTGGATGTCTTAACACATTAATCGTTGGTTTTGTGTCCCATCTGACCCATTTCCACTTCAGCCTGCATTTTTAGGAGCATGTCATTAGGTATTACTAACCAAGGTTTTCCTTATTTTCTAGATTAAAAAAGATGAAGAAGTGAAGCAACTTGGTATGAAGAATATGTTGGGATCGTTCGTGGTTTTGGGAGTGGGATGTTTGTTTGGTTTACTAATATCAATACTGGATATGCTGTGGGGTGTTTTCAAACGATCAGTCAAATATAGTGTAAGTTATTATCATTGTTTATTTTATTTATATCTATTGTTTTGCGTCAGGTTTTTTTTTGTATTTAGACATTTTATTATTATTTTATCATTTTATGCTTTTTTATGATCTGTAGTTCTAGCACATTGAGAAAGAACCTAACTAGTACTAATAAAAAAATATTAATGACAGAAAATTTTATTCTTGTGTTTTACGTCTCGGTTACCAGTATAATCAGATGATAAGTAGTAATGGTTAATTGAAGAGAGTCCTATATTTCCACTACTGAAGATGACCTCGCCAACTCGTATGGCCAAGGTGGCGAGTGTAGACCAAATTCTCTAGAAAATTTTGAATTGTTTTATTGTCTGTGATAATGATGATGAAGATGACCTTCCCAAAATATATTCTGGGGAATTAGGTCTACTCTTGCTAGTCCGATCATCATATCTAAAATTACTAAAACTATTATTCTTTTTAGACACCATTCCGCTATGAGCTGATAGAAGAGTTGAAATTTGCGTTAACCTTCAGTGGTGATGTGAAGCCAGTGAAGCGTCCTGACAGAACTGGCACAGACAGACAGGGCAGCGCCGATGCCCTTGCAGAGGTCCAAGCTAAAGACGAAATCAAATCATTACGTTCAGTTAAATCTACGAGCACTCACAGAACCTATCACTCACACAGCTCAAGACATTCATCAAAGAGCCACAGCATTGCTTTTGCTCGTCGAAGAAAGTACACCTAATTGACGTGATACTAAACTGCTGAGTCACCCGAGTAATGGCTGATAAGACGGGAAATTTATCAACCAAGTGACAGATTATAGGTCCGCATTTGACACAAAATTGTAGACGTTATTGATTTAGAGAGTTATTATTCGGCTATAAATAGATTAGGGTATCATGTTGAGAGTAAAAGATGAGTTGTATAGGCTCGTGTTTTAATTCGTATTTTAGACATACATTTACGTTAGGCATTTTGTTCCAGATATTGAAAATAATTTTGGTAGGTAAACTTTGTTAAAGTTAAATTGTAGCTACAAAGGACATTATAATGAGACGTGAATTTATGCAAAAATTTAAGCCGTGGCCGAGTATTTCACTTATATTTTGGTACGCAAAAATGTCCCCAAAAAATAATCCAAGTTCATAATCCAATCTTTTAGTTCTTTTCAAAAAATATTTATTCGTCTGAGGAAAATTTCTATTCTTTGCGAGCCTAAAAGTTGTTAATTTATTGTGCTCTATGAAGGCAGTGGTCTTATTCTTGAATTCGATATGAAACCAATTTGACATTGCTTGTACTATTTTATGTGCGTTGGTAAGCCAACAATCATATACATAGGAGACTTAACTAAAACAAGATTCTACTATCTTTAAGTTTTTTTCGTTTTAGTGCAAAATGTTAATTTCTAACCAACAGTGACGATACATCCGTAAATCTCTACATGGCTGCAGTAAACGTAAATAATTTTACTCAAGCTTTGACAGTGTTTTATTTTGTAAATTATTAAACAGTTATAGTTTTTATTCATCTTAAGACATACTGCTGCTGCTGTAAATATGGAGTTTTTCAGAATAGTTAATTCTCCTAATCTTGGAATGATAGCATTTAATGACATGTTAGAATAAATGAAAATATATAATTTCAAGAATCCCTCAGGAATATAGGACCCAGTGACCTCGACTCATCAGACACAGGCGACGACGCCCCCAATCACGTGAAACATTCATCAAGGTGGCACTACTCAGAGTGTTGGATACGTCTCATGTATCTCCCCGCTGCTAATTAGTCCCACGTCCGAAACAGAACATATGAAAAATTGTTTGCAATCATAGGTGACAAGGGAAATACATTAGATAGAACAGTGCTATACTCGTCTTTTTATGTTACTATATACTATAGAAAGTGCTTAGTAGTTAGAAAAAACAACTAAGTTATTTAACTTATCGGATTTCTTGTTACAGTCAAAAAAGGTTAATTTTGAAAAATGTCCCTTGATTCAATTGTTTTCCTAACTAGCTATCAATTTTGACCTAAGAATAAAATTAGCAATTTAAAGCGCTGGAAACACATGGACTTGCTCGAACAATTCTATGACAGACTGCACACCACTATATCCGTACGCTAAGTTAACGGTATGACGTATTTTAGAACACATATTCCAATACTGTTAAAGAGGGGCCTTCCAGAATATGCTTCTGTAGAATTTGGCCTACTATTTGTCAAAGTTGTAGTACGAGTCGTTCTGTATATTACAACTCAGTAAAACGCACTACGCCACGCCAGATTCGCGCATTCCATTTATCAAAAGTTTTTAAGGTTTACTGGATCTAAATTAAAATATCATTATCATTGTCATATAAAAGTTTTCTAGGTATTATTAACTAAAAGATATATTTTTATCTTTATTATTAGCTATATTTTCTCATTCTTGCAATTTGCATGCTATTGCTGCGTAGCCTGTTATGAGTTCCATGTCTTGAATGAGACGACTTTTCTGATCGCGGTGTAGTTGCTCGTGTTAGGTTAGGTTCCACTGGATTATTAATTTCTATAGCTGGAGCTTCTTTATCTTCGTCTTCTTTACTCTTACTACTGCCGCTTTCAGAAGAATTCGGGTACCGAACGGTTTTTGTATCCCCACTAAAGCTGAATATGAACTTGAGCTCTGCTATCAATTCTGCTCTGAATGAAACCTACAAAGTTTTATTTTGATAAGGTATACGAGTATATTTAGTAAAATAAGTAAAGTAGTAAAATCTTGAAGCGTGCTTGGATTTTGTCTAACTTAGTGTTTACATTTAATTCATAATTAAATATTATGAAACATCGTTGGTTGTTGCCAACTCGTCATGACCTACAATATTGGTTTTTAATTTTACCGTTGTATGGATAATTGGAGCAAAACATAAACATGCTTTATCGATCATAGCCTAAGATATGAAGACCATGTAAGTTTAGAGAAACATTATGTTAGGGATGAATATGAACATTAAACAATAAACAAAGAGTTTACATTGATGTCCGCCGTAGCACCAAGCTACTGACAAACTATTGCATAGCTATGGCTTTAATAATATTATTCTAATTATACTATTGTAGGACAAATATTTTGTCGCGCTTATTAGCGTTTCTCATTTCAACATGAAATTAATATTGTTTGCCGATACTACTCACACTAGAATTTCAATAAAATAATTGCCGTAATTAATGTAATTGGTGGCTCGCTTAAAATTATTATTATAAATTATAATTACACAACCAGTGGATACTCACCAAGCATTAAAGGGTAATGTCATGCAGGTCTTATTAAAGGGTAACAAAATGGCTAATTTATTTTGAAATAAGGAATTTGCAGGGATATCTAAAACATACAATTATTATCAGTTTTGGAGATTCTAATAAACAATGAGCAAGCCAATGGCGATGATCATGAGCCGTACGAATAATAACTGGCCTGAAATTAAACGGTCAACGTCAAGGCCACATGAGTGCTTTAGATAAGAAAAATAAAAACAATATTAATATTTCTTCCTTTGTTATTATTCTTAACTTTTGTATGTTCAGGGGCAAGGGTTCACCATAACGAGACACTATGTAAAAAAAAATGATTCATTTTGATTCAAGTACCTTTTCTTTCCGTGAAAGAGACCAAATATCAAGGATCATTTCGACAAATGCACAGAATACCGCCATTAGCGATCCAGCAATTAGAACGATGAATACTCCGCCAACATTTGCCAATACTAATGGCTGGGCATCACCACTTCCAGCATCATCATCCTGGAAAAATATTTATTTAGTATTGAAATAATTATATTAGTTGTGGGTGAAAGAGGCCCTGGCAGACCAAGACTCACATATCACAATCAAATAAATAAAACGCTGGCTAAAGGTGCATTATAAAGCCTTCGTAACAAAAGGGCATGTATGAAGAGATTAATAAATGTCGACGAAGCGTTAGAGGTATGTCGTGATCGTGTCAAGTGGCGCTCAATTGTCTCTGCTTACCCGCAAGATATCTGACGTGATGATATGTATGTATGTATGTATAAAATAATTATATCGCTTGATATATTAATGTTTCATTTCTAATTATTTTTTTCCTATCAGTTTCTGAGACCGAAGCATACACAACTTTTACTTCTATAGTATGTACTACTTTAAGTAATTCAGTAAATTTAGAAGAAATATTATTTACCGCACATGCACCACCGCCTCTTTTTTCTTTCCACCATTTATCTTTTAACCTTGTTAATTTTCCTTCTTCTTGTAATTGCAGAATTGATTCACTCATTGGTTGCCTATATGGTGAATCTGCAATATAATATATTAATAATATTATAATAATTTAATAATAATTATTACGAGTATTACTAAATCACAACTTGATATGTTTATTTTTTACACTTATGGTACTTAAGAATGGTACTTTGCATACAATTTATTATTTAAGACTGGAAAAGTTCTTAAGTTTTGGCAAAGCTACTGATTTTCCTGTCTCATACAATATTTTTAAAAGTGATAATATATATGATAACACGGGAAATGTAAAAATACGTACTTTTTTTCATTGCTATTCCATATCCCTTATTATCAAGAAGTCCACCAACTTGTGCAATATCGCAATTTCTTTCTACAATATATTCTATAGACGTGGACTCCATTAGAAATGCATAGTTTTCCGTTTGTGCTCTAGAACAGTTAAAACACACATGTTTAACTTGTTACATAACATACATACAAAAATATATTTAAATATACCTATGCACTCCTTCATCGTTGTTTGCTGTCATGTACTCGGGATGCTGATCCATGTATTCGTACATTTTCTGGTAAAGTAGGTTATCTGACTCCTAGAATATAATGTTCTCATATTTATTAAAATTATTAGCGAATATAGAACTGCCATTATTTGGAAACATATATTTAATTTTGAAAATATCAAGTGAGATAATTCAACGTTTTCATAGTGTCGAAACTTTATTATTAGGATAACACAGATATATACGAACCTTGAAAAATCCCAAGGTAGCTCCTCCATGTTTGGCTCCATAAACAATATCATAAGGATTATTTGCTAGATCATTGACGCTTTTGATTGCATAGAACTTTGATTCAACAGTGAGGAAAGCAGCAAGATTAGCAGTGTATGAAGAAACCATGATTAGAGTGAAGAACCACCACATACTGCCCGTCATCCTTGTTGATACTGCTCTAAAAATATATATTTATACTCGTATAATTATTTTAACTAAAACTAAATTTCCACTGCTGAAAATGAGCCATCCAGAAAATATTACTGAAGCATTTGGTCAATTCTTGCGACCGGTAGCAAGGATTGACTATTTATAACAAATTGTAGGGAAAAGAAGTTTGCATTGGAATAGAGTAACAACTTAAACACCACCGACTATTTAAAAAAATCCATATCTAAAAATGATTGTCAATTTTCCTTACTTACATTGGAGCTATTTCGGAGCCCTGCGTCAATACACTTCCCAATGTAAACCAAAATGAATTTGGCAATGTAAACTGATTATCCAAAGTCTCCGGGTTCTCAATACACGGGTATGGATTTTGCCATTCCTCTGGTGCAAATCTGCCAAGAAAATATAGCAATAATGACACTCCAACAAAAGCTCCAGCTAACCAACCCCATACCTAAAATTTTACAGTTCTTAGAGTAGGTAATATTTTAATCTAAACGTACTAAATGAATTCGTATGACACGTTTAAATTACTTTCCTGTAAAGAGAAAGGAGATATAAACGAGAATAAGTCAGGAGGCTGTTTTGATGGTTTTTTGTACAATATCGTGATGCCCAGATTCATAAAAGGACTTGTGAAATCAACAGCTTTTTGTCTGGATGCAGTTATGGTCAGGTCTGTTATACCAAAGTCAGCTCTCTGCAAAAAAATAATTATTATAGTATCATTTATTTTATCAAAAGCAAAAGTAAGTTATTGTTTGAAATAAATTACCCCATCCATAATTTTCTCCATCATACCGTTCCATTTCCCAGTCTTTTTGTCTAACGAACCGTATACGCCGTCTAATTGTAGTTCAAAAGTGTAGTTAAATTCATTCATTTTAGCTAACTCATCTATGAGTTCAATTCCAAACCCTTCATACCGGTCATTCCCTTCCAATTTTTTTGTAGATTCTTTTAACATACCATACGGGGCACTCTGAGAAAAAAATAAAAAAATATTGTGAAGTTTTCATTAATCACTATTTATTAAAACCCATTTGTATGGAAACATTTAATTTTACCAAGGCTGTTATTACAAGAAAATGTTTTCCTTTCATTGAATCTGCAGAGGCCACTTCGGCTGAAGGGATTACTTCTCTAGTTTGTATATAGCCGTCTTCACTATTCCATTTCCCCACCTGAAAATACACGCGTTAATAATATAAATAAAATAAACGCTATCATAACAATAAATTAACTTTAATTGTTAACAATTAAAGGAATAGTAAGTTTAAACTTACTTTGACTATTCCATGGGTCATTACTTCAATAATTTCAATTTCAAAATCAGATCGGAATCCATCTTCGTCGAATTTTATTATACCTGTCAATCCATCTACTTCCATCTGTCGAAAAATACAGAATTTATAGACTTACTCGTATAAATAATTAGTATTTATTTAATAGAAATTCGTAGAAAATACGTACTGTTCTTATGTGATTTATAATAGTTGATCCTAAATTCCAAGTGTTTTCCTCATCACACGAGGCATTTGCTCCCTCAGCCAAGTTAAGTGTAGCAATAGCAGTGGCATAAAGAACTATGGCATCATATAGAAGAGCATTATTTAGTTGTAAATGTTCGGCATCTAAAGCATTTTCCATTTGGCCTTCAGATAATTCATTAACTTTTTCATTGACGGCGGTTACGAATGTCTGTACTTCTTCTAATGATGGATCGAAGAATCTAACACCTAGAATAAATATATATTTATGTATTGGCAATTACTGCATAATAATCGTTGTTTTTGTGTTGTGTAGAATTTTAATTTAATTACCTGTAATATTTGAACCACCGTGTTTGTATGGGTCAAGATCAACTGTTTGCAAGTCAGGCGTCATTATAACGTAACTATGAGCATCTGACATAAGACCTACTTGCTGAGCTTGTTCAAAAAATTGTGGAAGCTTCCCTATACTGCAATCTACTATATAATTTACTGATTGTGATATTTTTACTGCTTTTAGTTGCGATCTGTAATATTAATGTTATATTTTAATTTAATACTCCTACAAGTACTCATTTATATTAAAATATTACTAACCTATAGTCATCTCCATCTGGTAATTGTACTACATTTATAACAATGTATTCGTCTAAATCTTGCATTGTAAGTAATTTATCAAAGAAAGGTAAATATTCAGCTCCTTCATATATTATCGTAAACTCTGTCCAACTTTTTAATGTGATTATATCTGTAAATAACTGAAATAAATCATGTTAACTGTGCATAGATATTTTCATTAAAATAAATCGTAAAAATGATCTAAGTCCATTCTGTTTCTGATGTTCAAAACTAGAGGAACAATAATAAACAGACGAGTGTTAAAAATGAGGTTAGTGGTAATTTTTTAAGAGACACTTACAAACAGATTCATGTATTAAATTATATGAAATTAAAGCCTTATACCAGTACTTGGTATTAACTCTGTGTTAATGATACTCGTAATGTAGGAAATGTTTTAATGTCTGAGCCCACCTGATGGTAAATGCTGTGAAACAAGTGTGTGACAGTCTCTATGATATACTCTGTAGTGGTTATTTATTATGTTTTTCTCTTTACCACTAATCCGAGATTGATTTTATTTGTATTATGTATACTTTATTTGAAGGAAGTAAGGTACATTGAAAAAAAAAACAAAATTAATAATAAAACAAAAAAAAAAATGAAATTACTATTAATAAAAAAACTACTTAATAGTTATAATACAACTAAAAACTAAAATAAAGAAAAAACTAAATAGTTTAAATTGCTCCAAATCGCTGCCAATGGGCAAAGTGCTATAGATACTGGCAGCATTGCCACGTTGAATGACAATGCTGATTCTTTGGCCCAAATATTAACCAGCTCTCTTGTCACCCGAGGTGTCGATGAGCTGTTTTGATAACGCCTTGAAAACTTCATGCACTTGGTCCCCACAGCCCGAGAGTTTCAACTCCAAACAGCGCAAAAACACATCTCCCAATAAACTGAATGTATTTCCGCGGTATGAGGTTCTTTGCTTGTAATGCAGCAGTGCCTGGGTCCTCAGAGGTCAAGGACAACTGGGAAGGCGCCAGGGTGTCCACACAGGTGGCATTCCAGGCTAAAGGCAAACCTATCCTCCATGGAACCAGCGTCATTTCATCGGGTCACTTGCCATCGTCGCGGGAGATATCACTAGATTTTAATATGGCTGGCGAACCCACGGACATAAGGGCCCGGCGAATAACGTCATTGGAATGCGACCTTAATATTTGTGATATTAATAATGTTACTCGGGATTTGCAAAGTGGGTAATACGAGTATGTTGTGTCACTAAAATATCTAATGGTTGTTATAGAGACTGTCAATTAGGCTTTGGAAAAAAAAATTCGTCGGAATCAAGTTTGTGTTTATAGTATAAATAATTATTATTATATCTCAGGGTTATTTCTTCCCGCATGTAGACGTTGAGTTCAAGTAAAGCATTTGACTAAGTTATTAAGGTTACAAGTAGTCTTACGGGAGACGTCCTTATTTAACGGTAAGATACACTTCTGAAGATATAATGTCTGTTATCTATAGCTCCTCTAGTCTACTTAAATCTACATGTACATATTTATTTATTTTTATTTATTTAAAAACTTTATTGCACTATGTACAAGAGGCGGGCTTAATGCCGCTAGGCATTCTCTAGCAAGATATGAAGTGCATGAAGTTTTCAAGGCGTTATCAAAACAGCTCATCGACACCTCGGGTGACAAGAGAGCTGGTTAATATTTGGGCCAAAGAATCAGCATTGTCATTCAACGTGGCAATGCTGCCAGTATCTACATATCTCTAGCTCGTAGCTCTAGCAAGTACAAAACTCCGTTTATGAATCGATACCGAGTCGAGAACATAAAGTATGGGATTTTAGACATGAGGTTCGACGAACTGATCTACAAATTGGCAGCTAATATGCATGTACATTTACAGAGTTTTTGCGTGCTGGACCTACTGAACTTATTTGTACATGTTGCAATTTAAATAATTATCTACATATAATATACGTAGTTTTACCTGAGAATAGGCCAAATGATAAGGATACATATTGATTGCCGACCATATAAACTAAGCTTAGAACAATAACACATTAAATTAAACGATAGTTTTTAATTTAAGAAAATAAATTTTGAGGCCACAATTATGTATATGTGTGCGTAAGCTACTGTTATAATAAAACATTTTGTTTTTCCAAAGCATTGTGACACCCATTAATTGCGATAATAAAAATCCCGAGAGCCATTAGCACAATAATTTTACCTTCAAACTGATCGTCGTTCTATAACTTTGTCGTGTTACCTAAGTTTGACTAATCTAGCTTATCGTGCGCGTAATTTGTTTATATGCGTTATTATTCTATGTTGTCTGTTATCTATAGCTGCTCTAGTCTATTTAAATCTACTTGTACATATCCAATATGCTCAGTAGCTCTAGCAAGTACAAAACTCCGTTTATGAATCGATACTGAGTCGAGAACATGAAGTATGGGATTTTAGACATGAGGTTCGACGAACAGAACTACAAATTGGCAGCTAAGATGCATGAAAATTTACAGAGTTTTTGCGTGCTGGACCTACTAAACTTATTTGTACATGTTGCAATTTAAATAATTATCTACATATAATATATACGTAATTTTACCTGAGAATAGGCCAAATGATGAGGATACATATTGATTGCCGACCAGTTGCGATTTTGAATTTCAATCGGCTCGAATATTATTTGAGGAATTTCTAGAAAGTCAGCTATTGATTGTATGTGAAGTATTGATGGTTTGTATGTGGGTCCAACAATCCCAAAAACATTGTTCTATAAATAAAGAGAAATATAATAATTAAAATCAAACAAATCTAATTATACATTTAAAGATATAACTTACTATCCTACAAGCATAAACAAATCTTAGAACAATAACACATAGAACGATAGTTTTTAATAAAAACAAAAACAACTTTGAGGCCACAATTACGAGTGCGTAAGCTACTGTTATATTAAAACATTTTGTTTTTCCGATGCATTGCGACACCCATTAATTGCGATAATAAAAATCCCGAGAGCCATTAGCACAATAATTTTATTTATTTATACAAACAGTTATTAAATTACAACAATTATCAAAAACAAAGGGGAACAAGTTAAATTTAACAACCTAAAACTATTGTACACTGCATGCATGAACTAAAAATTTAATTTTACCTTTAAACTGATCGGGTCGTTTCATAACGTGGTCGTTTTAGCTAAGTTTGACTAACCTCGCTTATCGTGCGCGTAATTTGTTTGTATGCGTTATTATTATGCTTCAATAGTTGAACTAACCTGTAATAATTCACAAGCAGCTTTTTCACTTTCCAAAATATCACCAGGAGAAGTTTTAGTGATTTGAGCTTCAAATGGATTCTCTTGGTTTTCAGATGCCTTTGCTATAGCTACGTTAAACACTGCTTCTAATATCAATCCACCATCATCCAGAATACCACCTTAGATCAGACAAATATATAGGGTTATTATTAAATTATTCAAAAATGCTTATTTGGGTATAAACTAGAATACAATGAAATATTAAACAACACACTAATAACTATTAAATGAATAAAATAAATAATAATTATGTATTATTATACTTTATTTATATTATATATAATAAGTAAAAATAAAATTTTAAAATCTTTAGATATTGTTTTTCTTGTAGTTTGGAAGTAAAATTCACTCCGTATATGTTAAAATAAACCAAACAAAATAAATTACTAAATTACCTACCAATTTTTCGTTGACATAAACCAAGATTTACAACGCAAATAAAAACGAATGCATACTTTTTATCTAAAATATTCATCTTGATTTATTTTTCTGTAGAAACATGTCTGTTTTTTCCTCAAAAGATGGATTGTTGCAGCACATCAAAATACTAAATGCGCGCTGCGAAGACTATTTAGGTTGACTGAGTTTAGTCTAGCCAATCTTGGCTGTTGCTCGGTTAATGTCTAAATATAAACACGATTTGCATTCGTACTAATTTATCTTGGTATCATTATTGTAAATAAAATATAGAATTTATGATAAAAATAGTACAAAATATTTAAAACAGTTGAAATATTTCTTTAAAATCTCTACTTATGAAAATGTCTTGTAAATGTACAAAGAACACTGGCAACGGCTGATAAACTGGCCAGAAGGGGGTCATTCACAACACCGATAGGCCCAGGACCAATAATACCCATACCGTTCCAATTTATGCAAAGCTTTGTCAAATAACTGATAGACTGCACGATCAGATGTGGTAATCGACCACTGACTGCGAACAGTCCAAGGAGGCCCTTCTCAATCCTAACAAGCGCATTACAAGACGCCTCTTGGGCCTTAACGGAGTTAGGCATTGCATAATGGTGGGGGTCTTGACACTGTGCCTTTAATAAACATCTTTATACTCTGAACATTTTAGCTAGCCTACTGTGTTGAGGATGCATGGTGGAGGAAGAGAAGGCCGTGCATGTGATCTTGGAGTGTGACAGTATGGCTGCGCTTAGACTGAGGTTCCTCCAGACTGCGAGGACTCTTTCGGAGGTCTGCAGGAACGTGACGGGTCTCCTGGCCACACTGGAGGAGATCGAATGGCTCCGCTGCAGGACAAATGTCGCTAAATTGTTTTTGCCTACCTCGCAATGGAGCTGGCGTAAAGACGAGTATATATCATTGTCAATTCATTATATCCTACTTCTGAGTCGATCCTGAATGACAGGAGTCTTCAGACTATGATAATAAATTTAATTTAATTATTTATATGTTTGTAAACCTAAATAACACGGTGCGGTGGTGGCTCGGTTGTAAGAACGCGTTCCTTAAATCCTACAAAGGTCGGTTCAAACCCACCCGGCATTTACCAATGAGAAATACACTTTACAACAGAACCGTTCCCGTGCCTCGAAGAGCACGTTAAGCCGTCGGTCCCGGTTCCACTAATACCAGCTTGTGGAATCATTAATAAATTGTCATAAAAATTGACATCATCAAGCCGTCTGGCCAGCGTAGCGAGTGTAGGCCAAATTCGCCAGATATATGTTCTTGAAGGTCCATCTCCAGCAGTGGAGGTCTAGGACGCTGTGTTCTAAGGGTTGTAATGAAACCTAAATAAATAATAAATAAAATAAAAATAGCATGCTTCATCGTAACATCGTCCATTTTCTAAGTTAGATTATTTTAAAAACGAATCATTTAAACTTAATAAGATTATAGTGCTGGTACTTAATAGCGAATTAAAAGATACTTAATACTTATAAAAAGGTAAATAATACAAGTTTTACACTAGCACCCTCTATCTAAAACGTAGGTAACCTCCAAATGCAAGAGGCTCAAAAAGCTTCTGCCACGATGTTAGCCGATCAAATTCGTAGGAAGCAAGCTTTTATAACGCTTCCTGTAGCGACTACTAGATGGCAGCACGTAATTTTCCCTTCACTCAGGTCGATTTTAAGAAAATCGCACACTACAGATCATGTAATAGAATAAACCAGTAGAAATTAAATAAAGGCACATTATTAGTGTAGTTACCGGTGCGCTGTCGCCAACTCACACAGCATTAAGCAAAACATATAATATAATAATCCCCGACACTTCTTCACAAAGCGCCATCCCGTAGGTATCTGAGTTCGCCTATTTTCATGATGATTTTGATCTCGTTGGCAGCTGTCCGGAACAAGATCGGAAGCTCATCTCAAACCTCTCTCTAAGAATATGCTAACATTAAAATACTTAAAATTTGTGTTGCTAAAGAAGGCATAGAAAGTCAATGAACGTTTTAAACTTTATGACGACATTGGAGCGAATACATCCTAAACAAAACAAGAAGTTGATTTACGGGGTGCGACGTGACACAGCGGCGAAACTTGGCCAAAAACGTTGATTAATGGTTCAAAACCTACGTGAACAAAGCTTGTTTAACTTGAAAACCAGGTCGTTAACTCTTTGGATACTAGTCTTGCCTCTTTAGATGTGTTGTGAATTTTCTAATTTTCTTTATTGTAATTAGTTGTCAGTTTCTATAAATGAGTGGGTCTAATATTATGTGGATAGAAAAACTTAAAAAATTTAAGTACTTGTTAAAGAAACTGGAGCGAAAGGTTCTATATCGCTATTGTGGAATACGTTAAATCTGATAGTGTGCATACAAACGTATATACGTGTATATGCTAATTGTAAGGTTTTGTTGAGCAATAATAATCAACCAATTAAAACCAATAAAAAAAAATTTAAACCCATAATCTCCTCTCTCTTCCACACACGATGCACCGGTGAATCCATGAATGCTAAGAAATTTGTCTTTTTATTTTGTTATCACCAAATAATAACAACAATTATTATTATTATATGCGTTTAAATAATAACAACAATTATTATAATATAACTTTATTATTACGAGTATATGCGTTTAACTGCCTCCGTGGTCTAGCGGGTAAATCCATTCAGACGAGGAGTTACCGGGTTCGATTCCTGGTCGGAAAACAATAATTTATTTGTGATATTTCTCGAGTTTGGTACGCTATCGATGAGCTTACCATTTGTCATGATGGGCCAATAGTAAAGTTGGCTTAATGTGAATCCGCTTCTTTTGTGGTTTCTGACCACACCGGGAGGAATACGGTCGTGATCATAATTTGAATTTACTTCTTAAAAGTGTATTTAATCACTCGTCAGGTTTTGAACATGTAATTTTGCTTGACAATTTTTTTAACGACCAAGAAGTTGAGTTGACGATGGTAACGTGCGAAAGTAAGAAAAATAATGCTCTCGAGAAAATGTGATGTAAGAGAGTGAGCGGGAATTTATTACGAAAGGCTAGGAAGTTCCATTATGTTGGTAGATGTGTCTAGTTTCGGAATAAATGACAAATAGTCTTCTCGCATTAAAGCTAAAGGAAATTTTGATCAAAATAACTTCTCTCGACGTCTAGACGTTTTCTGCTTCATCTAGAAGGCTAATTAATGTAATATTTACGTACTAGCTTGTAATTGTATATAAATTTTATACAGCTTTAGGTTTAGAAGTTTGCGATTAGTACAACAAATACAAAGAATCAAATAGAGATGGTACAGCATAAATTTCTAAGTGTTTTCCAATGCCACTACAGAATAATATTTATGACAATTTTTTACGTGTTATAGTGTGCTTCATACTGCAACTATGTTGTGTCCCAATCGGATATATTAGTATTTAAAAAAATAAATATTTGAAAACTAATAATTGTTTGTTGATTTAGGTTAAGTTACGATGGGGCTGACATGCTCAATTTGGGTAAAAACCCCTAAAAAAATATAATAAAAAATATATAAAAAAACTCTGTTGCGGAAACAATTGCTAAGTATTAATAATAATGATTGCTTATTGCTAAAATTCATTAGCTTATTAATCAATTCGCCGTCTCCGGATAATCATAATCTATCAGAAGTAAAAACAAACACTTTCGCAGATTAAAGAGTGGGCTCAAATGAAAACTATTACTTTATGTTTAAGTAACATATTAATTAGATCCCAAAAAAATATTTTGATATAAATTTAGTATAAAATGTTATATGTATTTATTAAATCTAAAAACTAAATTATTACTACAAATAAAAAAATAAATTAAAAACAAAATAAAAAAAAAAAACTTACAAAATAAAAAAATCCAATGTTACTATTGTAGGTAAACTTGCCATTTTATTCTTGTTCAGTGAAAGAAAAATGAATTCTTCTTGAATGAAATGAAGTCTTACTTTTGTTCTAGGGATAATTAAACCTCAAATGACAAACATATTAATCACTTATGATACTTGTGATATGGCAGAGTGTTATTAAATCTTTGGACTTTTATTATGGTTTAAAAAAAAAGTATATTAATGAGGAAAAGAAAATCTTTAAATCAAGGCTTAAAAGTGGTGTCAAATACACGAGGAACAAATTAAGCTAGATATTATGGCCTCATAGCACTAAGCAAAAGACTTCTCGCACTTTTGAAAACAGACCAACAAACTGAACCCAAGAGCGAGTCTACCTGAGTGTTGATGGAGTTAGAGATGCTAGTAAAATAGCTGACATGTTTAAGCATCATTTTAAAATAACACCAACTAGTGGCATGGATCAGCCAGTGTCTAATGCTAAGGCTAGTGGTGAACAGTACATATATCAATTTTATATTTATTGTATTTACTCAAATAAACTGTAAACAATGGTTCAGTCTGTGGATTTAGACTACCGGGTTAGAATTCCTGGTCGTGACACAATAATATTCATTGATTTAAATAAAAAGTATCATCACGACCGTTTCCCATCCGGGGTGGTCAGAAACCACGCTTATAAATAAGCGGATTGACATTTAGCCAACTTTACTATAGGCCAATCATGACAAGTGGCAAGCTCGTTTCTGTCTCCAGTGTACCAAACTCATTAAATTAATTAAAAACACAAATAAATTAAATATTAAATAAATTTATATATACCGCTACCGCTAGACCACGGAGGCAGTTTTTAATATTAAATACTATTTTATTTATTTGTTATATTTCTCGAGTTTGGTACGCTAGAGACAACGACGAGTTTGCCACTTGTTATGATCGGCCTATAGTAAAGTTGGCTAAATGTTGTTGTCCAATCGTTATTTGATTTTGATCCTAACGTACATTTCAAAGTGATTATATTTCATTACTTATACATCATAAACATGAAGATAGTAGGTAATTGTGGTCTCCCTCGAAATTACCAGTAAGCTCGACCGTCGCATCCTGTGATTGCATATTGTTCCTTAAATTATGGCTCTGCCCGGGGCTTTGCGTGCTTAACGAGCTTCCAACTAGGTTCATAAAATGTCCAGGCTTTGCTCCAAATTATTATGTCAACTGGTTGTGCTTTCGATATTTGTGTCTTTTTAAATTTAATATTATATTTTGTGCACTTATGTTGATTATTATTTACATGCTGAATGCCCTCATTCACAACGGTTCCAACTAACCACAATATGTATATGTTACGGTTCTAATATGTTTGAAAAACCAAAAATATAGACGTACCCGTAATGATATCAACTGGGCTGCATATAGGGTTGCAAGAAATCGCTGCAATCAGGTGGTTAGAATCGCAAAGCGTCACCACTTCTTCGACAGTATAAACAACAAGACACCCTCCAAAATTTGGCACTTTTTTAACTCGTTGGGATTGGGTCGCTGTCGCAGTCAGGTTAATCTTGGTTCCGTGACACCTGATCAGCTCAACGCTCACTTTGCATCGGCTCCAGTTCTCAGTAGTCTTATAAAATCTAACACCTTAAAAGAAATAGCCGATTTTATTGTGCCTGATGGAATCGAACCGTTCGTCCTGGCAGAAGTGTCGAAAGATGTGGTCTTTAAGACGATTAGCTCAATAACTTCTAAATCAACAGGATGTGATAATATCAGTCGTGTTATGATCATTACAATCATTGACCTTCTCCTACCTATTGTCACGCATATTCTAAACTTTTCTCTCACCTCAGGTCAATTTCCTACGCAATGGCGTAAAGCCTTTATTATACCGCTCCCGAAAATATCATCTCCTACACTTTCGACCCACTTTCGTCCCATCTCCATATTACCTTTCCTATCTAAGGTCTTAGAGTCCGTAGTCCACAAGCAGTTATCCAGTTTCCTAAACTCTAATGACCTTTTAAACCCCCTCCAGTCTGGTTTCCGTCCTGGTCATAGCACAACTTCAGCTTTACTCAAAGTAACTGAAGACATCCGAAGTGGCATGGAAGAAACCAAGGTTACAGTTCTTGTACTCATTGTGTTGGGAAAGGGAAAGAAGTGTTTCACGGTTTATAGTTTTATTGAAAGTTCAATTATAAACAAGATTGACATATTGTACTAAATACTTATGACACTAAGTACTTATGAAATATAAATTGAATACAATTGTGTTATTGCCAGTAACTACAACACCTGCCCTTAATCACAATCGTATACAATACAATACTAAAATACACCAAGAGAAAAAATAAAAATAAAATTCATTCTGTAGGAATAAGTCCTAAATTTACTGCACACCTAATATGCTTAATGCGAGGAAGTGCTTTAGTTAAAATGTCAGCTTCCATTTGTTCTGAACATTTATACATAACATTAATTGACTTATCCTCAATTTTCTCACGAATAAAATGATATTTTATGTCAATATGTTTAGTTCTGTTGTGCTGAATGGGATTTTGAGCTAACCTTATAGAGCTTTGGTTGTCATTATATAAAACCACAGATTCCAACTGCCCTGTAAGTTCTGCCAAGACACGACGCAGGAACAAAGCTTCTTTAGCACCTGAGGTAAGCGCCATATACTCCGCCTCAGTTGAAGACAACGCAATAGTAGGTTGTTTTTTACATTCCCAATAAATAGGCCCGTCTGCAAGTTTAAACAAACAACCTGTACAAGAACGTCTATCAACAGCATTAGCCCAATCGGCATCAACATAACCATGCAGATCCGAACCATTCTTTCTATACACAAGACAATAATCCAACGTACCTTGTAAGTATCGCAATACGCGTTTTAATGCTTTCCAATGCGATTCATTGAATTTTGTATTAAACTGACTTAGATATCCAATCGAATAACTAATATCCGGCCGTGTATTTACAGCCAAATGCATCAAACTTCCTATCAAACTCTGATAAGGAACATCGACACTATCGCAGCATTCTTCAGTCTGTTTTATAAAATCACATTCCATTGGTGTGGAAATAGCCTTACATTCACTCATATTATACTTTTCGAGTAAATCTAAAATATACTTCTTTTGGCTAATTCTAATTTCACCACTGTTTAGACTATTTATTTGCAATCCCAAACAATATTTTAATTCTCCTAGATCCTTTAAATCAAATGACTTTGACAAATTGGTAAGCAATGATTTTACGTCATTTTTATTTTTACTAAAAATGATAATGTCATCGACGTACACAGCCAAAACTAAAAAAATATTCAGAATCGATTCTAAAATATAAACACGGCTCGTTTTTAGATCGATTCAAACCTAGAGAAATAAGCACACTATGCAGCTTTTTATTCCAGCATGTAGCGGCCTGTTTTAGTCCATAGAGTGACTTAGCTAATCGACAAATCATATTTTCTCCTTCAATGAAACCTTCCGGTTGTGACATGTAGACCTCTTCTTCTAGATCTCCATACAGAAAAGCAGTATTTATATCGATATGAGACATATGTAAATCCAATTTCGCAGCTAAAGCAAAAAACATTTTTAAACTACTATTATGTACAACTGGTGAAAAAGTTTCGTCATAATCAACTCCATAGCGTTGATTATAACCTTTAACTACCAATCTAGCTTTATAGCGTTGGATATTACCATCTGCATCTCGCTTTATTTTATAAATCCATCGACACGGAAGTACCTTTTGATTAGTCTTACGTACAAGCTCCCAGGTGTTGTTTTCTTTTAACGAATTAAACTCATTACCCATTGCCTCAATCCATTTATTTTTATCAGGATTATCAGCATGTACGGCATCTTTATATGAAGAGGGTTCATTCGTATCAGGAATAGCACTACATATATTATTATATTCAGGATAACGTCTAGTGCTCACCCTATCACGTTGTGGATATCGCCTCACAACATTACTTACTTCATTCATCTGGTCCTCACTTACTTCAGCTTCTGACAACTCGTCATCAACCGCTTGTGAAGTAGAGGCGACAGGCAATGTCTGAACATCTTGTTCGCAAGTATCACGTGATAACGTCATTTCAACCTCTTCACTATCCTTCTGAGCTAATTGTTCATCTGTAAAACAAGTTTCGAAAAATACAACATCCCGAGCTTTTATACACTTCCTAGGATATTTACAATCACGAAACTTGTAAGCTTTCGCATTTACGCAGTAACCCACAAAAATATGTTGTTTGCTCTTTGCGTCCCATTTTTGTCTATCGCAATCATGAACACGAACGAAAGACCTACAACCAAATACCTTCAAATATGACAAATCAGGTTTACGACCATGCCATTTTTCATATGGTGTAACTCCGTCACATAAGGCTCGATGTGGCGATCTATTCTTTAAATAACCAGCAGTATCAACTGCATCTTGCCAGTAAGCTTTTGACAACGATGCTTCTTGTATCATCGTCCGAGCTTTTTCAATCAGAGATCTTATAGTTCTCTCAGCGACTCCATTCTGCTGAGGAGTATGAGGAACAGTCGTTTGATGATGTATACCCTGTTCTTTTAAATATTTATTAAACTCACCGTTAACGTATTCAGTACCGTTATCCGTTCTTAGGGATTTTACCTTACATCCTGTTTCTCTCTCCACCCGCTTTTGGAATTCAATAAATTTATTCTTGACTTCAACTTTTGACACCATGAAATCAACAAATACCATTCTGGAATAATCATCCACGAATATTAATAAATATTTACAACCATTAAAAGACTCAATACTAAAAGGACCACTAACATCAGAATGGATCAAATCTAGAATCCCAGTCCCTTTAGGATACTTTATAGGCTTAAACTTTTGACGTGTCTGTTTTCCTTCTAAGCATGGAATGCACATACCTTTATCAACTGTAGTAAAATCTACTCCGACTTTGGATCTTTTCAAGTAATCCATACCAATTCTACAAAGATGACCTAAACGACGATGCCACAGATTAAAATTTGTACAACTTACAGCGAGGACTTGTTCAATATCATTATTATTTACTTGACACTGTAACTTATAAAGCCCTTCCTCACATGTTGCATGAATAACCTCATTTTTAAGCATTTTATAGTTAAATTTATCTTTACGTAGAAAAGAACAGCCTTTATCACTAAAAATTACTACTAAATTATTTTGTACAGCCTTATTTACAGAAATTAAATTCGTTCGTAAATTCGGTACATATAACACATCGGAAATAGTATCTATTGCCTTATTATTTAAAATATTTACATTACCTTTCCCCTGTGTAAGAATTACATCATTATTTGCTAAGGTTACCTCGGTACCAGAGTCACTTGTCTTATAATTACACAACCAGTCTCTACGCGACGTCATATGAGCGGTAGCGCCAGAGTCCACATACCACACATTTGGTTCAGTTGCACTAGTCCCTAACGCAGACACCATGTTACGATGAGCATCACTTTTATTTCGTTGAACATCGCTGGTCTTCTGTTTAGGCTTATAACCTGGGCAATCTGGTCTCTTATGGCCTGGTTTTTTGCATCTAAAGCAAATAATACGTTTTTCACTTGTTACCAGAACTGAATCAGTATTCGCTTCATCATTATAACTACTCTGCTCACTCAGGAGTTTACTCTTTACTAGGTCTGTCGTAATCACAATGTTAGAGTTTTCTAATGCCATAATCATTGGTTCATATTTAATTGACAGTCCTCCAAGAATAATAGCAGCAATTGAAGCATCATCTATCACCTTATTAATGTCAGCAAGATCTTGTGATATCTCCAGAATAGCATTAATATATTGTTCGACGTTACTGAATTGTGACAGTTCCATTCTATATAACTTCCTTTCTAAAGCCAAACGTCTGCCCATACCTTTATTTTCGTATGCCTTATTTAACGTTTTCCAAACTTCAGCAGCAGTATTACAGCCCCTGACTTGTGTAATCGCCCCTTGTAGTAGTGTTAAACACATGGACGTCATAGCCTTCACGTCCCGACGCATCCTTTCGGCAGGAGGTGTGTTGTCTCCGTGCGGATAACCGACAACAGCAGGCCAAAGACCTTCGTGCATAAGGTACATTTTAATTTGAAATTTCCAGGTAACGTAACCTTCTTTACCTGTCAGCACTTTTATATTGCCGAGAGAAGTACTACCACCGTACCTTGCACTGGAATGGTCTACTTCCATTTTTGACTACCAAAAAATAAAACCCTTTTGCATAAACACAGTAGAACACAATATCGACGATTCTTTTGTTCCCGACGATACTGCATCTTCTTCTCCTTTTCTTATATCCAACTTTTATTGTTCTGGGCCCATAACCCTTGTTGGGAAAGGGAAAGAAGTGTTTCACGGTTTATAGTTTTATTGAAAGTTCAATTATAAACAAGATTGACATATTGTACTAAATACTTATGACACTAAGTACTTATGAAATATAAATTGAATACAATTGTGTTATTGCCAGTAACTACAACACATTGATTTCACAAATGCCTTTAACACAGTAGATCCTGATTTACTCATCGCCATTTTATCTCGTCTAAAGATCTCATCGGAGACCCTGATTTGGTTTTCTAATTATCTGCATGGTCGCCAGCAACAGGTTAGAATTGATCAGGTGTCATCGGGGTGGTGCGATCTGGCATCGGGCGTCCCCCAAGGAGGCATTCTTTCGCCGCTACTCTTCTCGCTGTTTATAAATGTCATTACCCGTTGTCTTCATTGTCACTACCACCTGTATGCGGATGATTTGCAGCTCTATGTGCAGACAGATATTACTACTCTAAATAGTGCAATAGCTTGGCTTAACTCTGATTTATCTAACATATACTCGTGGTCAACACGCTTCGGGGTCGTTGTCAATCCGAGCAAGTGCCAGTCAATTATAGTTGGGAGTTCCCGGTTACTGAGCAAGGTAGATTTAAACAGTGTTGACCCCGTTCGGTTTGACAACGTCCCGATTGCTTTCAGTAGCGAAGTCAAGAATCTGGGTGTGCAACTTGATTCTAATCTGAACTGGTTATCGCAGGTCAATAGTACGAGTCGTAAAATATTTGCTTCACTGCACTCTCTCAATAAACTCAAAAATTTTTTGCCGTTAAAAGCTAAAATAACCCTTGCCCAAAGTCTACTCCTTCCTCTCCTCGACTATGGTGATGTGTGTAGCGTCGATCTCTCAGAGGTGTTGCTGAACAAGATGGAGCGGCTACAAAATACATGTATCCGGTTCATATTTTGTTTAAGAAAATATGATCACATCTCTGAGTATCGTGCTAAGTTAGGGTGGCTACCAATTCGCTGTCGCAGGAATCGTAGAATCCTCTGCCTACTCTATTCTATACTAAATGAGCCTGCCACACCGAAATACCTCAAGGACAAATTTACCTATCTCTCCTCAATTCATGATAGATCTCTTCGTTCGTCACACAATTCTGTTCTATCTATCCCTTCTCATCACTCTAGCTTTCAGTCTAACTCATTCGCAGTAGTGGCCGCAAATCTCTGGAACAGTTTACCTGTTGAAATTCGCCAAGCACCCAGCAAACCGCTGTTTAAAAAGCTGGTTTACTTTCATTACCTAAAGAGCTCCTCACAACGTATATAAGTATGTATTGTATGTAGTATATAGTAGCCAATATAGTGTGTAGTATATGTATTATTGTGTACATATTTGTATGTATGTGTATTTATTTTAATATCTAGTGTATGTAAGATTAAATGAATTTATTTGGCAACGTTTCCTACAATCGTTTGCACCTAGCCTCATGACTGTAATGTTCTGTATTGTCCCAAAGGTTGGCTGCTAGAGAATGCCTAGCGGCATTAAGCCCGCCCTTTGTACATAGTGCAATAAAGTTTTAAATAAATAAATAAATAAATAAAAATAATCGTGTTTGTTTTAACATTTAAATTAAGATGGTTTGCCGCTTGTGCTTCCCTCTCGCTCTCACAATCCAATATATTTAAAGATTTTACAAGTCTGAATGTACTTTTGAGAAATGTGGTCTATTAACTTTCTAGGAAATAAAATTACGGATATTTTAGCACATATTATACATATAAACACCCAGACCGAGACAAATTATACAATGTACAACTTGCCCCCGGTGAGAATCGAACCCACGACCTCCCGAGTTCACGGCAACGTTTGTTACCACTAGACTACGGAGGCGGTCAAATGCAAAGAAATTTGACTTTTTATATAATATATGGATTTCTTTCACCATCGTCATCCAGCCCACATCAGTGAGCTTTTGCAGGTTATCTGTCTGGCGCGGGGCTATCCCACTCTGCGACTTCCCGTACGTCATCTCCATATCGAAACCCGTCTACTTCAACGGATATCAGTTCTGCGACACATGTGTCCGCTCATTGCCACTTCAACTTACAAATTTTTGTCGTTAACTTTGCTTCTCCGGTTCTCCACGTTTCGGACTCTATCTATCCTCAAACTTGTAAACAATACCCACTGTCAGGGCCATGTCTCCGTACGACAATACTGGAAGAACGCATTTCATCACTTTCGTGTTCAAACCGTGGCATGTCCGATAAGAAGATGTGGCTCAACTTCCCGAATGCTGCCCATCCTAGTCTCCACCAATCGGCTTCTTTGTTAAAGTTGGTTACGCCTAATTGTATAGTATTTATTAAACATATTTTTTTGCACAATTCTATGTTTATGTGTATATAATAATTTCTTAATAATTTAAGCCTCAACTATGATTTAGCATGTTATTCTCGACTTTGTATGAAATTTCAAGCTGACTAGAGTTATCAAGAAAGATGGCAGCTGTCACACACAGCGTAATGAAAATTAATTGTTCATTTAAAGTTTCGTCTATAATTAAACTAAAATTCTGCCTGCCAGTTTACTAAAATATATTCAATGTTAATAAAACTTTGTCATTTTATAACACAATTAATTTACAGCAACAAGTTCTTTCTTTCTTGGCAGTCACAATCTTTCTCTTCGCTCTACTGTGAACAATCAATTTAAGTTCCCCTCACACTTTCAGCAGATATTCAGATTCTTTCACAGTGTGAGTGAAACAAACTTCCTCTGGTCATCAGACAGGCGCCGTCAATAAATATATTTAAAAATCTCCTCTAAGCCCATTTAAAAAAAAAAGAAAATAATTCGACTTTCTGATATCTAGCTCTGTCTATTTTATTTGTTGTGTAAATTTCACTTTTTTTTTCCTTCATTTTGTATTCTAACATGATTATACTCGTATTAAATGTATATATTACTATTATTATTTTTATTGGTATTTGTGTAGTTGTATGTAAATTATTATTATGTATGTTTAAGTATTTGTTTTTATTTCGCCCTTGTTATCAACTGTTAAGTTTTTAAGTACAATAAGACATTAAAAATAAATAAGTACTATAGTCCCAGACCTTCGCTGTTAGAAATGGGCCTTCCAGAAATTTCGGGACATTTTGGCCTACACGTGCCACGCTGGCCAGGCGGGTTTATGATGTCAATTTTTTATGACAATTTATTAACGATTCCACAAGTTGGTATTAGTGGAATCGAGACTGACGGCTTAAAGTGATCTCCGAGTCTCGGGAACATGGTGTTGTATAAATAAATAAATAATAATAAATATTTCCAGACAGGTCACACAGCGCTATCTAGTTTCCGTGGTAAGCTACGAGGCTTGTGTTACGGAAACTGGATGGTTGATAAACTACATATTATACTTTTTTTTTTTTGTAAATATATACATATTATACATATAAACACCCAGACCGAGACAAATTATACAATGTACAACTTGCCCCCGGTGGGAATCGAACCCACGACCTCCCGTGTTCACGGCAACGTTTGTTACCACTAGACCACGGAGGCGGTCATAACTATGACTGCTGGGCCCATCTCTCTGTGTTTTATAATAATAATAATCAAATATTACATACATATAAAAATACTTTTTTAGAAATAAAAGTTTATTTCTAACAGTTATAGTTGATTTTTTTTACCTGTCTGTCCCTTGTGCCCCTCACAGAAAGAAATCCTGGATCCGCCCTTGTGTACCGAGGTCCTTAGCTGACACGCGCTTGATGTGATGGGGCTAATATCTCTACAGATGTCATATCCCACACCAGAGAGCTGCCAAGTTTCCACGGGCCAACGGTCATGCCGTCGCGTAGGGTCTCTTGCCATATAGCTTTGCGCCATTCCAGAGGGTTCTAGCATCGCGGGTACGCCAGCAGTGACAAGAGCCCTTTGGAAATTACCTCTTTTAAATTTGGAAACAAAAAGGGTCTACACAAAAGGGATCCCTGTTAATAATTCAATATCCAGCCTAATCTCAGCTTTTCTACTTACCTATTTATAATTTATCATTTTGTAAATTATTTCATATATTTTGTAAAAGTAGAACTAACTTACCTCTTTTTTTATCACACACAGAAATATATTGTATATATTAGCCTTTACTTTTTTTCATAGTTACATAGAATAACTGTTATGCGTTTTTTATCTGTTCATATGTACTTTATTGATTGCCTCTATAGTCTAGCGGTTAAGACCGGGTTCGAATCCTGACACAATCATTTATTGTATTTAACATCAACGAGCTTACCACTTGTCATATGGGCCCCTAGCTACATGTGAATCCGATGCTTTTAACTTTACTTTTAAACAAAGAGATCAAGTATAAAATAGAGCGGGCATTGGTTGTTATTTTAATACAAAATATTTGTTCCATTGTTTTTGGAGTACCATCTGATTTCTTCTTCTCTTGTCGAAAAAGAACGTGTTTAACACTTCCGTAGCAATATTATCAGTGATACAACGAATTCAACTTGTAAGTGCACGTCGAACACGACAATAGTGTTTATTTTAATTTTTCCTTGTCTTTTGATTTTGACTTTTTTCACTTTATTTCGCTTTGAAAGTCATTCGACTTGGCGTTGCTCTATGCTTTTGATACAAAATTCAGTAAAAAAATCAAGCTTTTCTTTATTTGCTTTCAAGTCGAACATAGCAATAATATTATGCGGCCCCATTCTGTTAACTGCCTCCATGGTCTAGCGGTTGAGTCCGTGGATTTAGACTCGTACGGGTTCGATTGCTGGTCGGTACACAAAAATATTTATTAATGTTAATAAATACATTTAATTAATATTTAATTTATTTGTGATATTTCTCGAGTTTGGTACGCTGGAGACATCGACGAGCTTGCCACTTGTCATGATTGGCCTATAGTAAAGTTGGCTAAATGTGAATCCGCTTATTTATAGCGTGGTTTCTGACCACCCCGAAGGGGAAACGGTCGTGATGATACTTTACCTATTCTGTTACTTAGTCGCAAACTTTATATAGTAGATTCCGTTAACTTTATATATATCACGATTTTAAAGTTGATATTTGCACGGCCACTGTCAAGGTCGAGCGCTTATAGAGTTGAGAATTGAATAATATTTTGTAATTATGATGCAATGTCAGACGTAAATAACGAAATTTTTTGATTTTGAAAATTTGCGACTAAGTAACAGAATCCTACTGCTACTGGCTGCTGGAAGCCAACGATTGCTGTCACACAGACATTGACACAGTAAAGTTATAAATATAATTTAATGGATTATTTTTGATTGAATAAACAATTTTATTTGATAATGGGCAATGTACTGTCATATTATTATTAATAAATCCTTTATTGCACTTTACTCGAAAGTATGTACAAAGGTGAACTTAAAGCCATTTCGGCTTTTTCTACTAGCTAACCTTTGGGAGAGTGAGACAGTATAAATATGTGGGGTGCAATTCTAACCAATAAACTACATAAATAGTATGTATACATAGACTAAATAAATACTCATCAATATATACTTATTATAACAGATATACTATATGAAGATAATATATTATTAGGAAGTAGAATTTTGTGGAGATAAAATTTATTGTTCTGCTTGTTTAAAAAGAAAGTAAGTATTAAGTAGTTTTTTAAAGATTTGAATGGAAGGAGCTTGTCTGATGGTCAGTGGAAGTTTGTTTCTTAATTTGTGCTACTTCATTTTAAGTCGATCGTCCTAGCTTTAATTCTCATACCGTTTGGCTTCTCGACCTGTCGTGTTATATGTATATTAAAATTATATCTATGCTTTTAAATTACAAATATAATTTAATATTATATTTTATATTTATTATTTTTATAATTTGTAACAGTTTTTATGTGGGAGAGACTACGACACCCCTTCGTACTCGCATGAATGGACACAGACATTCAGTAGATTCTCAAATTAATAATATTTTACCTGTGCCCACCCATGCGCGTACACATAACACTACCTTTAACAATTATTTGACAGTAAGAGTATTAAAGAGTTTTCCTAAAACTATTCGGTCTATTGATTTAAAAACATGGGAAAGCTCTTTTATATGGCAGCTTGGTGCATACTATAGCCCTGGTCTGAATGTAATGCATTAGGTTTTGTCTAACTTGTTTTGTAAATTTATTAATATCGAACCAACAATGGACATAACATGCTGATGATGTTTTCCATGATGCGCTAGGTGATGATGATATTTTTCTAAAAAATAAATACAAATTTAACATTTACCATTGCTAAAAGAAATAAAATTACTTTTTCAAAATTTATGACAAAGACCTTCAGTCACTGTCACTGATGACGCCACTCCAAAGAGAGGCGAAATATTTGGCAATAAAATTTTTAAGCTTCAATTTATATATTTTACCAAGTAAGAAACAAATATAATTAAAGTTAATTACAGTTTTTGCAGTTTGAGTGATTTATATCGAATACTTCATTATGGCTAAAAGTAGATAATAAACATAACAAACAAGATTGATCTTATTTTGTGTAGTTTGAAACGAAATATTACCTACATGTATTTGAAAGCAGCTGCGTCTCGGCACGCGCTTGGAGAAGAATCTAGGGATATACTAATATTGCATAAGACGTGACCCCACAGCGTCCCGGAATAACGTGTTCCTAAGATTGCGGTTAAACGAAACGGTTTATAAAGAAAACAACTAGTTTTTTTTTTTTTTTTTTTTACATATTTTTAATTATAATTGATAGGAATTAATTACTACGGTCTGTGGCTGTGTGTTACTTAGTCGCAAATGTCATATAATGGAATCCGCTAACTATATATATCACGCTATTGATATTTGCACGGCCGCTGTCATGGTCGAGCGCTTATAGAGTTGATAATTGAATAATATTTTGTAATTATGACGCAATCTCTGACGTAAATAACGAAATCCACTAATAACAATGTGGAATCGTTAATAAATTGTCATCAGATCCTCGCCAAAACACAGCGTGGTGAATGTAGGCCATATTATTTCAGATATAATCGTATGTTCTGGAAGGCCGAACTCCAGCAGTGGAGATCTGGGACACTGTGTTTTGGGGGCTGTAATGATGATGTATATTTTTCCAAATGGTAGATATAGGTCGCTACCTGAAAATAGAACTTCGTTTTTGATTACGCTATTATAAAATAAAACAACTCTTATCAAAATACAGATTCGAGTTTTTTTTTGCAACTATAAATCTAGTTTGTCTTGCGATATTCTAAAGTCACTGATCGCCAGTCGGAATGTCAGTGACAAAGCTCGACTCGCCATACATAATGCCATGCTGGTACCAACACTTATGTATGGAAGCGAGACGTGGATATGTCAGAATACGCATGAGAGTAGAGTTAATGCAGTAGAAATGAGATCGTTGCGTCGGATATGCGGCGTCACTTTGACGGACCGCATACGTAATGACGAAATACGAAAAAAGGTAGGTATGAAAGACAGCATAGGGACAAAAATAAGGAAAGGCATGCTACGATGGTTCGGGCATGTTGAAAGGATAAATGAGGTATGTCGTGACCGTGACAAGTGGCGCTCAATTGTCTCTGCCTACCCCGCAAGTGATTTGGCGTGAAGATATGTATGTATATGTATGTATGATATTCTAAAGCTACAGATAAAGAAGCGGATTTACATTTAGCCAACTTTACTATAAGCCAATATTCCTCGCTAGAATTCCTCGGTACTGTAACTGCACTCACTGTAAGCTAGAATGGGATCGGTACAACAATCGATTTCCAATGAAATATGTAAAATATTGTTTTGTAGTTTGTTTATAATTTTAAACCTAAATTTCGATATACAGTGTATTGCTAGTGTTGTTTGTTTTGTTGAAAGGAAAACGTTCACAGAACTTCCCCTGGGTATGCACGTTCGATGAGGTAGATTTATATGCATGCATTTTGAATTAGAACCCTGATTGTGTTGGACCCAACTCTCCCTTGTGAAGTATTTAAGTGTTGCTTTGTTTTTTATCATTATTTTTAATACCTTTTTTTTCAACATTAATTCTTTAATTAAATATATCTGCAACAAATAAAGTGTGTTAGATGTGTTTCTTACTTGGTAAAATATATAAATTGAAGCTATAAAATTTTATTGCCAAATATTTCGCCTCTCAATATTAAATATACGAAGGTTCGATACAATTCGATGTTGATCTTATTTATTACTAGCCAACCAGGTGAACTTCGTACCGCCTGACAGTCAATAAATGTCATTATTAATAATAATAATACACGCACAATTTTCAAAACAAATCACAGACAATTTCGCGACATAAAAGAGAGACCAATCGATTTGACAGTTGTTGTTTTTTTTTTAAATTAATTTATTTGGTAATCCGTCATTTATTCTATATTACATAAATAAGCTTAATTTAAAATTCTGAACGCACGCATAAATATTTAACAACATTACAACATTGTTTGGCAGGTATAAAACCTATTTTGTAATCGTCAATTTTCCAATAGTTATTCGGTTTTTCGGAACGGAGACAAATCCAACAAATCAAAAACCATGAACAACAACAGCCTATCTTGAGTTATAAGTGTTCTAACAAACCCGACTTTGTTTTATATATTAAGATTAAACAAAAAGGAACGTCTACTAGATTTATTTTTGTCTTAGGAAATACGACTACATCACGTTTTCTCGAAACAAATTATAATGGTTTTCTATTCATCCCCGCAGATTTTGTGTGCATACTGTATTCTACACTTAACGAGCCATCTACACCTTTATGGTTACCCCATGATCTGTCTGTAGTTACGGAAAGCGAATGCAACCTCTGTAAGAAGGCAAATACCTTGATAGAGACTCCCCTCTGCGGGGTGTGTGAGAAGACAAGTTATAAAAAATAGACAAATTAATTTAATTAAATTTAAATTAACTTCCTATAGTTTTTAAAATTATTTTTCTTTCTACTCAGGGATTTTTATTGAAGAAAAATTCATGATCACAGCGTGTGAGCCTCACTTAAAACTCATAAATTCTAATTAGTCTTTCCAAACCAACAACAGAAATATGATAGTGGGTTAAAGGTTTGGAATGTGGGACTCAATTGCCAGTTTCGACAACATTCATAACTGCGATGCATAATAAACAACAAGAATTTACCGAAGTTTGATGGATAATGTAAAGTTTGCATTGTAATCTTAAAAACACAATTCAATGATACCTGTACTTTATACGCTATTCAATTCAATTCAATTCAAAAATTCTTTATTGCACTAAAAAATATTGTACATAGGCGGGCTTAATGACTAAGCATTTTCTAACAACCAACAGAGGGAGTGTGGAGAGGTAACAACGAAGGGTGCAATTTATTATAATAGACTTACATACTAATATTACATATACTGAATAAATATATACATAAATACCTACATATCTATATATATTATAATTAAGTTAAATTAGTACACACATGCTTAAAGTAACAGTTGATTTAGAATAATAATAATGATAAGCATAAAATACATAACATAAGTGATTAATATATTGAACTAGGAGACACTATTCTGCTTATTAAAAAAAAAGGTGGTGAGTAATTGTTTAAAGATGTGAACGGAGGGAGCTTGTCTGATAGTCAGTGGGAGCTTGTTCCACTGGCGAGCAGCAGATACGGTGAAAGAATCCGAATACCTGCTAGAAGTGTGGGGTGGGATTTTAAGCTAGTAAAGTAATTAATTTATATTTAGACAAATATAGACAAGTTATAGTAGCATTTTTAAAAATATATTTACGAAAGATCTAGTGTAGTTTTCGAACAAAACATTATTAATGGTTTCATAGCAGCTATTTGTATTGAGCAACAAAACTTAATTCCAGAACAAAAGATACATTCTCTCCTAGTCCAGTGAGGGTATCTTCTTTCCCGGTATAACGGTTATAGATAAGGCCACCATTTGTTAAGAGATTTAAAGTTTTGTTTAGTAATATCCTGGATTTTTTTCTCATATCATTATATCAATAATTAAACAGGAGAAACATATCAAGATAATTATAGATATTTGACATAATATACATTTGTGAATGTATTATATTATAAGTTATTTTATAGTGTGTAGTATATGTAGTTTGCTCATATGTTTTTTTTTTTTTTTTATACTGGACTCGACATGTGACATCGCGCCCACCTGATGGTAAGCAGTACGCGAGGTCCAAGAATGGGAGCAACTGACGCCGGTCACTATGACCGACATCAGTCTCTACCACTATGCCGGCCTAACAAGATGCTTTTTCACACTTCGCTTGAAGGACTCCAGGTTATAAGAGTGGGGAAATACACTGGCTGGGAGAGCATTCCACATCTTCAGCGTGCGACAGATGTAAGAGTCTCCAAATTTATGAGTACGCGTAGGGATAGTGGGTAAGGTATGTGGATGCATATTTTGGCCTGTGCGTGTAGTTCGGTTGCGGAATAGAGAAGAAGGGATAAGGTTATGGAGCTCCTCAGAACACTCGCCGTGGTATAGCTTGTAGAACACGCTCAGAGAGGCAACGTCACGGCGAAGCTGCAGTGATTCGAGAGTTTTAGAGACTGTGGTGTCGTCCACTATCCGAATTGCCCGCCTCTGCAGGACATTGAGAGCGTCTGTAAGATACTTAGCGGAGCCATCCCAGAGGTGAGAACAGTATTCCACGCATGACCTTATCTGAGCTTTATACAGCATAAGTCTTAGAGCAGGCGGGAAAAACCGCTTCACCTTGTTCAGTATCCCAAGTTTTTTCGACGCTGTTTTGGTAATGCTCTCAATGTAGTTTCTGTGGTTTAGATCTGAGCGTATTTCGACTCCGAGTATGTTAAAGCTGGGTTGAAGTTCCAGCACGGTGTTCTGAAGAGTAGGAATAGGAGAGTAGGGAGACTTCTTGACCGTCAACGCGCATGCCTGAGTCTTACTGGCATTAAACTGGACTAGGTTTTGGGCACCCCACGCAGAAATTTTGCGAAGGGTGCCGTCCAGTTCCGTCGTCAGGGAACGGCGCAACTCCTCTACTTTGGCGGCTCCCACAGCTCGTGGACTAAGGTATCGCCCATGAACCGTGCTGTCATCTGCATAGCAATGAATGTTTCCAAGGGTCAACATGTATATCAGTATATATATTAGTTTAAGAATCTTCTAATATATTTATTTACACCCTGCCCATGATTTTTCACTTTCCCAAAGGTCAGTTATTAGAAAATGCCTAACCGGCATTAAACTCGCTACTAAAATAATTCTTATTTATTTATTTAAATTCTTTATTGCCCAAAAACCTAAATTAGTATACATAGGCGAGTTTAATGCCTATGTTTAATAATTCTTATTTAATTATTACTAGCTTTTTGACCCGGCGTTGCCCGTTTAATATGGGGGTCAACTAGAATAACCTTCAGGTCGCAGTATGGTCACATGTCATGTATAGATATTAACGTTATGTCCAACCATGGGTTGCAAGGAATATCTCTGCCAAATTCCATCAAAATCTCTTTAGTAATATGGACGTGAAAACGAAAGAAATATACATACAGTTATATGGCCGTGGAGCTGCATGTCATGGCGTCATGGACTTTTCCTAAAGAACCTTCGAATCGCCAGTCAAGCCGTCTGTTAGAGAGTGATATCAGTCATGAGTGTCTGATTCCAGTTGGTAACATTGATGGATCTTGCGAGCCACTTACCATCAGGTGGGCGCTAGGTTACATACAAGTATATATATTTCAAAAACTATACAAATTTGAATGAAATTGGTTAAGTCGTTCTCAAGTTATGGCGTGACCAAGGGAAATAGGGATTAATTTTTATAGATATAGATTGTTCATATTATCATGTAAATTCACAAATGTAGTCATCCGACAATTATATTTCGATATAATCGATTGTGTGTAGCGTGAATTATTTATTTAACTTAATATCTTTATACTTTTGACAATGTAATTCAATTAAATATAAACAATTCGATGAATGCATGGATTGCTTGGACTCCACATTCACAAATGTAGTCATCAGACAATTATATTTAGTTATTTAAACCATGTTTATCCATTATCCATGGATTCACGAATCGATTGTGTGTACCGTGAATTATTTATTTAACTTTAAAATATAAATAAATAAATAAAATAAAGAAAAACATATAAAATCACTAGTTTATTTTATTTTAGTTAATTATATTAGGAAAAATATTGTTACAATTTTTTTTAGTACTAGATATAAATTATAAACACTTAAACTATAAGTGATTTGTGTTAAATTGATTTATTGGTTGGACGTTGGTTTGTATATACTGGCACGACACTGTGGCCACCTGATGGTAAGTGGAGCGCAAGGTCTATGGATGTTAGCAACTGGAATCAGACACTCATGGCTGACATCAGTCCCTAACACTATGTCGGCTTGACTGGGCATGACGCAAATCGAACATGATCCCGAAACGTGTGTATCACTTTACTAGGTTTATCGGCACAAACGGTGGACACCTCCCCGCCCAGGCAAACTGGGCAAATTACGACCATTAGTCTAGTCTGTCTATCACGTATTTGTTGCTTTCCTTGAAATTTCAAGGGGAACTTATACTGTAAGCATGCAAACAAGACTGAAAATTTTCACTATCCATGTAATAAAAATATTAAGTACGTTCAATGAATTTAATTTCCTACCCACTTCGTTGAAATGTCCTTAGACATTCGCAATGCATTAAGGTCAAAAAATTTATTTGAGTAATAATAATTATAAATAATAATTGAAATGGTAATAGATGCGTATTATTTGTCACTTATTATTATATGTCAAAGTAAAGTCGTGCTCTAGCTAGCTCTTATAGTGACAGTTTACTATACGATATCGAACCTTAGGTGGGTTGGAAATTAAATTCCTTGACCTTACGACTACACACCACCACACGCACAGGTCAGAATATGCACCCACATACCGAACACCATCCCTTCGCGTACGTATAAATTTGGGGGCTCATACATCTGTCGCACGATAAAGATGTGAAATGCTCTTCCAGCCTCTGTGTTTCCACTTTCCTATAACTTGGAGTCCTTCAAGCGAAGTGTGAAAAATCATCTAGTCAAGGGACTGATGTCAGTCATGAGTGTTCAGTTGCTAATATTCATGGACCTTGCGTGCCACTTCAGGTGGGCCAAAGGTCACATGTCGTGCTAGTATAAAAAAAAAAAACAAAAATAATCGTTTTATGAATGACAGCTCTTTATCTGGATGAACGATTTAAGTTTTGGCTTTTCGCTTTGTATTGTCGGAGAAAGAAGCGCAGTGATCGAAACAGGTCGTGTGGAAACTACTGAGAAATCCACTACAGTTTGTTCGAATTGCGTTAAATTGTCATACTATTGAAAATCATATAGGTACGTAATTCACCGTCACAACCTTAACCTATTGATAAAAGTATCTGAATCATCACAACCCTTAAATCATTCGATGTAGTTAATATTATTGTTATTGCCCATGTCACTCTTAATTCCAGAATTATTCGATTAAAAGTCAGATTTTATTTTTATAAAACTGCCTCCGTGGTCTAGCGGTCAAGTCCGTGGATTTAGACTCGGAGGTACCGGGTTCGATTTCTGTTCGGGGCACAAAAATATTTATTAATATAATTAAATACTTTTAATTAATACTTAATTTATTTGTGATATATCTCGAGTTTGGTACGCTGGAAACATCGACGAGCTTGCCACTTGTCATGATCGGCGTATAGTAAAGTTGGCTAAATGTGAATCCGCTTATTTATAAGCGTGGTTTCTGACCACCCCGAAAGGGAAACGGTCCTGATGATACTGTATACTGTAACTGTATAAAAAAAACACAAATAGTAATACAGATATCCTCCATTTCATATAATTTATATCATACTTACCCTTAATCAGAAGTAAAGTGTTTTTTGTATAAATTCGTACATTTCAACAAAAAAACTCGAGGTTAATTAATAAAACGAAGACTACATTTGTCAACAAACTGTTTGTGGAAATGTTAGTCCCTTTTTCATCGAGCCAGTCGTTAGGGACACATTTTCGTTTTCCTTTAGGGGATACGAGGGATTGTGATGAAGGTATAGACTTTATGTAAACTGGGCATTAAATATAACTTTTGGTGGCCAACGGTTTTATTATTAAATTTTTAATGTATGCATATGTTTGCACAATATCCTGTAGATAGTTTTTCTGCTACCATACGTAAAAGCACTGCATCTTTAGACGATAGAATTACAGGCAGCATCAACAATTATGGTCATATCAGATAGACTGGACGGGTCCAATACAGTGTCACTTTATGCAGCTTCAATGCAACAAACACGAAAATTTTGACATTTACATAATCGAATTTATATTATATTGTGTGTAATGTATTAACAAGCAAATATTATAATCTAGAATAAAAATAAAGAACTATGTATTTATTATTTTAATTATTTAGTATAAAATATAACATCCTTATGGCCACTTTGCTTTCTCTTAATATTTCACAGAATGTTGGACAATGGTTTGAATCCTATCTTCGCGGGCGCCAGCAACGAATTCGGTTGAATGATGTCTACTCGGAGTGGTGTCCGGTGACAGCTGGTGTCCCGCAGGGCGGCGTATTATCTCCATTGCTCTTCTCGATTTTTATTAACTCGATCGTTCAAATTATACACTTCAGTTCCTATCATCTTTTTGCTGACGACTTGCAACTTTCCCTGGCTTTTGATGCCGCAGATATAGATAGCGCGATAGTTAGGATGAACAGTGACCTAGAAGCCATTCGGGTACGCTCTGAGAGTCTAGGGCTTTTAGTTAACCCCGGAAAAACTCAGGTCATGATCGTCGGGTCTAGACAGATGTTGAGCAGATTGGACGTGGGATCTCTCTCCCCATTATTGTTTAACAACATTCCACTTCCTTTCTGCCAACATGTAAAAAATCTTGGCCTCCATATAAGCTGCGATCTCTCTTGGGATCATCACATTGTGGAAATCAGCAGGAAAATCCACGCCAGTATGCATTTGTTAAAGCGCTCCCAGAATTTCATACCACTTAAAACAAAGCTTACGTTAGTCAGTTCGCTGCTTCTTCCCATCATAGATTATGCTGATACCTGCTATCCTGACGTCACCGAAGAGCTACTGAACAAAATCGATCGTCTGCTCAACTTATGCATTCGCTATGTGTTTGGCTTGCGTAAGTATGATCATGTCTCTCAATTTCGCGTTCAGTTAAAGTGGCTCAATATCCGCTTTCGTAGGTCTGTCCATGTTCTCACCTTACTTTATAATATTCTTAATAATCCCAATACTCCCGCATATCTTAAATCCCGCTTCGAATTTCTTTGTAATACGCACAACTGTGCCCTTCGCTCCTCTTACAACAACCAACTTAAGATTCCTCAACCAGATACACTGATTCCTTTACAGTATCTGCGGCTCGCCAGTGGAATAAGCTGCCCTTGGCTATTAGACGTGCACCGTCTGTCAGCGTCTTTAAACGTTTAATAACCACATCGTTCCTGGAGAAACAGAATAAAACACTATTTAAATAACCGTGTATTTATTTAAGTTATAATGTACTTGTATGTATAATTTTTTTTCGCGGGTAGCGTTCATTGAAACAAGACGTAAATTTTTGTCACTCATTTATTATTATTAAATTTATATACCTTAAGTCTATAATACTAGTATTTATTATTATTATTAGTTAGTGTGTTATGTGTGTTATCCATTTAATCATCACTTTACTTACGCAGTGTCTACAACATCTAAAAACACATTTTGAGGTTATGGTTTAGCACTTTAACTGTCACATCACTGCATCTACTTTTATCATCACAATTACCATTTTGCTACATCAAACATGTCATCCACGAGCACATTTTCATCATCAGAGCCCACCGATCCCATGGTACTGCTAAGAAACCTGCAGGTGGAGTTTGCTAAGGGTATGGAACTGTTTGAAGAACGGATCGCCGCAGCGCCTGCCACCCTTAGCATGAATCATTTATCCAAGGATTTCCAGCAATTTAAGGCCTTTATGAAGAGCACCTTAGATATAGTCCAAGCCCAGATTAGTAATCTGACCTCTGCAGTTGATGATCTTGAGAACCGAAGTAGACGAAAATTTCTGTTGTTTCACGGTATCAAGGAGACATCGGGAGAAAACACCAGCTCCACCGTCAGCGACCTTAGCACCAACAAGCTTGGCCAAGCATTGAGCTGCGGAGATATACAGTTTAGCTACAGGTTGGGCGCTAAGGGCAGCGGTTCAGATAGGCCTCGCCCTATTCTGGTTAAATTCCACGACCGTGATCTGCGGGGTAGAATATGGCGTGCCAAGAAGGGTTTAAAGGGTACTGGGACGTCTATGGCAGAATTTCTAACCCCTATTCGTCGCAAGGTCTTTAACGAGGGCCGGCAACTGTACGGCATCTATAATTGCTGGTCGCAGGATGGGCAGATATTTGTGAAGGTGCTGGATGGGTCCAGGCACCGGTTGCATACAGAAGATCAGTTGAGGGACCTCACCACCAAACATCCTCCTCCGGAACCTGTAGAAAACCAGAATAAAAGATTACGTGGTGCTCGTACGGGCAAGCCTAAGCAATGAATAGATGTAGCTGCTAACAATCTACTACTTACCGTAAAGGAACTTGTAATTAATATTGTCATTTCCAATTTTTTTCTTGCATAGATAATACTATTTGTTTTTAACTTTTTTATGTTTCTGATACTCTTATTACAGTTTTGTAGGAATGCTGGTAGATCAATGCCGACATAGGGGATAATATCTTGTTTGTCGGGTCTCGAATCATCGAATCTTGTCTGAAACACAGCTGAAAACTGCTTTGTAATGAGTACTAATGTGCACCACAGATGAGGTAAATGTTTTTTTTAATTTGTGCTGGCACCACACACGATTTATTCTTGCGACGAATGCTCGGCCGTACTATAAACTGTTACGGCGTATAATTTATCATGTAAAGTATTACCACAACTACCTTATTCAACTATATTAAATATTTTTCTCTCAAATTCATAGTTCTTATATGCAGTTTTTATTATAATTATATTAAATAATTATGCCGATTTTTGGTCGAGTGTTTCTTTGGTGGGTGCAGTGTGGCGCCATCATAAAAACGTTCTGTTTCTGCACTGCAGTTGTTTAGAATAAATTTATGTTTTTATTTATTAAAATGCGTTCCGATAGTTATGGTGATCATTCCGTCAAATGTTACTTCTCGCTCTAACGCTTTGAAATACGAGTACCATAGGTCTGTCTCTTTCTTGGGACGTAATGCTTATTGTGCTTGTTTTGCTGGATAAATGTTTTCAATTCTAGGACGAGGACTTGTGGTTTTTTTTAATGTTTGTTATTCAAATCAAAATATTTATTTCCATAGGTTATCTTGTAACAACTTGGATATTGTCAGCACTAAAATAATATAAAACAAAAACATAAAATAAATATAAACAAACATCAGTTAGGTAATCATGGTTGGTCCGTAACAGGTTAACAATCCAGATTTATGTGTGTTATAATAGCATTATTGTCATAAGCATGGTAATTATAATGATGGGGTAACTTAGTAACTACTTAATATAAGATCGTGGCTGTAAAATGATGCTACATTATACTAATATTTTAATAAAATACTAGGTATATTATACTAATATTTTAATGTTTGTTGTCAGTATTATCTATGTCCTGTAGTATACTTTGCGGTCAGTGGTGGGTTGAAGGTGTCTTTCTTTTTTCATTAAAATTATTGTTTACATCTTACACTGGAATTAATTGGCGTTGTAATTGATACGATTATAAATATGTATATTTCAGCTAACTGGCAGTAGATGTGACGAACGCGTTATTGCTGAACTTACTGATAGTTTTAGTTTTTAGATATTTATTTAGTTTTTAAGTATATTCTATTATTATTATTTTATATTTATATAGATACATATGTATGCACACAGTAACAGTTTAGCTTCTGATTCAGATACGGATGCATTTTTTTCCTGTAACTCGTCGTCCTCTGATGAATTTATTGACAGCCAGAGTGATCCACACATCAGTGACTTACTTCACGAAACTTTTTCTCAATTTCCTAAAAATCTGAATATCTGCCACATTAATGCCCAAAGTATCCCCAGCCACTACTCCGACCTCCTTGCCACGATCACTAGTGACCATATTCATGCAGTTCTAATTTCAGAAACTTTCCTTAAACCCTCTCTTCCTTCAACCTACTATCCTCTTCCTGGTTTCATACTTATAAGAAATGACCGTATCGGCAAGGGTGGTGGGGGGGTCGCTATCTACCTTCGCTCAAACTTACAGTATAAAATTATCTCTAAATCGCCTTCTCTTTACTCGTCTTCCTCGGAGCATATCTTTATAGAATTAAATCTAAACTCGGTTAAATTTCTTCTCGGTGTTATTTATGCTCCGCCTACTGTAGATTATTTTAGCATTTTCGAGGGCTTACTCGAATCCTTCCTTCCCTCCTATGATCATAATATGATTATGGGTGACTTTAACACCTGTCTTAAAAAAGATGATTCACGCAGTAAAAAAATCAAATTTATTACCTCTTCTGTCAACACTACTATCCTTCCTCTTGACTCCACTTACCACGTAAACGATTGTAGCAGTCTCCTAGATCTAATCCTTACCACTCAACCTGAAAGAATATCTTCGCACGGTCAGCACATTGCTTCCGGTTTTTCCCATCACGACCTTATCTTCGCTTCATATAAAATTAAAACTCCCAAATTTAAGCCAAAGGTATTACTCCAACGTAACTTTGCCAGAATGAACTTGGACCGACTTTTGACAGATGCAGCTGATATAAACTGGCATAGTGTAAATTTTCAGGACACGCTGGATGGTAAGGTCTCTCTATTTAACGAGATGCTAATAAAATTGTATGACCAACACGCACCAATTCGCCCGGTCCGCATGAAGAGACCCCCCGCCCCATGGCTAGATGATACAATTCGGAAGGCCATGAGGTGGAGGGATAACATCAAGAGAAAATTTAAGAAAAACCGCGACGAAAGCACTTGGTGTGCTTTTAAGCACGCCAGAAATAGGGTAAATCAGATGTGTAGGAACGCAAAACGCCAACATATCCAAAAATCTTTCGAATCTTGTTCACCACAAAATGTAAGGAAATTCCTGCGTACTCTGGGTTTCGGAAAACCCGAGCCCGAATTATCTCTCTCTGTGGATAGTAACGGCCTTAATCAACATTTTTCCTCTACACCGATTATCATAGATCCGGCTTTAAAGGCCGCTACTATCACTCAGATAAATTCCATACCTCATTTCAATCATACTCCCTTTACCTTTTCACCGGTGCAGAGCTGTGAAATAAATAAGATTTTTCAATCAGTCACTAGTAAGGCTGTCGGTTACGACAATATTGGGCGCGCTTTGCTTACTCCCATTATTAAAATTATACTTCCATCTATTACCCACATTATTAATTTCTCACTTCTCTCTGGCCAGTTTCCCAAAATCTGGAAAAACGCATATATAGTGCCCATCCCTAAAAAGTCTAACCCTATTAACTTCAGTGATCTTCGTCCTATCTCCATTCTTCCTTATATGTCCAAAATTTTAGAACGTATAGTTCAAAGGCAGTTAGCCGATTTCTTAAATTCACACGACCTTATGAACCCTTTTCAGTCTGGTTTTCGGCCATCTCATAGCACCACCACTGCGCTTGTCAAAATCACAGAAGATATTCGGTTTGCTATGGATGACCACAGGCTCACACTTCTTGCTCTCTTAGATTTCAGCAACGCTTTCAATTGCGTCGATCACGACATCCTTCTAGCGACATTACGTTCTCTTAATGTTTCACAGCCTGCCGCTCAATGGTTTGACTCTTATCTTCGCGGGCGCCAGCAACGTATTCGTGTTGACGATAACTACTCAGACTGGTGTCAGGTTACTGCTGGTGTCCCGCAAGGTGGCGTATTATCTCCTCTACTTTTCTCGGTATTTATAAACACCATCTCTCAAGCGATAAATTATAGTTCCTACCATCTGTACGCTGACGATCTTCAGCTATCGTTGCATTTTGATGTCACTGAAATTGATGATGCTCTTCATAAAATGAACAGGGATCTTGAAGCCATACGTCTTCAATCTACTAATCTTGGGCTTCTCGTCGTAAGACCCAGGTTATTATTGTTGGTACAAGGCACATGCTTAGCAGATTGGATTTGAACACACTTTCACCATTAACTTTCAATAACGTTCCACTTCCTTTCTGCGAAAGTGTAAAAAACCTGGGTCTTCACATGACCTGCGACCTATCCTGGAGCCTACATGTGTCAGAAATTAGCCGGAAAATGTTCGCTAGCATGCACTCGCTAAAGCGCTCTCAGTACTTCATTCCCTTTAAGGCAAAGCTTATGTTGGTTAGTTCTCTTCTTCTCCCTATTATTGACTATGCAGATGTGTGTTATCCTGATGTCACTGAAGAGCTACTGAATAAACTCGATCGTCTGCTCAACTTATGCATCCGTTTCGTGTTCGGCTTGCGTAAGTATGACCATGTATCCCAATATCGTATTCAATTAAAGTGGCTCAATATCCGCTTCCGCAGATCTGCACATCTCTTGACTTCACTTTACGGCATTCTTTACAATCCCCAAACTCCTTTATACCTTAAGACTCGTTTCCAGTTCCTTGGAGACAGTCATAATCTTCATCTTCGCTCTGCAAATAACAATCAGCTCAAAATCCCTACCCATTCTTCCAGCAGATATTCAGATTCTTTTACAGTTTCCGCTGCTCGTGAGTGGAACAAACTTCCTCTGGTTATCAGACGGGCGCCGTCTATTAATATATTTAAAAATCTACTTATCGCTCACTTTCTAAACAAACAACAGAGATCTTCCTAGTACCTATATCTATCATACTATTTTATTGTGTGTAAACAGTACTATATACTTGCTTGGTTTCGTATTTGTGTATATATATATATATATATATTTATGTATTTAAGTAGTAGTATGTAACGATTATTATGTATTGTATGTAAATTGTATATTTATAATAATGCACCCCGCAAAATCCTCTACCACACTCCCAAAGGTTAGCTGTTATAAAATGCCGAAAGGCATTAAGTTCGCCCTTGTACATTACTTTTAAGTTTTTTGTGCAATAAAGAGTTTATAAATAAATAAATATAATTGTATGTATGGTTTATGTATGTTTATGTATTTAGGTATAATGTGTAGTATATTAGAATTAGTTAAGAAACTTATTAACTGTATCATTAAAATTTCTTATTTTTTTCATACTGCCTATCACCTTACTCGATCCCCAAGGTTAGCTGGTAAAGAATGCCTACTGGCATTATAGCTCGCCTCTGTACTATTTTTAAGTGCATTAAAGAATTTAAATAAATAAATAAATATAAAGTTACCGTGCCGAGAAGTTTTCCCAAAAATATCGCCACTTATACAGATCCTAATCAAGTAGGTAGCGAGAGGTCAACGATCGCGCGAACGTTGCCTTACGTAATTCTTTCTCTCTCTATTATTTCGTCTCTCGGCTGTAGGCGAGATCAATTAATAATAACACTCCCTAGCCTTAGGTATTTATCACGATGGATATCGCGAATTTCAGACGCGGCCTTAATTTCCATGCAGCGGTGTTTTGTTTTTCGGAAAATTGATTTTTATCTTTTATTTTAAATATAGGTTCTACTAATGATACCTGAAGCCTAAAAAAATATTTGCTCTCTTTACAATTGCACAAGGTATAATAATAAGGTACAGCTCTCCCAAAGTGATAATGTGCATAGAAATCTTCGTCACTGTTCGGCAACGGTCGTATTCCCCGAGCGTCGGAAGACGATATGTATATAGAGTGGTTAAGTGCATTTTCTTTATGCATAATTTAGTAGAATTATGTGTTTTGTGCTAAAAGAGATAAATATTGATTTATCAGTAACGAAATTTGATTCAAAGTAAATAGCGAGGAAAACCATACGATTGAGAATATGCTACAATCTTTGTTGGATTGATTTACTTCGAAAATTGTATAGTACTGTAGTGGCCTCCTTTAAATATAAAATCTCTGCCTGTGTCAGACAGACAAGCAATTGTCAAATAAACTATTTAAATAAGATAATTAAAGTTGAAATTAAATTCACCTGTGAAAACAAAACCAAGAAGGTTGTGTAATAGCAGCTCTATATAATTCCACACAGAGAGAACACGTGCAGTCACCGCCAAAAAAACAAAAACAAAAAAACACTGCCCGAATTGTTTTCGATTGTGTACTCATGATATTGACTTCTATTTCTTTGGAACAAGGTGCAAAATGCAAGTGCATTGTTTAGTGCTCTTACGATTCAATGATTCGGGTGTTTCCGGGAATACGACAATTAGCGAAGATCTGCATGCGCATTATTAATTTGGGAGTACTGTACTAACATTAACTTTAGTCTATTAACTTTAGTGTAAGCTATTGTTATTAACACAGTGTTAGGTATACTAACAAAAACATGATTTGTAATTATCTGAATAAAAAACATTATTATTATTTACTTTGTCTACGTGTAGATATGAGTATAAGAATAAGACCAAAAAAACGTTAAATTTTAAATAGACTTTGCTTTTTTAAAATATTAGGTATATATTTCATATAATTAATATTAGGAACTGGCTTCAGGAACTAACTTATGAGAACACTGAACACCTGTTTATAATCATAGAATAATATTATATAAAATAGGCTGTTACGCATGCATACTTAATCATATACACGCACTCAAACCCACATATAACAATACACACATGTACATACATATGACCAATTATTTAGGTCCTGTCTTCAGCAAATATAAATAACTTATTTCTTGAGTACTAAGTAAGTACTAATGCCTACAATGACATCTGGAACACCGTCCACCGACTAATTCACATGTCACAGCTGAACTGTATTTGTTACTATGTACAGTACTCCCAAATTAATAATGCGCATGCAGATCTTCGCTAATTGTCGTATTCCCGGAAACACCCGAATCATTGAATCGTAAGAGCACTAAACAATGCACTTGCATTTTGCACCTTGTTCCAAAGAAATAGAAGTCAATATCATGAGTACACAATCGAAAACAATTCGGGCAGTGTTTTTTTGTTTTTATTTTTTTGGCGGTGACTGCACGTGTTCTCTCTGTGTGGAATTATATAGAGCTGCTATTACACAACCTTCTTGGTTTTGTTTTCAAAGGTGAATTTAATTTCAACTTTAATTATCTTATTTAAATAGTTTATTTGACAATTGCTTGTCTGTCTGACACAGGCAGAGATTTTATATTTAAAGGAGGCCACTACAGTACTATAAAATTTTCGAAGTAAATCAATCCAACAAAGATTGTAGCATATTCTCAATCGTATTGTTTTCCTCGCTATTTACTTTGAATCAAATTTCGTTACTGATAAATCAATATTTATCTCTTTTAGCACAAAACACATAATTCTACTAAATTATGCATAAAGAAAATGCACTTAACCACTCTATATACATATCGTCTTCCGACGCTCGGGGAATACGACCGTTGCCGAACAGTGACGGAGATTTCTATGCGCATTATCACTTTGGGAGAGCTGTACGATTTATTATATGCCCTTAACTATATAACAACAAGATTGTAATGTCCATTTATTTTTGCAATGAATATTTTTATTGTTATTATTATTTATTTATATTTTCTCTTTTTAAAATTAATATAACTTTGTGAAGGTATAGGACCTATAATTGTATTGTAACATTTTGTATTCCAAATAAAAAAAACTTTGGCCACCCTTATTTAGCGATACACCAAAGACCGGGAAGAAGACGGACTTCCTGGCTCAAGAACCTCAGGGAGTGGTTCGGGATGAGCACCCGATCCTTGTAACAGCGGCCAACAAAATTAAAATCCCCTTAATAATAGCCGAACTCCGATAGGAGATAGCACCTTAAAAAGAAGATTTAGCGATGATAAAGTGAGTCAGGCATATTAAATTAAATGACCGAGTATTTACATTTATTCCATGATCGAAGGCTATCCCTCACAGTGTCCAGGCAACCGCATTCCGTGGTCGAAGTTGGTGAAATGAGCTGATTCTACGAGAACGTCAACTCATTAGGGACTTCCCCGGGTAAACTTTCAAGTGACTTTTTATTTAAGCTTTATTCTACCTTTTATATTTACTGTATTACGAGTACTTAGTACTCAGGAATACTTAGTACTTATCTTTAGTGGTGGGCATTGCAAAGAGGAACAGTTTTTAAGAACTATTTATAGTTCTGCAACGATAGAACCGTTTTTAGTTTTGGTCTAAAACAGTCTTCGTTGCGCGAACTACCTATTCAGTCGTCATAAATTATGTTCTAAAATAAAATAAGATACTTTTTTTGTAAATGAAACATATTAAATATTATTTATTATGAGTGAATAGTTATACTTAGGTCTTTTATAAATTATTAAGTACTTAAATTACACATAAATTTAATGAATTAGTTTTATCCGATTTCTCTTGTATCTATATCGCCCGCAACCATTTTACTGGAAAAAACGTAGGTATATTTTATAACCGTTTTTCATATGCGTCAATGCAATAAGGAGATGAGTTTATAAACTGTACAGTTTATTTTACACCATACATAAAGGGTCTATTCGTAACATTAAAATGTATAAATATTTAAAAAGAGTTCAATCGAGTTATTTCAGTATCGCGCTTTTACCGCCAATGATTCAGTTATGCATAGTGAGATGAGTCGACTCGTACCTAAAGTATGCGACTAATGAAATTGAACATTACGTAAATTACAATTTTCTAATTATAAAAATGAGTTGTTTTCTTGATTTGCCTCTAGTGAAAAGTTCAAATTTGGTACTTATCCCCTTTTTCCTTGACACCACAGATATATTAGGATATCTATCGAAAGACCTAAATAGAATAAAAACTAATAAACATAAATACGAAAGAAACAAAGATTAATTATATACTCGTTTCCATCGCGCTTCGTTGTGAGATATGAAATCTCATATTAACTTGTCTACTTTTCAGGGCAACAGTGAATTTATGTAGCGAGGAAAATTGTCCCGACTGGTGTGAAATATGACTCTATCAGGTTTAATGCTAAAAATCTTATTTTTAACTTTCTTTTTATATTGCATTATCTAGAAATCCTTACTGCAGCAAGTTTGCATCGAAAAGAGGTCACAATTACTCGAAGAGCTATGTAATGTTTGCTCAGACTTTTTTTAAGAGTGGTGATAGCTTGGTTATAAGAACGCTTTTTTCTAAAATCAAAATAATTTATTTCCATTGGTTCTTTCATAACAACTTGGATACAGTCAGAACTAATTAAATCAATACAATTTTCAAAACATATGTACTAATCAAAGTGGTAATAATGGTTGGACCGTAAACAGGCAATGATTCATATTTATGTATGCTATGCACAACATTATTGCTACAAGCAAGTAAAACTAACTAACTTAGAAACTACTTAAATAAGATCGTGGCTGTAAAAAGGCCGTGTCAGTTTACATTCTAAATACTTAATAAATTATCTGATATATGTATAGAAATTATATACATATGTCAGATAATTTATAAGTGAATAAAACAAAAAAAAAGACGTCATCTTATAATCTAAATAATAATAATGATATGTCAATTAAATATAAATTCATAGCTGTAACCTTTATATTGTATTGTAATATTTTATTTATGTAGGTTATATGTATGTATTAGTATGTAATTATTAATAAGTATGTATATGTTATCTGCATTTAAACTCTTCAAGTTTATTTAGTATTGCTTTTAATTTTACTGCTCTCGTTGTCCCGAAGGTTTGACCATCATAGAATGACTAGCGGCATTAGGTCCGCCTTTGTACTTTGTACAATTAAGTTTGTGAGTATAAATAATAAATAAATAAGGTCGGGTCAAATCCCGGCATGTACCAATGAAAAATACACTTTTCTTACGTATATTTGTCACAGATTTACAACACCATCGTTCCCGTTCCTCGGCTAGCTAGTTAAGCTGTTTGTACCGGTTCCACTAATAACAACTTCGGATTCGTAAATAAATTGTCATTAAAAAATGTAGTGAGATTAGGCCGAATTCTCTTGAAAATTTTGGAAGGCCCATCTCCACTTGTTGTGATGATGATGTTGAGATATATTATTTAGAATGATTTTACTCCTGCTAGTGCAAGACCAAGCAGCAAATTGGTCCAAAGAGTAAGCTGTTATGACCAGCAACTTATCTGATTCCAGTGACTAGCAGGTCCATCATCCATCCATTACAGCCCCTAGAACACAGCGTCCTAGACCTCCACTGTTGGAGATGGGCCTTCCAGAACATATATCTGGAGAATTTGGCCTACACTCGCCACGCTGGCCAGACGGCTTGGCGAGGATATGATGTAAATTTTTAATGACGATTCCACAAGTTGGTATTAGTGGAACCGGGACCGACGGCTTCACGTGCTCTCCGAGGCACGGGAACGGTGGTGTTGTAAATCTATGACAAATGTACGTAAGAAAAGTGTATTTCTCATTGGTACATGCCGGGTGGGTTTGAACCGACCTTTGTCGAATTTAAGGAACGCGTTCTTACAACCGAGCCACCACCGCGCCATGCCTGCTAATGTTTAAACTGATTGAGAAAGAAAACTCAGACTATTGCTGATTTACAAATGAAATAAATACGAAAATTACACAACAACTTCCAGCAGATATTCAGATTCATTTACCGTATCGTCTGCTCGCCAGTGGAACAAACTTCCACTGACCATTCACATCTTTAAAAAACTACTTAATACTTTCTTTTTAAACAAGCAGAACAATATATTTTAACTCCACAAAATAACTTCCTAATAATATATTATCTTCATATATGTATATCTTCAATAATACTTATATATTGATGAGTATTTATGTAGTCTATATATACATACTATTTATGTAGTTTATTGGTTAGAATTGCACCCCACATATTTATACTGTCTCCCAAAGGTTAGCTGGTAGAAAAAGCCGAAATGGCTTTAAGTTCGCCTTTGTAAATACTTTTAAGTAAAGTGCAATAAAGTATTTAATAAATAAATAATAAACAACAGTAAATATATTTCAAGTTTACATATAAGTACAAATGAGACTACAATATTTGGTACAGAATTAAGATAAGCTACTTGTCCGTGTGGAACTCGAAAGCCGACAAAACGCAAAACCTTTGCTAATTTAAGAACAATAAATTGAACGTATTGTATTTCCAGGCATATATTTCGGTCGTAACGCATGTGTCAACAATCCTCCCGCTCAAACAATTTAGCGGTTCCCGTATAAAATTACTGAATTTAATTATTTTAGTTATTCCTATACAATTTATTTTTTGCTATACTATATCTCACTCAAGACAAAGAAAATTATTTAAATTAATCGAGCCATTTTCGAGTTTAGTCGAATGATTTATTTACCTATAACAACTTACTTTAAATCCCTCCCCACTTTTCCCGCAGACTCCTTTTCGAAAAATATTCAAATTTTCTGGTTTAGTCGATTGATTTATTTACCTATAACAACTTACTTAAAATCCCTCCCCACTTTTCCCGCAGACATTCAGACTCCTTTTCGAAAAATATTCAAATTTTCTGGTTTAGTCGATTGATTTATTTACCTATAACAACTTACTTAAAATCCCTCCCCACTCTTCCAGCAGATATTCAGACTCCTTTTCAGTATCTGCAGCTCGCCAGTGGAACAGACTACCTTTGGTAATTAGACAATCTTAAAATATTTAAAGACAAGTTATAATTTTTTTTACATCATAAACAGAATAACTTACCATAACATTCTACTTTGTACTTGGATATGTATTTATTATTTATGTATATATTTATTTAATATGAAGGATATGTATATTTAATAAGTATGTATTTATATTTCATTATTCTTGATCACAATAGTATTTCTGCACCCGCTTATAATGGCTCCCCATTCACAAAGGTATGTTGGTAGAAAATGCATTTATAGCATTAAGCTCGCCTTTGTACCCATACTATTTTTGGTTCTGTACAATAAATAATTTATTATTATTATTATTACCTATAGGAGAGTAGATAACATACAAATTGTACAATGAGGATACAATACAAGGTTTGGCTATACATCCGAGTAGGTAAAATAAGATAAAAAGTTGTAATTGGACCTGAACTTGTCCGAGTTTAGAAACAGCTCGGGATTTTTTCTTTAGGAACTCGATAAATGCAACATATGGGATGAGGCTCGACGCTTCTGACAAGAGAAATCTAATTTATTCCGAATTGTTCCCCACACGATGTTATTATTGCACGAAATTGCCTGGTTATCGGCTAAGCGGATAGTCAAAAGCTACGCGAAAATGTACAAAAATGTATGGTGTTATCGTTAAATTGGTTCGTTTGTGTTGTTATGTTTGTAGCTTGCCGCTCAGGTTAAAGGTCCGGATCTACAAGATGTTCATCCGTTCCCGACTCACCTATGCTGCGCCAGCCTGGCACCACCTTCTGGCCAAGACCAATAGGGACAAGATCCAAAGTCAGCAGAACATATCGCTCAGAGTGGTCTCCCGAGCACCATGGTTCGTGCGTAATTCCGTCATAGCTCGAGATCTGGAGATGCCTTGATGAATTTGTCGTTGGCCTGACTAGACGTATGTTCTATCGGGCCGACAACGGACACTTCAAGCATCTTTAGAATATCGCTCTGTCTTGCGCTCGGCCCTCCAACGGGAGACCGCTTCCTAGAGAAGTGCTCTTGGAGGAGAGCCGAAGTAGTCGAACCTATACCCCCCTGGGTTCGTGAGCCACACGGGCGCTGTTATACAGTGACGGCGCTCAGCACCAAAAGTGCATGAATTACCGGTTGCCCGCTGAGATCCTGCCGGGGAAAACGGGGGAATGTCCCCATCCCCAACCCAGGCCCATTAGCCATCCGGGCCTGGACGACCCCACTGTCTGTCTGTCTGTTATGTTTGTATTGAAAAACATTTTATCATTTGCCATTGGAACGGTACGATAAAGTTTTCGACGGCATATATTTACCTATACCTTTTGCCTTATTATACAATAGGTTTCAATTAAAAGTTTAAATGCAATTGAATAGAAAAATATTCGTATAAAATAATTTAGCCTTTTCCGCTCTAAAGTAAATTTACTGGCGGTTAACAAAGTTCCGAAACTCCTTAACACCGCTTAAATGTGTTTCTCAAATTAGCAAGGAATAGTTGGGAATGTTAACTTGCCTTTATAACTGTTAAGTTGAAATTAAAACTTAGTTACATATGTGGCTTATCGTATCATTTAAACTGTTATAGTACAAAATCCGTAGAAGAGCAACCTTCACGGATCAGTCCATATATTTATAAAATATCTACTAAATATAGAATTTAAAAAGCACATCAAATATAATAGCATTAAACAAAATTATAACTTTGTGGCATTTGGGGTTGAAACAATGGGGGTGGGTATATTCACTTGATACCCACAAATTCATAAAAGACCCAGCTCTCAGCAACGAATTGTTCAAGAGTGTGGCGATCCCAAATGCCATAACTACCAAAATCAGAATATTTCGATTATAATTCAACGAGGAAATGCGGCGAGCGTTTTAGGTACCCTCCCTGGTGGTTAGTTTTCAGCGAATAGTATCTATGGATGTCTATGATTTTGTTGTCTTTTCCCAGACATATCGATCAATTTGTGATATTTCAAACTTAAAAGTATCAAGTAGCGAAAAGCATGTTGTACGAAATGCACTGCCTCCGTGGTCTAGCGGTTAAATCCGTGGATTTATATATTTATATATACCGGGTTGAATTCCTTGTCGGAACACGACAGTATTAATAATTATAATTAATGTTTTAGATTATAAGCTGACACGGCCCTTTTACAGCCACGAATATAATATGTTTAATTTTGACATAGCAATTATATTTAGCGGTGGTGGCTCGGTTGTAAGAACGCGTACCTTAAGTCCTACAAAGGTCGGTTCAAACCCACCCGGCATGTACCAATGAGAAATGCACTTTTCTTACGTACATTTGTCATAGATTTACAACACCACCGTTCCCGTGCCTCGGAGAGCACGTTAAGCCGTCGGTCCCGGTTCCACTAATACCAACTTGTGAAAACGTTAATAAATTGTCATAAAAAAATTTACATCATATCCTTGCCAAGCGGTCTGGCCAGCGTGGCGAATGTAGGCCAAATTCTCCAGATATATGTTCTGGGAGGCCCATCTCCAACAGTGGAGGTCTAGGACACTGTGTTCTAGGGGCTGTAATGATGATGAATGATAATGATAATTTTAAGATTATGAAGACGTTTATTGACCCGGATGGTTTAGTGAAACGAATAGCGTGGTAGTCTTCGGCTTCTCCAGCCTCGCCTTGCGCTCCTTCACTGCAAGGAACTTCTTGGGTAGCTGCGAGTAGTCTCTGGAGCGGCTCTTTTTCAGCGAATAGTATCTATGGATGTCTATGATTTTGTTGTCTTTTCTCAGACATATCGATAAATTCGTGATATTTCAAACTTAAAAGTATCAAGTAGCGAAAAGCATGTTGTACAAAATGCACTGCCTCCGTGGTCTAGCGGTTAAATCCGTGGATTTATACATGGAGGGTTCAATTCCTTGTCGGGACACAATAGTATTAATTAATGTTTTCGATTATAAGCTGACACGGCCCTTTTATAGCCAAGAATATAATGTATAATTTGGACAAATTATACATGGATCCCTAAATGAAACCATAAAACGGGCTCTTGCCACAATTGAGGTTCCAGCTATTCTGGAACCCACTGGATTAGTCCGCGATGATGGCAATATATTCAGGAATAGTTCCAAGAAGACTGGCAACATTTCCCCTTTGTATAGCGAGGCTAATACTCCAGACTTTTTGTTAGCCGTTTGGACAACTCCTTGTCCAGACGCTTGGATGAGTGTCCATGGGCCCATCGTCTCGACCCCAAACGGCGCAAATTCGCAACCGGTACCAAGGTTGGCGTATTTGCGCAACTTGAGATTTTCAGCAGAAGACGCCGCACTTGCCGCGCCTGACGAGGTTGTCTGGATGTGAGATGGAGCTAATGTTGCATCCCACACACCACACTAGACCAGACCAGACCTGCGAAGTTTCTACGGCCCAACAGTCCGTCGGGTCTCTTGCCATCGCTCCGCACAATCTTAGAGGGTTCTAAGATTGCGTTCTAAGAGCCCTTCGGACGAGGTCATAATTTAATTTATTTTATTTTCTTGTGTTGTATAAAACTAATATGTTTATATTGACAATATCCAAGTGTTACGTACTAACCATACGGAAATAAATTATTAGAGTTAATTTGATATAAATAATTTAATCTATTTGTGATATTTCTCGAGTTTAATACGTTAGATACATCGACAAGCTTGCCACTTGTCATTACAAGCCTATAGTAAAGTTGGCTAAATGTAAATTCGCTTCTTTAAAATAGCGTTGTTTTTTACCACCCTGAAGGGTATACGGTCGTAATGATACTTTTTTTCTTTTTTCTGTTTATGAAATGCACGGAAGAGTAATATTTGTGTATTTGTCTTCGTTGGAATATGAGAACGCTAAGTGCACTTACTCGCACGAGCTCGCTGTACTGACATTATAAATTTATTAAAGAACACTGCAATATCACGGAAGTGTTTGTTTTCTTGCAAGCTTAGGCGACACTAATACAATATCCCATACCTACTACCATTTACATTGTAATTTTGTCGATTTATCAAATTGTGTTTATTTTAGTTAGTTGGATTTTAGTGACGATACCTATTCCGCCATTTTTAATAATAGATTAACTATTCGATGAAATTTGTATTTTTATTATTTTATTTATAGTAAAATCATAAGTCTGTTCTCTCTATCCCATTGCACTAATCTGGATTAATGAAAGATTCTTTTGCTGTTGTTGCCGCAAACCTGTGGAATAAGTTCCCGGTAAATATATGACAAGCATCCAACCGAAACATTATCAAAAAAATTGTATAGTATTAAATAACTCTTAACAACTCATATTGTAGTATTATATGTAGTGTATGTATTAATGTTATGTAATGTACCTAATGTATTAATAAAACGTCATGTGTATGTATTTTTAGTATTTCTTATTGTAGTATCTGGTTTAGACAATATTGAATATTTATTACGTAATCATATTTATCTAATTGCACCTACCTTACGTCTTTAATGTTCTACAGTGTCCCTGAGGTTGGCTGTCAGAGAATGTCTAGCGACATTAAGTCCGCCCCTTGTATATATTGTGCAATAAAGTTTTAATAAATAAATAAAATTACTCCTTGGAATCCTGATGGGATATAGGCTATATGATGTCATTATCTGATCACGACATGTGACTTCACGGCCATATAAGTATTTATCTATATATTCCGCCTTTAGGTCTATATAACTATATACTATACAAGTATAGTAAAGTGATATTAATGGAATTTGGCAGAAATGATTCTTTCGTGTAATTTAAAGGTGCGGATCTACAAGATGCTCATCCATTCCCGACTTACTTATGCTGCGCCATATTGGCATCACCTTCTGGCCAAAAGCAACAGGGACAAGATCCAGAATCAGCAAAACATATCGCTCAGGTCGGTATCTGGAGCGCCGTGGTTCGTGCTAAATTCTGTAAGAGATCCGGAGATGCCTACTATCAAGGCATTTGTTGTCGGCCTAGCCAAACGTATTTTTTTTGTAATTATTTTATATACGGCTGACAACGGATTCTACAAGCATCTTCAGCTACTTTCCCCCGGGGTGGAGACCACTGTCTAGAGAGGCGTTTTTGGAAAAGACCTAAAGTAGACGAACCTAGGATCTCCAGGACTCCGCTGTCATCATTCTTAAAATTTAGTAATGCCGCGACGATACTCAGATTATCCAAATACATTTACTTATTAAATATTATTTCATCCTTAAGGTCACATATTTTTCTAATTAAAGTTAAATTCCTATTAATTATTATTTGAGAATCAATAGTTAATCAACGAATTGCTTTATTTTAATTAAATGTAAATTCATCAATTGAATGATACCAAAATTTACCCCCAGCAGAATATTCATATCATGAAATTTCAATTATAACAAACTTTTAATAACGCAGATTAGGTATTTGTAATGGATTTTAGCCTCATATATAACGGATAATTATTTATTTATAAATGGCTACCTAATTCATTCTTAATTACAATTTTAGTTAGATACTTAATAAAGTAAAGTAGTATCATCACGACCGTTTCCCTTTCGAGGTGGTCAGAAACCACGCTCATAAATAAGCGGATTCACATTTAGCCAACTTTACTATAAGCCAATCATGACAAGTGGCAAGCTCATCGATGTCTCCAGCTTACCAAACTCGAGAAATATGACAAATTATTTAAATGTATTTATTTGCATTAATAAATATTTTTGTGTCCCGACCAGGAATTGAAACCGGTAAGTACCTCCGAGTCTAAATCCACAAGCTTAACCGCTAGACCACGGAGGCAGTTAATTGATACCTACTAATAATTCTTATAATAACCGATATTTATTAGAAAGACAAATAATTGAATTCATTTAAACTATTTTATCGTTCAAATATAATATAATAATAGGCGATTGCAGAATTATCATAGGACATCCATTTTTTGTTGAAACAAAGTACGAGTGTATTTAAATATCATTAAATTTAAATAATCTATTTCAGCTTTCCTGTGTTGTACCTATCGGGGGAAAAATGCATAATTACCGGGAAATTTATACGAAAACTCGTCCGTTTTTAAAGCCAGTATCATGAGTCATGTTTAATCTGCAATTTTAGTTTGTTTTTTCTACACAAAAGATTACGTACTGGTAGAATTAACTATTTGATTAATTATTTTTAGATAAGTAGCGATATAAGTAACACGATCACTTAAATGAACAAAGACGGCAAGGAAGTGGTAAATTACCGGCCTTAAAATCTAAACTACGAAGAATAATTTATTTATTAGATGCGCATAACAAGATGCAGTCAAACCAAAATATAAACAGATACAAACAACTAACTAAGATCTGGACTTCATCTTAAAAATTTGAGCATACAGCTTTTTACAACCATTCCAATGGTAAGGTTAAGAGCTGGTTTCCTAATCGTATTGCAGTTATTATACATATAAGGATGTGATTTTGAAACCGACCCCCAATCACAATTTAGCAGTGTAATGCATTGAATATACACTTAAGCATACATTTGTGTCGTTATGAGAATTAATTATAAAAAAATAAATAAATAAAAAGTAATTGTCAGTAGGTAATTAATGTCAAAAATCAAAACAATATAAAGGTCAAAATTAAATTAAATTAGTAGAAAAATAATAGTATTATTTCTAATAGGTATGTATATGTCCAATGATTTATTTCTTTCCCTTTTCCCTTCTATTTGTATTAGGTAATCAAATGAAATTAGGATCTATTCTTATAATGTCTTGGAATAATGATAGAATCTCACCATATTCTTTTACAAAACTTTGTTTATTGCACCATAGAAATAAAACTATTAGTAGACTTGGGCTTCTGGTTCCATGCCCGACTACACTACAACCATGAACCTTATGTTCTCATAGCAGCTACGGACTAAAATCCTATAATTCTTTGCTTCGCTGTTGGCCCATGGCCTAAAGGCTTAAGCCAGCTAAGTCTGAATGCATTCCCCAAAAAAATATTGTCAATGGACCAGAATTATACTACGTGTAATTGCAGAAAGAGCAAATATATTTTTTAGGCCTTATGTAGAACCTATTTTTGAAATGAAAAATTAAACTTTTTTTTAAAGATAAAAATATTATCCGAAAAACAAAACACTATTGTGTATGGTGAATAAGGCTGTGTCTAAAAATGACAAGATCTATCGTGATAAATACTTAGGCTGGGGAGTGTGACATGGTCACACGCTGGCCGGGCGACGCGGGACGGCAACCACGCTCGAATCTCTAAGTTCTTTTTTTTACGTAAGTCAAAGTCCGCGCGATCGTTGGACTCTCGCTACCTACTTGATTCGGCTCAGTATGAGTGCCGATATTTTTAGTAAAACTTCTCTGCATTGTAATTTAAGATTTTATTTATTTATTTAGTTATATTATTGCCTCCGTGGTCTAGCGGTTAAGTTCGTGGATTTAAACGCGGAGGTACCGGGTGCCATTCCTGGTCGGGACACAAAAATATTTATTAATATAAATAAATACATTTAATTAATATTAAATTTATTTATTTGCTCGAGTTTGGTACTCTGGAGACATTGACAAGCTTGCCACTTGTCATGATTGGCCTATAGTAAAATTGGCTAAATGTGAATCCGCTTATTTATAAGCGTGGTTTCTGACCACCCCGATTTTTTTATATATGTTTGATTTTTTGATAGTTTTATTCTAGATTATAATTATTTATTTGATCTTTAATAAATTCCACGTGGTATATAGCCCTAGTGTGTTCAGTGGGGTGGTTTGCTTAACGCTTTTCGGACTGCAGACTGGTACGAAGACTTGTGTTCATTCGCCACAAAAGTAACAGCAGAATAAAAAATATTTTTGTCGGTTAAATCATGACTCATGGTACCGGCTCTTAGCTCTCGTGATAAATGCTTGTATTAATTACACTGTGATGCTGATGAAGCAATGGCCGCGGCCTTATTTTGGGGATTTATGGAGATATAGATACTTATCATAATTAATGTCGCCAGCAGTTAATTGGGATCTTTCCCGCCAAAAAAATTCAAGCGTCCAGCAATAACTCGCTTAAATATGATTCGCTTATAATATGGAAAACATCCCTGTTATAAAAAAAATAGTGATATTTTCTTTTAGGCTTTTCTTTTAGGATATGTTACCTACAGTTTATACAACAATATTCAGAATTTTATATTTTTTTGTATGTACCTAATATTGAACAATTCGGGGACAAGTTTATCTGCAACCAATTTCAAAATTACCTAAATGCCGAAGCACTACTTTGATATTCTAATAAATGAGATTGCCCATTTTTCTTAGAGAAATAAAACAACAAAAAAAACAAAAACTTGACTGCTTAATAAAATGTTTGAGTTTAATTAAAATGTATTTATTACACAGCAGGTTTTTTTTTTTTAATAATGATATGACATTGATACATACACTTGTGATAGCCGGAAGTGCCGGATTTACCTATCTATTTTTAGTAACACAGTATAGCTTAAAATAATTTAATATATTCATAGCGGTGGTGGCTTGGTTGTAAGAACGCATACCTTAAATCCTACAAAGGTCGGTTCAAACCCACCCGGCATGTACCAATGAGAAATACACTTTTCTTACGTGCATTTGTCATAGATTTACAACACCATCATTCCTGTGCCTCGGAGAGCACGTTATTCAAATTCAAAATTATTTATTGTATAGATTGCTTATTCTAATTACAGTTGTATGTGCATGTCATGATGATGCCTTCTGCCCATATTATGGGCATACAATATGCTTATGTCAATAGATATTTATGCACAATATTTTTTTGTATATAGTTTATATTTAATATTGTTCTTTTCAATTTATTGGAATACAATGTTAGTCTCAAAATTTGCATGCTAAAAATTCTTTTATTGAGTAAAAACAGTTGTCAATAAGAATTTTCTTTAACTCAATAGTAAAACGTTTTATAGGTAACTCTCGTATCTCTCTAGGAATTTTATTATATACTCTAATGCACATTATGTGGCAGGTTCTGCTGTAATATTCACTTACAAATCTTGGGTTAAGCCGTCGGTCCCGGTTCCACTAATGCCAACTTGTGGAAACGTTAATAAATTGTCATAAAAAATTTACATCATATCCTCTCCAAGCCGTCTGGCCAGCGTGGCGAGTGTAGGCCAAATTCTCCCTCCAGCAATGGAGGTCTGGGACGCTGTGGTCTAGGGGCTGTAATGAATGAAAAATATTCGTAGATATATGTAGATGTTTTATCTAATCACAAGCATAATTTATAGTCTATAGTCATTATACCCGGTTTGTTAATATCAAAGCGATCCCTAATTCTAATAGACGCGATACCATGTTTGTCAAACCCATCCACGTCAACCCTTCTTTGATAAATTTATGCACGCGTCACGGTTTGGGACGTTCAGTAATAAAGCTTTATTAGGCAAATAGTTTCGCTGGATTGGCAATGTTAGTTTATTGCGTCTCTTTTAATCCCGCGGGATTTCTGTGCTGGATTGATCAATCCCGCGCGACTCCCACACTTTATATATAATTTCAGAATCCTAGTTAAACAACATGTTTTTGTGCAAAAAAACAACGTTTATTTGACATGTTATACTGCGTGACTTTGTATGGTCTTACATTAGACATATTGATAGAAACATACAACTTTTGCTAAGAAACAATATGTCGGTAATGACAAAAAAAAATCTTCATACAAACTGTTAATTTTAATATAGTCGCGATCACAGCAACATTATTACCGCTCGGCCAATACCATTGTTGGATCGGTGGCCAGCGCTCCGAGCGGCGCCCACGAGAGTGGAATCAATCCGCGTGCACCGAGCGGACACACGTTTTTTGCTCTCACAATTTCATAGTCTTTTTTACTCAAGTAATTAATTGTAATTTCTTTTTCTACAATAAACCATATACAGTCTGCAGAATTGAGCCATCGAAGACCCGCAGCAGTATCCCTACGTGGTTAGCAGCACAAATAGGGACTGACCATTTTACAAATATGAAGTATTATGTAATAACAAGTAATATACTTATTATAAATAATTCAAGTATTTATTTGTGTCTAACTTTTTATGCTTCTTTCGCTATAAACAATCCTCTAGCTGACTCATATTCCACCCTTGCTTGTTCTTATTGTCTTATTTCTAATAACTAACATTCTCATGAAATTGTTTTATGTTCATCCAGTTCTATAATTAAAAAGAGTATCATCACGACCGTTTCCCTTTCGGGGTGGTCAGAAACCACGCTTATAAAGAACTGGATTCACATTTAGCCAACTTTACTATATGCCAATCATGACAAGGCAATCTCGCCGATGTCTTCAGCGTACCAAACTCGAAAAATATCACAAATAAATTAAATATTAATTAAATGTATTTATTTATATTAATAAATATTTTTGTGTCCCGACCAGGAATCGAACCCGGTACCTCCGTGTTTAAATCCACGGACTTAACCTCTAGACCACGGAGACAGACTAAAATTACAAATCATTAAATCATATTTGTTTATCACTTTTTGCTATAACTATATAAGGTGCTTTCGAAAACAACTGTCGCTATTTTTCAAAGTTGCAGGAATCGCAGCCGCGCTTAAAGCTCACAAGCCAATAAGAGGGGCTGGATCCCGCGGGATTAAGTCAAACTTTATTACCAAATCATCATCAAGACTTGTGTCTCTCTACTGCTGTATAGGCTCCTGCTATACTACGGTGAGTGATCTGAAGAACTCTACAACCTTCCTCCCCATTGCGTTACCGAACCACATACACACGCCAGAGATATTGACGAGCTTACCACTTGTCATAATTTATTTATTTATTCGGAAAATCAACAGCTTTAAATACATATATTTTTTTTTTAAAGTAGTGATAATGAGTACAGCCAATTAAAGATTTCCACAAAAGATGAATGAATGTAACAAAAAAAAACAGAAAAATGACCTTTATCAACAAATACATAACCAGATAATAAACTCAAAGCAAAGCAAAAAGAAAGTGACTGAATAGACATACTTAAATTTAGTATCAATATAAATTATATCACTATTTATTTATGTTATGATGAACTATTGTAAACGCAGCGATAAGGCGACCGAATGTTTAAACGATCTCTTTGAACAAGACTTATAATAAACTTATAGACTGGCTAAGCGAATCCGAATCTTTAAAAGCGCGGTTTCAGACCATTAAAATTATTCATCGTATCTTTTTAGTTACATTTTAAAACAATGTGTCCGTAAATTTAGACTCGGAGGTGCCGGGTTCGATACCTGGTTATTGTGTCCCAATAGCATTTATTAATTTAAATTAACAATAATTAAATAAATATAAAATATAAATATTTCCAGACAGGTTACACAGCGCCATCTAGTTTCCGTGGTAAGCGTAGCTTGTGTTACGGAAACTAGATGGTTGATAAACTACATATTATACTTTTTTTTTTTTGTAAATATATACATATTATACATATAAACACCCAGACCGAGACAAATTATACAATGTACAACTTGCCCCCGGTGGGAATCGAACCCACGACCTCCCGAGTTCACGGCAACGTTTGTTACCACTAGACCACGGAGGCGGTCATTAATGGCGGTTATTAATTTATTAGTGATATTTCCCAAAATTGGTAAGCTAGAGACATCGACGAGCATTCTACTTGTAATGATTGGCTTATATAGTAAAGTTGCCTAAATGTGAATTCGCTTCTTTATAAGCGTAGTTTTTGACCACCCCGGAAGGGACACGGTCGTGATGATACTATACTTTACTTTTATTTTTATGGTAAATTTCAACGTGTTTAAAGAACATGTAACGGTAGCAAATAACTGCACCAGTATCTCAGAATTTGTTGACGGTCCATGAGCTGAATAGCATAGTTGTACAGAATCAATACGAGAAGCGTCCATGTGCAAATTAACACGACGCTGACGCCTAACGTGTTTTCTTCTACCCAATAAATAATAATGATCTAGACAGTTTGCTAACTCAAGATATGTCTAATAATAATAATATATGGTTATTATTATTATTTTGAGTAAGGGAACCAGCGAGGAAAGCGTTATTTGATGTTCGCATTGTTAATGCTGACGCAACCTCGTACGGAACCCGCACCTGAGAAAGCATCTCTCAAACCCACACGAGAAACGCCGTAAATACGACAGGGCAGTTAAAGATATCCGAGCTACCGATCCACGGTTTTAAGTTTATTTTATTATGTTAGGGTAACTTACAGCTAATATAATTAAATTGAAGAATACACGAATAAATAAAAGCTTATTATAAGTTACCACATATAAAAAAAAAAACTATAAGCGTAAAGGGTTACATATATACATATATACAACTACAATCACACATTAATTATTATAAAATAAGAAACCATAAATAATAAATCAACCTATTTCCTCTATAAAATCAAGTGACATTACTTATCGACATTCAGCCTGTGGATAAATAAACTGATTTTACACTGCATTCGAAGCGAAGAGGTATTCATAAAAATGGTAATTTAATATTAAAAAAACCTGTGTGAGTAAAAAAATATCTTGAATTAAAAACTGAAAATAAATAAACAAAAACTAAAAAGAAAAAAACAAGCCCTAGGGTTACGTCAACAAAAAGTTTGATAACCGCTCAACTACACCGTTGAAATAATTTTATATATTTTATTACATACTTTAACAGCAAGGACCCATAAAAAATTGAGACAGGTTCAAATCTTCGCAACAACTGTTAAAGTTGCTATATAATAAAATATATTAATTATTTACATACATACTCGTACATACGTAGGCTGATAAACACATAACGGTTCTTTGCGTCACGCAGTCGGTCACAAGGAGCTCTCTCTCCAATACACAATAAACTCGTGTGCACCCGCACGGTTAATTCAGAAATTTCACCGGTGATAAATTCTTAATAGATTGGGCTGTACGTAAAATAATCTTCCAACAGTAACGGGGTAACGATTCACCAAAAATCAAAACGAAATTACAGCCGTAGCTTCTTAGATAAAAGTCTTCAAGTTCGTCGAAGGAAGGGTATTACTTCCAGCTCAATGACTTGATCAATAGCTCTGAGTAAGGAAAAGCGCTCTAAATCCTTTAAATTCTTCTTAAGCTTCTAGTAAAACCACGAAAAGCTTGCGATCATTTTTGTAATTGGCTCGCTAAATGCTTTTGTTTTCGTTTGCAGAGGGATCAGAAACCAAGATTTTTTCTTACGTTTTGATAAAAAACGTTTAAGAGAGTTTGTAGGTTTGGCATCCTTCTCGCACAATACATTTAAAAACAAATACTTCTTAACGGCCAGTTGCATACAAGCTAATTATCTTTTGACATGTTGAACGTATGCCTATGAGACACGTCTGTGGGTCAACTATACGCAGCAAGCATACAGCGCCCTACGAGTCCAGTATAATAATGGTTTCAGGGTATTGTTGGAGCTGCCAAAATAAAGAAATAAGAATAACGGGACAAAAATAAGGAAAAGCATGCTAGGATGGTTCGGGCATGTTGATAGGATGAGCGAAGATAGATTGACGAACCAGATATATAATGCGAAAGTTGTAGCTGAAAGAGGCCCTCGGCGATATGCGAGTCTCGGTCATATTATACGATCAAATAAATAAACCACTGGCTGAAGGCACATTATAAAGCTTTCGTAACAAAAGGGCATGTATGAAGAGGTTGATGAATGTCGACGAAGCGAAAGAAGTATGTCGTGATCGTGTCAAATGGCGCTCAATTGTCTCTGCCTACCCCGCAAGGGATCTGGCGTCAAGATATGTATGTATGTAAGCCACGTTATTGCAGTGCGTCCGGAATGTTTTCAGAGAATCGTGTTGATAGTTTTTCTGCTATCATGCGTAAACGCACTAGTCAATAGAATTAGAGGCAGCACCAACAATATGCTTAAGGTCATATCGGATAAAGTGGACTGTCCAATACAGTGTCACTTTATTAAGATTCACTATAACCGACAAATTGACACGTGTACAAATAAGGCACTAACATAAAATTTTAGTTTACTAACTTTAATGTAAGCCATTGTTACTAACATTGTGATAGGTATAATTGTGATAACAAAAATGGATTGTAATTATCTTATAAATTAAATATATTATTATTATTATTGGCTGATTAGTAGTTAGCTTGTGACTTTCACAAGCTAACTACTAATCATTTTTTATTTTTGATTATTCTATTATTTTAAACATCCTTACTGCAACTGCCAGTTAGTCTACATAAATTTTAGACATCATATTAGTCTTAATCAGACTGTAATTTATCATTAGTAGGTATAGTGTTGTGTATATATATTGTATTGTTAATATTTTATGTATGTAGGTTATATGTATGTAATTATTAATAAGTATATATATATTTATTATTTAACTGCATTAAAACTTTTTCAAGTTTATTTAGTATAGTACCTACCTTATGTACTTACTGCTCTCGTTGTCCCGAAGGTATGACCGTCATTGAATGTCTAGCGGTATTAGGTTCGCCTTTGTACTTTGTACAATTAAGTTTAAATAAATAATAAATAATATTTAAAAAAAAAAAGGAAATGAAAGTTACACAATAAATATATGAAATAATTGATTGGTCAGAAACACAGAGAATGTTAATTGTTATATGTAATTTATATTACATGCTTTGCTGCTTCTAGCATACAAATATTTATTAACCAGCATTTGTTTGACTGTTAATATACTTTACTGGCACCTCCCTTATAGTAACAGTGATCTAATTAATCTAATCTTTGTTGCCATTGCATACCTACTCAATATTCTACTTTAATAACGCTGATGGTTTTTTAACAAATAAACATTATTTGAGTATAAAAATAGGAGGAACAGACAGTAATTTTAGTTTTATTAATAAATGTCGATAGCAAGAGATAGGAATTGGACTTTGAACCTTCTCATGTTTAGAAATTAAATTCACTGCTAGCTAGGTGACGGAAGCAATGTAGAGTATTCTACAACATAATTAATTATATTACTGTTTTAATTTTGATAATCTTATTATTTTGTTTGGAGTAGGTACCTACTCCAGGTTAAGAAAATTCGCGCTTTACTTCATACGTCGGAAAACCCGAAGGAAAAGCGTAGTATAATGTACAAACGAGAGGTGAAAAGGCTTTCTATTCTGTACGAGTAATGCTATGAGAGAGGCAAATAAAATTAGACTCAGAAAATTGACCTTTATAATATAGACCGGCTAACACTTCGACAGAATTCTAAAACTTCCATGACACACACGCATAGGTACTTTTGAATTTGTTAACAATACTTCGCAACTCACAAAAACCAAGCGCAAAGCAAGCAAAGTGACAACCTTAGTAGTGTTGAAGTTTTTTAATTGTTGAATGATCACAAATAGAATGAAACGAAACCGACAGCGACTTTCTGTTTCTCAAGAAATCATACAAATCAGAAGGTTTTTGAATACCATACGAGAATATGGTGCGCGCCTGATAGCCCCCGGGAGCTTCTTCCACGGACGTGTTGCGTAGAATAATTGTTTTTTATTTAACATTTAAGGCCACATCGTAATACCTGAAAGACAGCTTTACTTTTTAGGCTCAATCCATGATCGAATTCTGCGCTCTTCTTCTAACTCCACCCTTTCCATCCCTTCCCACCACACCTCTTTTGTCTCCAATTCGTTTGAGCTGTTGTTGCTGCAAATTTTTGGAATGACCTATCTTTAGGTATAAGGTAAGCTCCGAATCGAGTTATCTACAAAAATATGCTTTACAAACATTTTCATTCTAATAGACTGTCCAAAATAAATTAATGTCTCTTTTCTATTTCCTCATTATCCTCAATAGCAGCAACATCATATTTCACTTTCCTCATCATGTAAGTAGTTTTATTTTATATTATTGTTTATTTATGGTGTACTCTATATTTATATATATATTGCGTATTTATGTATTAATATGTAACATTGTTATGGATGTATTAATACTGTTAAGAATAACTTAATTCATGATTGCACCTACCATCTATACTGTCTAAATGTTCCAAAGGTTTGGCTGTCAGATAATGCCCCAGGTTTTTGTACATAGTAATTAGATTTTTGAAAAAAAAAAAAAAAACCTATTGTTTATGTATAAAATATGTGCTTTGTAATTCGTTGTCAATGCCCAATCTTTGTATAAGTTTAAGACAGAAGTAAAAAACAAAACATAAAACAGTAAAAGAAATATATTTTTGTAAGGTTCTGAAAAACAAGAAAGAGCAGAGTGCTGCCCAAATTTACCTATAGCAATTATATATATATCTATTTGTCCCTATATCCACGTAATACCATGATATATTTTATATGCTATCTTGAGCAAGAGCGGTTTCCTGCGTTGGCTTCCGCGTTCTTTCAGTGAACGGTAAAAGTTTTATTTTATATTTTGATAAAATTCGTACACCGTACTTTTTTTTATACTAGCACGACATGTAACCTTGCGCCCTCCTGATGGTAAGTGGGGAGCGAGATCCATGAATATTAGCAACTGGAATCAGATACTCATTTATTTATTTATTTAGTACACACAGCAGTACATATATTATCATACACATAACATAGTATAATTATAACTTATCTAATATATGTACCAATTAGGTGTCACAGCATTCACCAATATAAAAAGAAGAAGAAATTAAAAACTTATTACTGTTAAAACAAAAAAAATACAAAAATTTAACATAAACTTTAAAATTTACAAAATAAAAATATTACTTCTAAAATAAAATTATACATTTTTCTCTTTTTTAATAGAACTAATAAGGAAACATAAAAATTGCACAAATTTGGTACCATAAAAAAAAACGAATACAAAACACTTGTTAAATAAATTATAAGCTACTCAAATATTGATGGTTTGTAATGTTCGAGAACATTTTTTCTGAATACATTGTAACGGTCATGAAATATGTCTATATCATTATTGGCACTGCAAAGACTACTGTAGGTGTTGCACATTCGGGATGTTGACGAATGTGAACCTACTAGTCCTTGAGGGAGGACAGCACAGGATCTTGGTTATAGGACGACGTGGAATATTATAGGGTACTGTCAGGGAAATGTGTGATACACTCATTACTGATACAGTCCCTAACACTATGCCGGCTTGACTGGACATGACGGCAATTCGAGCCTGATCCCGAAATGTGTGGATACACTTTACTGTGTTTATCAGCACCACATTCTGCCTACCAACTATATTTGTTGTTCTCGTTGAAAGTATGTGCCATTTGCAATGATGTCAAATGCCAATTTTTACTTCCAAGTAGAACTAATATTGTATGGTGATATTTATATAAAATAAACACCGCTTGAAACAAGACTTACTTATATATACTATCTTTTGTGGACCGACTGAAACAATCAGTGTGCTTAGTGTAGCATGCAAGTTTCGGAAAACGTAACTGCTGTAGTTCTTTTTTTTTATTTTATATTGCATGTTATTGCAAGTTTGGCTATAATAACAGGCAATGAACATCGAAAATTCAGTAAAAATACTCTACTACTATAATTGCGTTTACGAAACTTCACTGTCACACTAGGCATACAGATAACGACATACTGATAATTAAGGCTATTCTTGACATAAGGTTGCTTAAGCAGAAGAAGAAGCAAGTCAGAAACCACGCTTATAAATAAGCGGATTCACATTTATCCAACTTTACTATAGGCCAATCATGACAAGTGGCAAGCTCGTCGATGTCTCCAGCGTACCAAACTCGAGAAATATCACAAATAAATATTAATTAAATATATTTATTTACATTAATAAATATTTTTGTGTCCCGACCAGGAATCGTACCCGGTACCTCCGAGTCTTTTTTTATTTTTTTATTTTTTGGTAACATATTATTACCCATCCTGCAACACTGCTAGTATTGTGATAATAAAGATTCGTAAAGATTTAAGTATATTAAAACAAAAATAAATAATATATAAATAATAATACAGCTCTGGGAGTGGGGCTGTTTTTGCTGAGAACCTCAAGCTGCGCAAATACGCCAACCTCGGTACAGGTTACGAGTTTGCGCCGTTTGGGGTCGAGACGATGGGACGATGGGGACCCCAGCCAAGCGTTTGAACAAGGAGTTGTCCAAGCGGCTGAGAGAGAAATCTGGAGACAGAAATGCTGACAATTATTAATTAACGTATTAGCCTATATATATATATATATAGATAGTCCCAAAAAAAGGCTATATATATACAGAGAGGAAATGTTGCCATTTTTTGGGACTATCTCTGATGGGTCATCTCTGGAGAACATTTTTTATTTTTTTATTAGGTTAAGTTAATAGTTATTTAATTTGATTATTTTAAATTAGGTAGTTTGTATTTATTATTATATCTTTTTTATATTTTTAAATATTCTATCAAATAAATAGATTTTAACGTTTTATCAAATAATTATATATGATTTATCGATAAACCGACGATTTTTCATTTCAATAATTTTTTTTTCACACACAGAGAGTAATGATTATTTATTGTAATGTAAAATCAATTTAAAAAATACAATGCATTATAACTAAAATATTCTTGACACTGTACGAGTAATTTAGACTATCTCGGAAGTTCGATTCGATATTCAACTTAATGTGAGTTTTCCTAAAATAATAGCCCATTTTCGTGTAACCCCGAAGTGCCAAGTCTCCAAATTCCTTGATAAAGGGAGAAGACCTTGACAAATGGTGGCATTAAGCCGGAGAAAGACAGCGCGGGTCAATTTTAAACGACGCCATCTTCACTTTGGGTCCTTGACGGCTTAGATGAGAGAAATATCTCTTAATAATACTGTTGAGTTTGAGAGGGTTACGGCATTTTTGTTACCTTACTTTTCTTTGTAAATGACTGTCTACTTTTAATTACTCAAATCAATATATTCTACACACATCATTCATGATTAGAATATTTATGAACAGAATTTACATTTAATAAATTTTAACAGAATTTAATTATTATTAGTATATATAAAAAATAATATATGTACATTAAATATAAATAAAAAGCCACCTAAATAATAAAATAAAAAAATAAAAACTATAAATATAAAATGTCCTCCAGAGACGTCCCCATCCGAGAATGTCCCAAGGAAACTGGCAACATTTCCCCTCTCTATAGCGAGGCTAATTCTTTGAAAGAAATAATTACTAGTCTTCCTATCTCCAGACCTTTCCGTGAGCCGCTTTGACAGCTCCTTTGCCATGCTGAAGGTCCCCATGGGCCCATGGTCACGACCCCAAACGGCGATAACTCCTAACCTGTACTTTACGTATTTACGCAACATGAGGTTCTCAGCAGAAGACGCCGTACTTCCCGCGCCTGACGAGGTCTCCTAGATGCTACATTATCTCCATATCAACAATGTCGCATACCACACCAAAGACCTGTCAAGTTTCCACGGCCCAGTCATTCCGTCGGGTCTCTTGCATTCGTTCCGCATTACCCCAGAGGGAACTAAGGTTGTAGCGATTGTTATCGACAATGGCCAAGGAGGAACGTTTTCGGCTGCAATCGACATCCTTTGCCTTGCACATATTTAGGACGTCACCTGTCAGTGTAGATTTTGATTCTCGACTTTTAAAAAACTAACTGCGAGCAATATGCTGCTTGATAAATTAATTTATTTGTTTAACAACCAAACTCAGTATTAAACTTAATTATTTATATATAAATTCATCCTACTGTTTATTGTCGCCCCCGTAGCTTGGGTAAGTATTGAATAGAAAATAGTACGCGGTCACTTCATGACCACGTGCAGTGACTCTTAATTTATTTTGTGCACCACCGCTGCAGTCTCACCATCTATCTGGTATCTTGTCTTGGTGTAGACTGAAGTGGTGGTGGATTTGGAGATGGAACGTAACGCGTGTTCCCCGTGCGTTCCAGGGTTCTATGTCTGGACTTTAGAGCTGGGACCCAGCTTGAGAAGATAACCCCGCTGCCCAGGATCCCCGTGACGCCTCGTTGTCATCTTCAGGCTCTCCGAGGGAAGGTACCCCTACGTACGGTCAACGGATGCATAAAGAGTGATAGGGCTAAGTTTTGGCTTACGACCCTCCCTTTATATAATTGTAGATTCTCTTGCTCTGTTAACTTCATCTTACTTAATATATTAACTTCATTTGCTTAAATTCTTTGTTTTATTTGAATGTCCCGCTTAACGTGACAAGGTTGCGGGTGGTACAGCAGCAGTGACAATTAATTCCTTATTTTTATATTTTATGTAGCTGTGGTTTATTATTATTATTAATATGTTGCTGCTTAAATATTTTATTTATTGTATTGCTTTTATTCTTTTTTTTTTGCTTTTTTATATATTATTATTCTCTATACTTTATTATTATATAAGATATTTTTGTAAACTTTCAAATGGCATCAAGTTTTTTTATATAAGTAATCATTTGTTGAAAGTTTTCCTTAAAGATAAATAAATAAATAAAATATCTAAAATGTATATAATATACAATACAATTTAGTCCAAATTACCTTACAAGATTTCCCTGCTAAGCTGCTAGTCTGTCTTCTGCTAACAGCTTACTCTTTGGACCACTTCGCTTCTTAGTCTTCCACTAACAGGAGCAGAATCATTTAAAACAGTTTAAATAATGTCGTGTCACAAACGCGTGTAACAGGTTTAAAAGTATCATCACGACCGTTTCCCTTTCGAAGTGGTCAGAAACCACGCTTATAAATAAGCTGGTTCACATTTAGCCAACTTTACTATAGGTCAATCATGACAAGTGGCAAGCTCGTCGATGTCTCCAGCATACCAAACTCGAGAAATATCACAAATAAATTTAATATTAATTAAATGTATTTATTTACGTTAATAAATATTTTTGTGTCCCGACCAGGAATCGAACTCGGTACCTTCGATTCTAAATCCACGGACTTAACCGCTGGACCACGGGTAATAATAGGTTTACGTGAATAAAGATAATTTGACTTTGATTTTAAAAAGATTGTCTATTTTTTATTTATTTATTCGTGGGAAAATTTACAGCCTTTGCAATATTATGTATACAAAAAATATCTAATCTCAAAGCCTTACAAATTTTCACTGTTAGCTATAATGAAAAATAATAAAAATAAGAACCAACAAAATCAGTACAATAACATCCTTTAAATTATACTTGTATTTTGTCATTATATTTATATATATCTTAGCAAAAAACGAATAGATTTATTCAAAAGCAGAATTACTGGAATATTTACAAGCCTTTTACTACTCTATACATAAAGTTGATAGCTTATTATTCTTTATATATTATTAGTCGTAAAATAAATCGGTAAATTGATACACGATCGCAACCTTACGCTCGACAATAGTACCTACCTAGTAGCAGTAAAATTAATAGTAGTTTACGTACAGCGTAATAGTCTGGAAAGAACATAGACAAATATAAATAAGGACAAGCCATTTTATAAAACTATTTATAAATGTAAAAACTTTATTGTTGTTACAAAAGGCGTATGTAATGCCGCCTAGTGTTTTATCACCATCAACGGGTTGCACATAGGCATGTAGTCTACCTTAATTCTAACTTGCCTGGTGGGTTACTGCAGTACCAGGTATTGTATTCTCATAGGTACTGATAACTTAATTTAAAAGGTTATTAATTGATCGTTGTGGTGCAGTTCTGTATATGTTTTATTTTGTAAATCTGATATAGCTGAGTTTTCCTTGCAGATTCCTTTCTCAGTCAGATTAAACATTAACAGGTCACTGGAATTTGCTAAGCTGCTGGTCTTCTGCTAACAGCTTACTTATTGGACCACTTTGCTGCTTAGCCTTCTACTAGCAGGAGTAGAATCATTCAAAATAATTAAATTAATGACGTTTCATAAATGCCTGTAATAGGTTTATCTTCCACCACTTTTAGTACAATTAAAGTTACATTTCACGTCAAGCTTTTTAGCTTCGACCAAAGGCGCGCAAATCCGAATTGTCAATGTTGCCACACTATTGTTAACCCATTACCATAGATAGAATACATGCATATAAATAAAGTGTGTTACTAGTAATAAAACCTAAGCCCTATTCGGGTCCTTACAAATACTAAACATCTATATATATATATATATATATATATATATATATATATATATATATATATATATATATATATATATATATATATATATATATATATATATTACTGTGGTTTAATATTATTATTAATATGTTGCTATTTATATTTTTTTATTGTATTGCTTATATATATTCATATATATATAAAAAGTGGAAACTTTCAATTGGCATCTAGTTCTTATATAAGTAATCATTTCTTGGAAGCTGTAAGTTTTGCGTTCTTAAATTCGGGGTTTTAATCCCAGATTCTGTATTTTCATTGTACATTGCGTGTTTCTTGTACCAAGCTGGTGTTCAAACATATTTAAAAACTCAATTAACAATTAAATTACGGAACCCAGTGTTGATAATGAACTTTTCTGCACTGTGCTCTATGAAAGTCTAACAGCCGGTTGCAGAAAGGATGACTAACAAAAATTTTGATATACGCCACGTGATTAGTAGTTAGCTTGCCACTTTGGTTATTGCGGCCAATGACCGTGTCTCATACATTAAACATGTCAAAAGATGATCAGCCTTTCTGCAACCGGCTGTTACTTTTAACGTGTGATCTAATACGTCTACGATGTAGATTCTACATCTACGCATCCAGGCGTAGAGTTTGTGATATGTCTATGGGTAAAAGCCATAAAGTGAACCATTGGCGACCATTCGTCTATCGTGCAACGATAAATTTTACTTCAGTGGGACACGGGGCGCTCCGTGCGTTATCTCCCACAAACAAACACGTCATGTTGTGTATTTGTATATTTTCAATAGTTTAACACCAAAATGTGCGGAGTCTACAGTTACAGAATTACGATTTATTCCAAATTGTTGTGTTTGTAGTTTGTTTGCAGTTTGTAAACGCTTACTAAAGCTTTAATGAAACTTATTGAAGGATTTATACTAGTAAATCGTGAATAGAGTGTGTTGCTTTGTTGACCTTTAACATGTTATTTTATTTATTTAAATGTAGACGGTCAAAAGAACATTATATATAAAAACATATCAACAAGGTAATAGATCTACAATTAATATTATTCACATAGATATAAACAAAAAATTGAAAATAACGGATTAAACAATACAATAAATAATAATAAAATATCTTTCTTACTATAGGTAAATTTAATCATAGTAAAATATTTCACGCGGCGAACGAGTGCCTTCACTCCGTAGCCACGACTCAGACTTAGCTGTTAAGGCACGCAGTGAGTGAGAGACGGTTTATAGTGTACGGTGAATCGGGCATGCTACCTACCGCGGTGGCCCTTCAGGCTGGGATCGTATCATTGATGATTTATCGATTCAACATCTTTAAAAAAAAAAAAAATGAAAATATAAAAAAAAAAAAAATATTATTAAAAATAAACTTAGGGCTTACCTAAAACACTCGCCTCATTTCGCCGTTGAATTATTACGGAAATAAAATAATAACATAGAAAACAAATAATAATAACAACAAACTCAAAGAAATCTTTTTGACCAAGCAAGATTATCTATAATACGTGTATAAGATAAACTGTATGTGTAAGTAGGCATAATTACATACACCTTTACACGTTATTTTATACAATCCATTTTTTAAACAAAGTACCTACATTCAAGTAAAAATATTACCTTACATTGAAAGTAGTCCAAAATAGACACATCCATAATCCGACCGAATTACGAGTATGCACACTTGCTATCACTTACCTGCTACCTAGATACTCAGTGAGTTTTTTTTTAATACTGGGCATAAGCCTGATCCCGAAACGTGTGGATACACTTTACTGGGTTTATCGGCACGATACGATGGATACTTCCCCGCCCCGAAAGACTGGGCTATTTACCACCATCAGTCCACCCGCTTACTTATTTAAGTATGTGTCTAAGGGATTTTTTCAATTCACGCGGATTTGAAAAAAACCCCGCATGCGTGTAAGTATAGGAGTATAGCACGCAAATACAAGGCGTCCGGGCGCCCCTTTTCGTTCGCTGAATCGTAAAAATTGGCATTTGACATCATTGCAAATGTCACATACTTTCAACGAGAACAACAAATAAGTGGTAGGCGGCTAATGGTGGTAATTTGCCCAGTCTGCCGGAGCAAGCATTAAGCTCGCCTATGTACTGTAAAATGTAATATTTTCTGTGCAATAAAGAATTTATCTATCTATCTATCTATTCACCCTTCGTGGCGATGGCGATAAACCCTGTAAAGTGTATGCACACGTTACGGGATCAGACTCGAACTGCTATCATGCTCAGTCAAGCCGACATGTCAGTCATGAGTGTCTCATTCCAGTTGCTAACATTTATTGACCAACCACCAACAGGTAGGCAAGGTCACATGTAGTTCTAGTATTAAAAGTGGTCTGTGGCAGCTTTAATAAGCGGTTTTGCGCGGCAGAAGAACCGCTAGTGTCATGAGCCTATACGTACACCTAATACACCCAGCAGCCCTATTATTACTTAGTCGCAAACGTTATTAGTGGATTTTTTATTTTTATATGATCTTATTGAATTCTCAACTCTATAATCGCTCGACTTTGATTGATAGCCTCCGTGCAAATATCAACTTTATTAACTACATATACGAGTATATGTAGTTAATGGATTCCATTATAATAACGTTTGCCCTTAAGTAACAGAATACAGGGATACAGGCCTTCAATAAAAATCACACCGCCCACATTAAGTTGACACAATGATGTATGCTCGCACATGCAGACAGTGCGGATCCGAGCTAAATTAATTTTAAATGCAAGGACAATAATGTCCCGTAGGAATGATTGTTCTAAAATTACAAAATTTTGTATTAATAATAAATTACTCTAGTTTAACTAAGAATTCAAAAATGACACTTTATGGGATCAGATTAAAACTGGTCCAGTCTACATAGTAGTAGTTGTCAATTACTTTTGTTGTTGAACATTATTTGCCATCATATTTAATGAAGCGGTATTAATACTCAGCCAAGTGTCTGGCCAATGAGTTGTCCAAACGGCTTACGGAACCATCTGGAGACAGGAAAGCTGGCAATTATTTTTACCGACGTATTAGCCTCGCTATACATAAGGCAAATGTTGCTAGTCATCTTGGGACTATCCCTAGAGGACATTTTTTACTTATAGTTTATATTTTTTATTATGTTTATATTTATTTAATTTTTTTCTTTTAAATAGTTGTAATTATGTATCACGACCGTTTCCCTATCGGAGTGGTCAGAAACTTATAAATAAGCGGATTCACATTTAGCCAACTTAACTATAGGCCAATCATGACAAGTGGCAAGCTCGTCGATGTCTCCAGCATATCAAACTCGAGAATTGTCACAAATAAATTAAATATTAATTAAATGTATTTATTTACATTAATAAATATTTTTGTGTCCCGACCAGGAATTGAACCTCCGAGTTTAAATCCACGGACTTAACCGTTAGACCACGGAGGCAGTCAATAATATTAAAATAAAAAATATTATATTTGTTAACCCTGTTTTGTTAAGCTCAGTCCTGTACTGTAGTTAGGCGATGTCTAATGATACACTCTCACGAGGATATGTCAGTCTAACTTTTATTGAACGACAGACGACAGACCGATTGGCATAAAAGAACAGAAAATGCTGCTTTTATTGTACCATTGGAGACTGATGACTGATTCGATTCCTAGTCGAGGACGTGACGGAGAATAATTTGAACGGCATCAGTGTCTAAAACTCTCGAATCGTGCACGGTGAGTATTCTGAAGAGCTCCATAACTTTATTTCTTCTTCTCCATTCCACAACCATTCTATTCCACAGGCCTCATTATTTAATAGGTGGTAGGTGTATTGATAATGGTAATTTTAGCAGTCTGCCGGGGCGGGAAGTATCCACCGTTTGTGCCGATAAACCCAGTAAAGTGTATCCGCACGTTTCGGGATCTGGCTCTAATTGCCGTCATGCCAAGTCAAGCCGGCATAGTGTTGGGGAGTGATGTCAGTTATGAGTATCTGATTTCAGTTGCTAACATCCACTTACCATTAGAAGGGCGCAGGGTCACCGTAGACACTATCTCTATATACTATTTATATATACGCGTATATATAAATTTAAATATTCTTACCTCTATCGCACGCTGAAGATTTGGAATGCTCTCCCAGAAAGTGTGTTTCCCCGTTGCTGTACTTAGCGTTTTCTTATTACTTACTAATAAATATACATCATGATGATATTGGTTGGGTATAATTTGTCCGTGCTGTCATTACTCGTACTTTTTAACTCCTCAGCATACCTGAGTTGTGGGTGTGGTTATAATCGGGTATATTTAGCATATCCATATTATACTTACAACTAATTAATATACATCATGATGATATTGGTTGGGTATAATTTGTCCGTGCTGTCATTACTCGTACTTTTTAACTCCTCAGCATACCTGAGTTGTGGGTGTGGTTATAATCGGGTATATTTAGCATATCCATATTATACTTACAACTAATTAATATACATCATGATGATATTGGTTGGGTATAATTTGTCAGTGCTGTCATTACTTTTTAACTCCTCAGCATACCTGAGTTGTGGGTGTGGTTATAATCGGGTATATTTAGCATATCCATATTATACTTACAACTAATTAATATACATCATGATGATATTGGTTGGGTATAATTTGTCAGTGCTGTCATTACTTTTTAACTCCTCAGCATACCTGAGTTGTGGGTGTGGTTATAATCGGGTATATTTAGCATACCCATATTATACTTACAACTAATTAATATACATCATGATGACATTGGTTGGGTATAATTTGTCCGTGCTGTCATTACTTTTTAACTCCTCAGCATACCTGAGTTGTGGGTGTGGTTATAATCGGGTATATTTAGCATATCCATATTATACTTACAACTAATTAATATACATCATGATGATATTGGTTGGGTATAATTTGTCAGTGCTGTCATTACTTTTTAACTCCTCAGCATACCTGAGTTGTGGGTGTGGTTATAATCGGGTATATTTAGCATGCCCATATTACTTACAACTAATTAATATACATCATGATGATATTGGCAAGATTTTTTGTAGGAATCTATCTAAATGGGTCTGTGGAGATCTTTTTAGGTTATCAGTGGGAATCAATAGGGCTGGGGTAAATGTAATAATAGCTTCGTTGACAACTGAAAATGCCAGTGTTTAGTAGCAGTGAATTCTTCGGACGATTTGATTTCCGTCAAGGATGCCAACACCGCTAAGCCCGCAGCTGTTTTACAGAAAATCCTTCAATTCAGGTATATTAAGGAGTATATCATAAATGTACCCGAGATTGACCGGGACGCTGTGTCGAGTAGAGGTACATTTAGGAGTGATCACATCACTCGTGTCATCTCCGAACTATACCCGAGGTCGACCAGGCTCGTGACTGGCGTCTCCACAAGGTATATAATGTAAATACGCAACTGTACCTATTATAAGGAAAGTTATAAATTGCTGCCAGTGTGTTACATACCTATATAATATTATGTCGTATAAAAGACATAAAACAGTCGTGAACAAGAGTTAACTCATTTACCCGCAGCCTTATCTTTATTTTGTCTAAAATTTACGAGTTACGGAAAGTCGGAATGTATAAGCTAACCACCTACTTATATTCACGCAGGTATGTAGGTAATTTTCGTTTAAATACAGCTAGTAGGTACATCCAAGACACACTGGACTACACTAAACTTCAACTACTGAATTCGGATCTTTAAGAACGTATTTCTGAATCATTAATTTTCAGTTTTACCTGTAACTTATAGGTATCTAATATAAAACAGAACGGTCATCATCATCATTATCATCAGCTTGTTTATCTCCACTGCTGTGGCCTCCAACAAGGCTGGCGCTGCACGCGGTCTTTTGCAACCCTCACCCAACTCCCGCCAGCGACCGTACGTGGTCTCCACTTTGGAACCCGTCTGCTCCATTCGTCGTCAGTTCTGCGACAGATGTGTCCGACCCATTGCTCACTTCAGCATGCTAATTTTGAAATCTATGTCAGTAACTTTGGTCCTCTGACGAATATCGACGTTTCGTATTCCATCCATAATAAGAAACTTGAAGATCTTGAATTTGTAGAGCGGGTATTGGTTAATATTTTCATATAAAATGTTCTTCTCTTGTCGAAGAAGTTTTTTACACTTTCGTAGCATTCAGTAAATCAACAGAATCAATTTAAAAGTGCACGCTGAACACGACTATGACCAGGACTAATTGTACGCAGTTACGCAAAAATTAACCAATCAACAAAATTCAGAAATTTAATTATTTTCAATCAGGTCCTTAGGATGATATATCTTACATCAAAAACGATCCAAATAAAAATATTATTTTTGACATATTATAAATGTATTGGACTAACTTAAATTCAAAAATTAATGGCCTGTAACTTAATTACCTTTATGTGGATTGGATTATTTTTGCGTAACTACGTCCATTAAATGGTGAGACGATTTTCTAGTTATTAAATGTCTTTGTAAATGCGGTATAATACACAATGCAAGTAACCTGCGCAAGTGCCTGCATCACGCACTTGCATTGTGTGCAAGGACCCTTAGAAAATAAAAGACAATCTCCAGTTAAACGTTTTTAATTCCTTAATTCTTATTGAAATAAGAAGATTACAAAATATATTACAGAATATTTAGATTTCGTATATTTAGCACACAATTGAGCCATTACACATTATCGTCAATAAATATACTATTCAATAGCTAATTTACTTCTATATTCAGTATTATAGTTCATTTCTTTTAATAAACCAGTTGTACAAAGAAATAAATATATGTTAATAAGAAATGAAGAAATAGCTGAAAGAACAATATCGATATACCAATATTACCTGATAAAATTTAAAACGATACTTTAAGAATAACTTGTTTCGTAAATCGGTTAGATTTTTCCAAAATATTAAGACCTACAAGAATTTATTATTTTATTAGAAGTTAAATATAAAATTTCGAATATACATGGCACGGACCTGTCACATTCGTTCAAAAATCAAACTGTAGTGTTGCCACTGTATTAAATCTGAATTCGCAGTACACACGTATAATAACAATGCTTTATTTTGTATTGGTTACTTAGAAGATTAAAATTAATTACTTGAAGATTAAAAAGCTTCAATTTATAGGTAGAAAAAATAGAACTATAAATTAATAATGACATTTCCAAACGACGAAAAGAATCGTCCAAAAGACTTAAAACTAAATGACTATTTATTGAACATATATTTATTTCTGCCTTCGTGGTCTAGCGGTTAGGTCCGTGGATTTAGACTCGGAGGTACTGAATTCGATTCCTGGTCGGGACACAAAAATATTTATTTATGTAAATAAATACAATTAATTAATATTTAATTTATTTGTGATATTTCTCGAGTATGGTACGCTTGAGACATCGACGAGCTTGCCACTTGTAATGATTGGCCTATAGTAAAGTTGGCTAAATGTGAATTCGCTTATTTATAAGCGTGGTTTCTGACCACCCCGAAAGGGAAACGGTCGTGATGATGATATATTTATATCTCGGCTTTCTTTTAATGGAAAATGTACCGTACCAGTTGTTCTTCAGTCAGCCTTCTTTATATTGTTTAGTTTACATAAATTCATGAATCAACGCTCACCATTGTTCTTTAACTTGTGGTAAGCAGAACTTTAAATTCAGAAACGGGATACTCGTTTATTAAAAAAGATAAACTATAGTTATAATTGATTAATCTAATATGTTTTCTCATTGATTTAACTATATTTTAATCGGCTATTATCTACATAAATTATTTTAAGTTATATAATCTTTGAACAATAAAAAATGTGTACATAATAAAAAAATGGCAGTTATCATAACAGTTATTAGACATATCTAATTATATATAAAAAAGTTTGGCACAATTAATAATACTTCATTGTTTTATTTACAGTCACGGAATGATGTATTTATTATTTTATTAACTAATATATAAGTTTGTTAACGGAATTGCATGGCAACATTTGGGTACTTAGGAAGTAATTGTTATGTTTATGCTTGTGTGTGTCTCGAAAGTCATTCTTAGTGTTCAGGTTCTCATGGTGTGGCGTGTCCGGTGGTCGCCCCTTCCTTAGAAGGTCATTGCAGTGGTGGCACGTGTGTCGGGTCCCGGTCCGCACCCTAAGGGCCTGGTTGAGCGGGGGGATGGCTGGCACATGCGTTATGTCCGTAATCGGGTGCTGCTGTGGGGGCCTGGGACCGAGGCCGAACACGTTCAATTTATTGTTCTTAAATTAACAGAGGTTTTTGCGTTTTGTCGACTTTCGGGTTGCACATAGGCATGTAGTCTACCTAAATTCTGACTTGCCTGGTGGGTTACTGCAGTACCAGGTATTGTATTTTCATAGGTACTGATAACTAAATTTAAAAGGTTAATAATTGATAGTTGTGGTGCAGTTCTGTATATGTTTTATTTTGTAAATCTGATATAGCTGAGTTTTCCTTGCAGATTCCTTTCTCAGTCCGATTAAACATTAACAGGTCACTGGAATTTGCTAAGCTGCTGGTCTTCTGCTAACAGCTTACTTATTGGACCACTTTGCTGCTTAGTCTTCTACTAGCAGGAGTAGAATCATTCAAAATAATTAAATTAATGACGTTTCATAAATGCCCGTAATAGGTTTACGTGAATAAAGATATTTTGACTTTGACTTTGATGTAAGAAATATGTAATAAATGCATAGACATATATAATAACGAGATATTTCACCGACCTTATCTAAAATTGTTGATCATAAAAACATCTTTAGGATATTGTAACAAATTGCTCTAATGAAGTTAAATCTAGGTGTCCAGATCCACACGGGACCTATTATACTAGGAATAGCCCACAATATCAAAGGTGCAATGCAAGTACCCGCCGAGATCCTGCCGGGAAAAACGGAAAATTGTCCCCATCCTCATCCCAGGCCCATTTAACATCCGGGTCTGTATTTTACCGACCAAGCAATACAATACAAATTATTCAAATAATTTTTACGGTCATATGTAGTCACAGCTCCTAGACCTCGACTGTTGAATATGGGCTTTCCAGAAATTTCTGAAGCATTCGGCCTATACTCGACAGACTGGTGAGGGTCTGTGTTAGTTTTTAATGACAATTTATTAACGATTCCACAAGTATTAGTGAAACCGGGACCGACGGCTTAATTTGCTCTCCAAAGCACGGGAACAATGATGTTGTAAATCTATGACAAATGTAACTAAGAAAAGTGTATTTATCATTTGTACTTGCCGGGATTGGAACCGACCTTTTTAGGATTTCAAGGAAAGAGTTAAAGCCAGTGCTCTTACCACAGTTATGTATGAGGATTAAATCCCGAATATCATTTTATCGAAATTCTAACACCGAATGGTTCGAAATATCTAAAATGATAATATCTAACGTACCTATAATATCATTTTTATATATTTTAAACGTTCATTATCATTTTAGGTATTTAAAATTTCGGTATTCAACACGTACCTACCCGATTTTTTTGAATTAAAGTGTAGGTATATATAAGCCTTATAATGTGGTCAAGGTCTAATGGTCTATTAGTCGTTGACCCCAAAATATATAATTTTGAGTTAAAATGGATGCTATATACAAAGAACATAGGTATGTTTTAATTATAATTTATTATTTAATTTCAATATCTATACAAGTAAATTCTTATCTGCACAGTCGAAATTTTTATTATTTTTATTTCAATATATATTTATTTTTTTGTAGAAGATTAATAATTTTGCTAAATTTAAAATGATTATAGCGATTGTCGCTTTTTTTGGCAACCATCTAATTAGTTTTATTTGTCTTGCAATTTTTATGGAAGCTCAATATACCTCAGGTACTAAGATAAAATTAATCAATATTATTACAATTCAAGGAGATTATTTAAGTGAACAGTACGTTTTTAATAACTATAAAAAAATAATCCTAATGGCTACTACACACTATTCTGGGTTTATGCCGCGCGAGTATGGCAATGGCGAGTATTACCGCGCTCGGCACTTGAGGCAGAAACTGGCACAAACAGCGCAGATTATAATTTCAGTTTCAACACTGAGTCTTGTTAACTTTATGTTCCTAGTCATTAACCTTTCGTTAAGTAGACAGGCTCCCGTTGTAAATGAGATGCCAATAAATAATTATTAACCAATGGGGTGTATCAGGCAAAGCTTTTTGTAGATGTCGCTAGCGGCAATGGTACCTTATTTTACACCTATATCGCATTTTTTTATGTTTTGGTATTTTTATTTGTTTATAACAGAAAAGTGTATTTTAAATTAACGTTAACTACCTTAAAAGACGAGATAGAAAGCGCACATCGTCTTTAAAAATAAAAAAACGTTTTATTAATATAAGATATAATTATAAGATTACCATATCTTTGATTTCGCTTAGAAATCTCGATTTGTACACTTAAAAGCTGCTCACTTCCAGCAAATAATAAATTTCGTAGTAAAAATAAAAGTTTTCTATGCAACTGACAGTTATGTTAGTTATCATGCGCCATCTATCGTGATAAAAAGTTAGTGTTACACCCCATTCAAAGCGTCATAAGAACAATGTATTTTTCATTATTTGATCGTGGCCCAAATCATCGACTACTGCCTTTCTAAGACAGGTTAATTCAGTTAACTTTCAATGCAAATTAGGCGTTAACTATTAAAGATATATAACAGAAAAAAAAATTAAGATGAGAAAGAAGTCTATTTGGTTTGGACTTGGTTCCGCGTCTTAAACACACAGGAGGGGTTAACTAACAACTTCGGCAAAAATTTTATATATAAAAAAAAATTAGAGATACCCGCGCGGTCTCGTTTATGCGGCAAGTCCGCGCGGCTGATATTCCGGAATGGCTCTGGCATAGTGTGTAGAATCTATAATAGATATCAGGACTTGGTCGGTCTGCATAATGTAGAATATTCATTTTGAAACTTTACGTTTTTTTTTTAGTTATTCATTGCATGTTATTTTAATTCTAATTAAATAACACGTATTGTACGACTAAACTACAATTAAAAACTTCAATGCCTTATCGAGCTTATAAGTACATACCGCTTCTAGTATTTTACTATAATACGTTGTATTTGAGCCACAAAAACGGATGTTTGCTAGTTAGATAGGGGAAGCAGTTCTTAACCACAACAGCTGTAGTAGTTAATCAAATTTGGATACTTACGTAACTTGTCTGCCATGTGGGCATCAAACGTTGACATATTAATTAGGCCAATTTAGCTATTAAGTAAAAATTATAGATTGAAAAATCATTTTGTTGAACTGAATTTTCTAATCACTTAAATATTAAAATATTGATTTAAAAAAATTACATTGATTAGTTATTTACACTTTGTCGTCACTTCTTAAATTCACGTCACTGTCTTTATTATTTGGAAACACAAAAGTCTTTGTCCAGTTACATCAAAATATCGTTTTACGAAATCTTTAAAAGCTCAACCTTTAACAATCCCAAAATGTTATTGCAATGAACACAATAAATCGGATTTACTAGAAATACATCCACTACAAATGTGGGTAGGAACATATTTATGTTATTAAATATAAATCCGTTTGTAGGGATTTTTTCTTACTTTTTACACGTTACACACAAACTAGAACACATTAAGAAATTGTATTAAGTAAAAGTAAATGGTGAATGTACTTAAAGTGAATCGGATTATCTTATAACAAATTGTACCTACTAAATATTTGCATATTTCTGGATAAAACCTGAAATTTTAACAATAATAATCTTCTGACCCTTAGACAATGGCAATGGTTGAGTGAAGTCGAGGCGCGCGCGGCTATGCTCACTCCAATACGTCTAAACGCGGCGCGGCGCCTACACCCATAACGACATGACAATATGGCCCCGGCCTTGCAGTGCGCGTCTCCGCCTTGACCGCGCCTCAACTATGCCCCAACTTCTATATGAGCGCACTGCCATGTAATGCGAAAGACAATCAAGATACGGCGCGTCTTGAGTGTGTGAGCGATATCCTTTAAAAGGGTTTAGCGCTTTTGCATACATCTCGCTCGCACAATCCAATATTTTTAAAGATTTATTAAGTCTGAGTGTACTAATCTAGGTTGTCTTTGACATTACATGGAAGTGAGCTTATTTAATGAAGTCGAGGCACAGTCGAGGCGCGATCGAGGCGGAAACGCGCACTGCAACATTACAGCCTCTAGAACAAAGCGTCCTAGACTTCCACTGTTGGAGATAGGCAAAGCCGCGCGCGCCTCGACTTTACGCTACCATTGCCTTAGGCTTTCATATTATTCGCGCCTGATCCAGAACCTTCCAACTATGCTTATGCCAAAAGCCCGGACCAAACGCGAACAAAGGCCTTCAAAATAGACTGTATTTGGTTTTTTATAATAGCAAAACGGCTGGTAACGATCAATCCGGACACAGAGGTACGATATAGGAAACAGAGTAGGATGGATCACTTATATAAGGAAAGTATGCCACGTCTTTTCACAGCTTCAGTATCACCTATCCTGGCCAGGATATTCGTCAAAATAAATCACTTCACGATTATAAGTTCTTTCGTTAGCATAGCTGTTCGCGGAGAACACAACGGCGCGTCTTCCAGAAGAGCGGGATCACGGTAGATCATAGACTTCTCACTGGGTCGGGGCGCGACGTGCGACTGACGTTTCAAGCAATAAAGCTTATAAAGAAAACTATTTTCCGCAAGTCCACAAGTGGGTACTTCTCGTTGCGAATTAAAATGGATAAACATTCAAATATTGCGAATTTGAAGTAAGTCTTGTGGTGGCATACTTGGTTATTGGAAATGGAGTGATTTTTGTATTGCTCATTATTAACCGATTCAACTATTACAAATATAAGTTAAATATTGGCGTAAACAGACATTATCATCATTTTAGGTTTTATGCAGAAATATGCCAAGTAAATATGCTATATTCTATATGTTATATAACTTTAAGTACCTATATTCACTATATACTTTTACGAACATGCAAATACTATTTCTTAAAGCGTTTTAATAGTATTTTTGCGCGATTTCGTAAAATGATAAATGTGACTGGATTTGCCTACACGTCGCTGGGTGACGAGGAGGCAGTATCTGATCGCTAGTGCAGCTGGCTCTTGGTGCTGAACCCATAGTGTAGGTAGGGAGACGCGGCCCCATCTCGCGCGCCGCCCTGACCCCCTCCGCTGCCGCCGCTGCCCGGGCACTTCAACGCAGAACGAAGCTCCGAAGCCATTTCCGAACACAGAGACGCCTGAGCCATAAAATTCCACAAGTTTTAATGCATTCTTTTCAGCTCATCTTAAAGGAAATAGGTATTAAAATATTCGCACCTCTTCCTTCTGGAACCCGCCGTGCAGCAATGAAATAAAGTTATAGGTTAATAAAATTTATTATCGACTTCCTAAACTCATTTCAGTTACCTAGCATATACGACTTAATTAAATCTACTCAAACCAAAAACACACTCATAAAAATATAACATAACTATTATAGCATTCTACGTAACGTAAATTTAAAGAAAACATTACCCAACTTTAAAAGTAAATCTAGAACAAAAATAAAAACTTTTTGACATTAATTCTTAGACAAGACAAATTATTTAGTAATCCGGTGATTTACGGTGCGGGCACAAATGTGTAGGTACTGAAAATGAATATGCCGAAATTTAAGATACTTAAAATCATAACATCTACGTCACCTTCATTTAAAACCTCGAATGAATTGTCCATTATAGTAAAATTCCATTCATTTATTACACAAGAATTCCACTTTCCTATAACTTGGAATCCTTTAAGCGAAGTGTGAAAAAGCATCTAGTCAAGCCGGCATAGTGTTAGGGACTGATGTCAGTCATGAGTGTCTGACTTCAGTTGCTAACACTCATGGACCTTGCGCGCAATTTACCACCAGGTGGGCCCAAGGTCACATGTCATGCTAGTATAAAAAAAAAAGCTAAAGGAACAATTATTATTATTATGTAATGTGTATTAAAGATTCTCGGTATTTAACCGGTTAACCTAATGATGTTCACGGGCCTCGGCCAAGTGAGCATCATGCTCCTTTAACTCCAAACTTTCTGACTATACAGTAAGTATTAAGGATTGTAGCTTTTTGCAATTGTCTGTATGTGTGCTGGTTTACGTTAATAGTTTTGAGGCTGTCATGTAATGTTTTGGGTATTTCCGGTCGTGGATACTAATATGGGTACAGTTGTTACTTCTTCTAATTTGAGTTGGGATTTAAGCTCTATTGCAAGGTCTCTGTATTTAGTATTTTTTTCTGTATGTGTAGTTATTAGGTTATAAGTGGCTATGTCTATTAAATAAGCTGTTTTATTTTCTTTGTTTATCAAAGTAATGTAATTATTATTTTATTATTATTATTATTTGTAACCATATAAGCGTCGTGAGGTTGCTGCCACGGTATTCCCGGTTAACTTATCAGGGGAGATGTAGTCTGCCCTTTGTTGCTATCCCGGACATGAACATACCGGTGCGGACCAATAGGTACAAGCCCACCTTTCGCATACCAATTGTAAACACTAACTATAGACAGAACACATTTCTAATTAGTGCTGAAAATGATCTTGATATCTGTTGCGGCTTTTTGCAACCTCTTTAGACAGACTTTGACCTCCTTTCTGACTGACAACTTTAGACGACATTATTGTATGACAGAATGACTTTGAATTTAACAACAGACGATTACAACGAAATGAAGACGCCTTAAAAAAAAAGACAAAATTTTTATTTCAAATAAAGTAATCAATTTTGACCGCCTAGTGGTAACAAACGTTGCCGTGAACTCGGGAGGTTGTGGGTTCAATTCCCACCGGGGGCAAGTTGTACATTGTATAATTTGTCTCGGTCTGGATGTATAATATGTATATATTTACAAAAAAAAAAAAGTATAATATGTAGTTTATCAACCATCTAGTTTCCGTAACACAAGCCTCGTAGCTTACCACGGAAACTAGATGGCGCTGTGTGACCTGTCTGGTAGTATTAATATTATTATTTCAAGATTAAAGTGTTCCTTAGTTTATTGGAGGAAGTGATAGTTTGTAAATGCCATCGTTTTTAATCTGTATTATTATTTACTAATAAAAAATTGAAAATTAGTTTCTATTTTTGTAAACTAAATGTCAATAGTTGTCCATAAAATATATATATATATATTTAATGTTACACTTTGTTAATACAGTACTTAAGGCTATTTGTAAGTTGTACAAAGGGTGTATTAAAGTAGACTTTCTAACTCCACACCAAGCTACTTGTGTTATGGGAGTTAGCCAATTATTCTAGGTTATAAATTACAATTAAAAATATTAGTGTCTACAAATAATAATTAAATGAATAAAATAAATAAATAAAAATATATATTATATGTATAAATATTTTAGGATGTATAGTATACGAGTATAATATAATACATGGTCGACGCCCAAATAAATGTACATTATAATCTGATAAGATCTCCATTTTGTCCAAAGAAATCTCCTAACGTAAAGTGTTTTAAATTCAACGTTTAAAATAAATTTTCAGTATTTTAATTTTCGGTACTCGGGATAAATTTTTATTTAGGTATTTAATTATAAAAGATTTATATATATGAACTACAAATATATTAAACTCACCCGTTCATCGACAGCAACTTTACGTGACTTCCAGAGAAACTCGCAGACCGCTATGACGCACGCCACCCCCATCCCTCCCATGAGAACCACAAATACACCACCCACATTCGCGAGACCTAACTCGTTCGCTGTAGACGGCGATTTGGATGTTTCATCCTAAGTTAAAATATACAAATTAATAATAATATATAAATACAATTAAATAATAACAATAATATGATTAGTAGATATGATTTAACTGTCTCCGTGGTCTAGCGGTTAAGTCCGTGGATTTAATCTTGGAGGTACCGAGTTCGATTCTTGGTCGGGACACAATAATATTTATTAATGTAAAAAAATACATTTAATTAATATTTAATTTATTTGTGAGATTTCTCGAGTTTGGTTCGCTGGAGACATCGACGAGCTTGCCACTTGTCATGCGCACTTATAAGCGTGGTTTCTGATCACCCCGAAAGGGAAACGGTCGTGATGATACTTTACGCAGTGGAAGTTAGTGCTAGAGGAGTTCCAGCAAAATCTTTGTACAGCTTATTAATTAATTAGGAATTAACGGAAATACCGGAATCGTACAGTGTTGGTTGGGTAGGGAGCGATAGACCAAACCGCACGGTGAATACACGGAATGCTTAGAAATTTGTCTTCATTAAATAGGATGTGAAGGATGGAGCAGGTATTTTTAATGAAATTCTATTCATTGTAGAAACTATGAGACTATGAGGCTATGGAGTCTAAGCACCAAAAGGTTTAGTAAAGTAAAATTCATACCACCGGTACAGTGACAAGAGGGCTGGCTCTTAGTTCGTCCAACGCATCAGCATTGCAATTCAACGGGAAAATGCAGCCAGTGTTTTGCCACCATTCCATACGGACGGGACTTATATCCGTATCCGTTGTATTAATTTTATTTTATATTTTGTAAATACATATTTGTTTCCTTAGTTATTGGTCTAAACTTCATAGAGAAAAAATTGGATTGTTGGAATTTGGATACCAATAAAGTAGTACAAATGTAAACCTAATTTGAAAAATAATATTTTATTTTATTAGTGAACGTAATAAAAAAACAATTCCAAGCGAAGTATAGGTAATAGTCATTGTTCTTTAAAAAGTGGCTTTGGTCGCTAGAATTGATATGCCTATAAATCTCGTCACGCCAGCTAATGGTAGCGCTGATATCGATCTTAAACCTTTCGTCCCATTTATATTAGATGAAAAAGTTACATTACGTGCCTAGTTATTATTATAATGTAATAATACGCATGACAATAGGTTTAATGCAGTAGAAATGAGATCGGATATGCGGCGTCACTTTGGCGGATCGCATACGCAACGACGAAATACACAATAGGGTATGAAAGATAGCATAGGAACAAAAATAAGGTAAGGGATGCTCCGATGGTTCGTTCATGTTGAAAGGATGAGTGTAGAAAGATATATAATGCGAAAGTTGTAGGTAACAAAGGCCCTGCAGACTAAGACTCACATATCACGATCAAAAAAAAATAAAACACTGGCAATGCAATAAAGAACCTTGGTGGAACCTGGTGCAATAAAGAACCTTCGAAACATGAGGGCTGATAACTGAATCAATAAACATAATGTAGAACCTACCCTACAAGATCCTCCGCCTCGTTTTTCTTTCCACCATTTGGTTTTTAAGATATGCAATTTTCCTTCTTCCTGCAACTTCAATACTGCACCACTGATAGCTGTTCGGTACGGCGAATCTAATAAAATAAAACAATAATCTAATAATGAATATATCTATATATATACTAAGCTTATAACTGAACCGATTTTTATTAAATTTGGCAGAGATGTTTATCGGACCCAGGCTGACACCATTGTCTGAGCGTAACCCCACATCCGTATGTTTAGAAGGTTTTTTCTGTCGACGACACAGGCACAGCCGGGTAAAATAGCTTTAACTAGCTAAAAGATAATATAAGTCGTACCAGATATGTATTTCACTCTGTATTTCATAAGATAGAGTTCTGTACTTAAAACTGAATGGTCTGTATGCATTGAGTATCCCCAAGCCTTGAACATTAATAGAAGTCTGGTACTAAGTGACAGGAATTTCATTTACGACTCGCACAGAATATTTTAGCAGTACATTTGACTCTTAAGAATTTGTCAGGTGCCAAATTAAATTTAGTGAATAGCTGACTAAAAATAGAAGTCTTACTTGGAGGCATAGCGATTCCATATCCTTTCGAGTCTAACATTCCTCCGACTTGAGTAAGATCGCAATTCCTTTCAACGACATATTCGATAGTGGTAGACTCCATCAAGTAAGCATAGCCCCCTTTTCCTCTCATTACTCGTTCTTCACCTTCTCTGTTAGTTGTAGTAAATACTGATGGTCTTGCTGATTCCATGAATGACCACATACGCTGATATGTCGAGAAGTTTGAATCCTGTGTAAATTGATCATTATTTATAAAAATAGGAAAGAATATAGCAAAGAATATGGTATCAGTAGTAAACTTGTCACAAATGGTTTAACTATTGAAATACTTTACCCGAAAGAAAGCAGCTGTGGATCCGCCTTTCAAAGCTCCATATTTAATCTTAGTTTGTTTGGCCAAATCTTCAGCGCTTTCAATAGGAGAGTCCATTCGTTCCACAGTAAGAAAAGCGGCCAGATTAGCAGTGTACGAAGATATCATGATTAATGTGAAAAACCACCACATTCCCGCAACCATCCTCGTTGAGACAGCTCTAAGGAAATTATTTTTCATAAGATCTAATAATTATAACTCACATTTTATATAAGTATAATTCAAAAGTATTTCAACTGTAACATTAAATCATTCTAATTTACTAGTGCATATTTATTTGTTATTCTAGCTAATTAAAACTTTATATTATCAAACAATATACAATGATCTTTTTAAAAATAACGCTGTGCCAGTGATTGATTCTTATTTTTAAAATGATTAAGATCTTGATTTATATACCTAATATTAGTTTGATGCAGCAAGCTATGGATACTACACAAGCAATTCAATTTAGGTGCAGTAATACTTGAAAATCATCCGTAACTAGTCATTCAATTAGCAAACTAAACTACGAAGTCGTTAGTCAACTATAGTGGTAACCAAACTAGTTGAAATTGCCAACACGTCTCTATTTAAATTGGACGGTCGAGGAAATGCCGATGCTTGAAAATTTCAAAGGGCTGTGGTCGCTTTGAAACTAATTAGCGGAAAGGAGTTCTTCACCCGAACGCTGAGCCCAAGGCTACACTTCCGTCTTACATTGGACAACTAAATCGTACTACGTTTAAATAATCCTTTATTAAACGACGCTTTTTAAAGTAATGACACCAGTTTTAAAATACTAAAAATGCTTTAACAGAAATGTAGCCATTGATGCACAGCACATCTGGGTTGCTAAAGACTTACTTCGGTGCGATATCCGAACCTTGCTGCATCAAGGATCCAATAGTGAACCACAGCGAGTTCAAGAGAGTGAACTGATTCTCCAGCACCGGTGGCTCGTCGAGACAGTTCCTCGGGCTGTCCCACTCGTAGGGGCTGAACCTGCGCGCAAAATACGCAGGCATCAACTATTGATTTGACTCTTTTTGAGATTTCGCCGAGTTCACTATTTGTGACACTTAAATTTAAAATATGAACCACTTTGTTGCCAAAAAGTGGCCCATATCCTTCAGACGGAAGATTTTTGGGTTTCTTACTTGGGAAGGAAATCACAGCTCTGCTGCATGAGGGACCCGATGGCAAACCATAAACAATTGGACAGAGAGAAAATATTTTCCATTTTTTCACCGTCAGTGGTATGAGTCTGATGCCATTCATATGGAGTAAACCTAGTAAATCCAATTAAATTAAAAGCTATCAAATTAACAATTAAAATTATATTAGTAAAGATTTTCAAAAAATACATGATTTTTCTTTATTATTATGATCATTTATAATTAATTACAGTAAAACGAGTTGTAACGTTACCTGGCTAGTATAAATAGAAGCACCGATACACCTAAGTAAGCTGTAGCCATGTATATCCAGACATCCAGAGACAGTGGCGATAAAAAGGAAAAGAGATTTGGTGGCTGCTTAATGGGCTTGCGATACAACACCGAGATTCCGAGGTTCATAAATGGCATTGTGAAATCTACCACTTGTTCTCTGTAAAAGATATAAACCTTAGTCGTGTTCATTTATCAAATGTCATCGTTCCCAAAATGTAATTTATCTTACCTATCATATGTAATCGTAAGGTCTGCGATAGCAAGATCAGCTCTTTGCTCCAATAACTCCCGGATCATTCCATCCCATTCCCTAGTTTCTCTATTATACGATCCGTAGCGACCATCTGGAGCCAACTTGAAGGTGTAGTTAAATCCTAATACTTTAGAAATTTCGTGAATGAGATCGACGGCATACCCTTCAAACTGCGCGTTCCCGGTAAGTTTTTCGCTCGCTTCTTTTCTCATGCAATATGGAGAGCTCTACAATGTACACATTTTAAATTTAAACATAAATGTTATTTTACAAACAGAAAGAAGCAAGCTACGCAGTTATCTAGAAAATAATTAAACAAAAAAAATGTTTTTCTATTAAATCGTTAAGTTTAATGGCATTTACATTTGATTCACAAAATTTATATTTGAATACATATTTATGTGAACATTTAAAAGCTCTGTTGCACTTATTCAATCTTCCGAGATAATTTCAACACAAATCTGTCTATAGTCGATTCAGAATTACGTTCTACCGAAATGAACGTTTCATCTTATCATTCATAGCTTGCCGCTTCTGTAACATAAAACTTTGCTGAATTTTATTAGGTTTTTAAAGAAACGTCAAACTTACCAATATAGTAGTAACTGTGAGCGTTTTATTTTGTAATATTTCAACAATTTGCTTTTGATTTTCGCCATATGAACGTGTATAGTTGACGCCTTCTGACGAGTTCCAAGAGCCAGCTTTCTGAAGCCCGTCCCTTGTTAATTCGATTATATCGAGTGTGAAATCACTTCGAAACCCTTGATGGTCAAACTTTATGACTCCAGTTAACCCTTTCATCTCCACCTGTTCGTTAAACAATTTAATTTTAAATGTAATCTCTTTCATTTTCAGTTTCAGAAGTTATTTTAGCGACTATATTTACAGGTTTGCATTACAACAAATAAATCGGAATTAAGGATTCAAACAATGCAGCGATTGTAATCCAATAGCGTTAACATATTTAGCTCATAGTTTAAACACTTTACTATGCTTTGTTTGTTTTTGCATTGAAATTGCTTTGTTTTATTTTTGTATCAAAATTAACTCACAATTTTCATATAGTTTATGAGGCTGTATCCGTGTGGCCATGTATCTTCAGCTTCACATGAAAGTGGTCGGACATCAATTTGTTGTGATGTATCCAGATCGTGTAAAGCCTTAGCGAAAAGATGAACTGCATCATACATTAGTGCCGTTTCTGTCTGTATAGTGAAATAATGACAAGTTAAATATGACTAACTATTACAGAAAATAGAAAAATATAAATAAATCACTTACCTTTATAAAGGTCATATTCTCCTGTAAATATAATAATATAATTAGTTTTTAAATGACCATACGCAACTAAAATATAATTATATTTTTATCAGGTTACCTTGGATGAGGTATGCCCCAGTTGCAGTTTACGTCCGGTCCGAGATTCGTCGTAAACCCAATCTCTAATTACCCTTTGAACATCGGTACGTTCTGGATCAAGTAGCCTAAGTGCAGTTATGTTGGTACCTCCATATTTAAATTCTTCTAAATCAACGCTATGTAAATCCTAAGATGATATTTATATATTATTATTAACTACAATTTTATAAGTATCTAAATAATTATCTTTGAAAATTACTTATGAGTTATTGTATAGTTCTTTTGTCTTAGAATAACTTACCAAAGATGTTATTAGATAACTGTGGTAGTCAGACATCATGCCAATTTGTTGTGCTTGTTGTAGGACATCACGAATACGGTCTGTAGCGCAATCTAGTACTATATGAGATTCTGCCGAATTCTTTATTTGTTTTAGTAGAGGCCTGACAAAATATTATTAAATTAGTTATGATTTAAACCCAAGACGGTATACAAGTAACTATAATAGAATATATTGCATACCTATAATCGTGTGATTCTGGTAACTGCCTCACAGAAACGGGTAGTTCCGAAGGGCCGTGAGCTTTTAAAAGTTCTTGTAAGCGTACTAATCCATCACTGTTTTCATAGACTATGGTAAAGGATTTCCAACCCCAAGCTCTTACCAAATCTACATACGCCTAAAAGAGACAGAATACATAAAATATCAAATATATTAAACCAAAGCGGCTTATAAAAGTTTTCCTAATGCTTTAAAAATTGTATTTAAAGTGTTAAGAATTTTAAAAAAAGATGACATCTGTTTTTAAAATTTCAGGCTTTTACGTTAAAAAAGCAAATGTAATTAATTTGTTGTTTGCCTAGAAATGGCAAACACATTCTATAACTGCAGTTGAATGCAGTAGCAAAAATTGAAGAATATCTATGATCCAGACGATACCAGATATCTAATATCTAAACCCAATACGTCTTCGACAAGTACATTTTTTTTCGATTTTTCTACGGCAAAGAGAAAAACTATGATAATACTTAAATCACTCAGCACATATTGAGGTCGTCTAGAACTGCGATGTGGAGTATTATGTATCAATAATGTTGATAATGAATGCATTTCATGTTTTTAAACTTACTCTGCTCAGAGCAGCAGGGTGTGGATACAGATTGACCAGACATGATTCTCTCCGTGTCCTATAGTCCCATCTGGTCTCCAAGTGAGGTAGCTCCATCGTATCGCATATGGATTGCACGTGAGCAGCTGCAGGAGCCGATTGCGGTCCAAAAATAGCCGCTACTCCACTTCTTAGCAGGTGGCATACTATTTTAGGTGAAATTGTAATTAAAACACAATTGTATTTATTATTATCATTAAATAATAGTTTAACAAGTGAATGCTTTTCAAATATTGCATCAAATATAAGTGCAGAATAATCACTATCTAATTTTAAAATTACATTTAAATATAGCTCATTTTTAATTATAATTATAGAATAATAACAGCTAATGTTAACACAAAAAAAAAAAAAAATAATAAGAATAATAATAAAACCAATATGACAGTGCAGTAATCACTTCGCCCCCCGCCAATCTGACCGTTCTGACCTCACTCCTGCCAGACCAGCAGAAGCACGAAGCAGCACGGCAAACCATATCTTTCAGATATCATCTTTAGGATACTTTTACTGCTTGATAATGCAATGGTCTTGCGTCTTATAGCAAAAAAAGTCACCTGCGCAAACATTGCCGAAGTAGTAGCGTGGTAGCCCCAACAATATCCTGAAGCTATTACTGTATTGTACACATAGTATATATGCAATTAATATGTGTCACAATTTTCCCTATATATAAAAACTCTTTGGTCACAATTTAAAAATAATAAAAAAAATCTTTTAAATGAAACTAATTTTAAATGCGTTATTATTCTAAAATTATAATAACCTAACCTAATAAAAACAATGAGTTTCAATAAATTATAAATGTTTTCACAGCAGCTGTGTTTGTGCTCTAATTACAATGGTAATATTCGTACAACTTGACTAGTTGTATTGCGTGGTGACATCTGTTACTGATATTAATAATCACAAAGTAATTTAATAACATGTAAATTCAATAACAAACAGCTGTGACATTTCGCGCAATCATCATAGCGAAAAACGAGTATAATGAAGCATTGTGAATAAAAGATTGTACTATTTAATGTAGGATACAAAATATAATAATATTAAAAACCTTTGTGATCCTGGGATATCACCTCTGAATAAAACGGAATAAGATGAATATTTGTATAACCCAATATTTGACATTCGAGTATATTAAAAGCATATTAAACTAATATACATTATATATAAATTAAAAACTACCTAAATATGTATAGCTGTCAACGTATGAGCTTAGCTATACAAAGGGGAAATGTTGCCAGTCTTCTTGGGACTATCACTAAAGGCTCGTCTCTGGACATTTTTTACTTATAGTTAATTTTTAAAACATTTTTAAAAAACATCACCCCTCGTCTAATTGTCTGCTCTGGTGACAAGAGGGCTGGTTCTTTCCTCGCCGAGAGAATCAGCATAGCGATTCAGCGAGGAAATGCGGCCAGCGTTCTTGCCACCATGCCTCGCGGATACGATTTATATTTAAAAAAGGTTTTTTTTTTTCAGTTTTTTTTTTTTTTTTAATTTATAATGTATTAGTATAGACTGTTTTATTCGATGTAAATTAACATACATTAAATATAAATTAAAAGTTTTTTATTAGGTTTATTTTATATTTATTTTTACTTTTAAGTAGTTTTAATTATTAATAAATAAATTTAGTTCTTATCTATTAAAAAGTATATTGTAGCAACATTGTTTAAATCCGGATCCTCTTCTAATTTTCTTCACTGATGAATGGACTAGCAGAAAAATCACTGTTTTATATAATTATTGAATAATTATAGAAAACAGTGTTTTCTCCACTAATCAAGTTATTCTTCTTTCAAATTTTTCTTGATATTTCTTCACATGTTTCTTCATCTTGTACGCTAAAATGACGAGTTAAGACTGGATACGAATTTAGGAATCTACCTTATAAAAATATGATTCTTTAACAAACAATATAAAAGAATTACAATATTAAATAAACTATATTACAATAAAATCTAAACTAAAACAATAATAATAATAAATAGAAAATAAAATTAAATACCTACAAAAGAAATAAATCTTTAACTAATTCTAAAGGAGTGCGTTATTATCACCACGATGATTAAAATAAAAAATAAACTTTATTGACATGAATTTCTTTTTCCTATGTATAAATGTCTCCTGAACTAGCCTGATTAAACAGTTTGGTCCAGGAGACAAGTGCTCTTCATTAAAAAGTCTGCTTATTAGCAGACTGATGACTTCTTGAGAATAATAAACTATTTTTTTTACTTTATTAATTTACAAACAGACAGAATTCAAGTATGTAGATAGAAGGAACAGTCAGTAAGTATAAATAAAGGAAGATATAGGTCACACAAAAGCTCAAACCTCGTTTGGACGCATGGAAACTGTCTTGAGGCGAAATAGTTTCGACTTGGGCCAGCAATTTGGCTCGCGGTAAAATTGCCCTGTCTGCATTCACCCGCTCCACCGCATATCTAAATGCCACCTCTTGCTTATCGTCTTCTGGGTGAAACAGTCCACCTGTTGAAACAATTTACGGTTATGGTTCCTTAACAACGTGAACACCCTTTGCATAGTCTTTATTGAAACTGTAGTATTCTCATTCTACACTAAAATCTTGCGCAGATCATTCTAGTTGCGTAAATGAAAATGTTAATAAAACTAGTAATTTATTAAATGACCCTATAAAGTTAAAAATATATTCACCTCATATCAAGAGGAAGAAAGTTCTTAACAATCCATAATTTTACATCGTATGTCGAATTAGTTGTGACCGCGATGCTAAATTAAAAAGCTTCTTTATAATGTTGTCGACTACTATGAGATCCAATTAAGAATAGGATTGAACCTTGTTACAGTGAATTGAATTGTATTTTAAATATCGCTTGTCACAGTTCCAAAAGATCCCATCCGATTCTTAGTTGGATCGCATAATAAGGCTTCTTATATGAAAGTATGAGAGAAAACAAATTTCTAAGCATTCCATGGATTCACCGTGCTGGTGCCGGGTCCATCGTGTGTGGGTAAGGGATGAGGAGAATGGTGTCTCGGGCTTGCGACGGACAATAGGCTGGTTTAAAAAAAGAAGGCCTTTTTTTAATTGGGTAAATAACAGCTAATTCAAAAAATACAAACTGCCTCCGTGGTCTAGCGGTTAAGTCCGTGGATTTAGACTCGGAGGTACCGGGTTCGATTCCCGGTCGGGACACAAATATATTTATTAATGCAAATAAATACATATAATTATTATTTAATTTATTTGTAATATTTCTCGAGTTTGGTACGCTGGAGACATCGACGAGCTTGCCACTAATCATGATTGCGTATAGTAAAGTTGGCTAAATGTGAATCCGCTTATTTATAAGCGTGGTTTCTGACCACCCCGAAAGGGAAACGGTCGTGATGATACTAAAAAAAAAGTAAAAATGAAATGAGTGACTATAAAGTTCATATAGAAGTACGTCTTGGTCCAACACACTTACAAAATTAACATTAAACTTCACAAGTGAGTTCGTTTAATGTATTAATTTAAAGTGACATATTTAATATACCACATGTAATATTTGCTATACCATAACTAATAATGCATTGGGACGAAATTAGAGACATATTTGCTCCTTATATAATTAAAAAGAAATTAAATCTCAGTCTATTCTTAATGAATTAAATAGTATATTTCCTAGAAATAAAAACTTATAAATATGCGATATAAATAAGGCGAAATTACCAAAGATATTATGAAGAGGTACTTAGAAATGTAATGAAATACAACTTCGTAAGGCTACGGCTACAGTGGATGTGTCTTCTTACAAACTGAGACGTTTGAATTTAAGGGTCTTGGATAGAGTTTGGAATATTCTTTCTTGTAACTAATAACAAAAAAAATATCTGGGCGTATACATATAATATACACGCTTAGTTTCTTTCAGCTTATTCTCTCGTATGCTGGGTTACTACCTAAGGCTTTAATAATACTGTACTTTTTCATTATACCTAAGTTAGGAGTTGGTAGTTTGCTTACCTTACTTAGATGTTTTATTTATGCTCAGAATTAGTTGCACACTTAAAATATGATGTTTACTTAAATGTAAGCATTTTTATTATTTCTCCTTATTTATTACTACCTCCGAAGTCTATAACGGTTAAGTTCGTGAATTTAGATTTGTAATTCGATTTCGGTCATCATCGTCATCATTACAGCCCCTAGAACACAGCGTCCCAGACCTCCAATGCTGGAGATGGGCCTTCCAAAACATATATCTGGAGAATTTGGCCTACACTCGCCACGCTGGCCAGGCGGTTTGGCGAGGATATGATGTCAATTTTTAATGATAATTTATTAACTATTCCACAATTTAGTATTAGTGGAACCGGGGCCGACGGCTTAACGTGCTCTTAGAGGCACGGGAACGGTGGTGTTGTAAATCTATGGCAAATGTACTTAAGAAAAATGTATTTCTTATTGGTACATGCCGGAGGGTTTTAACCGACCTTTGTAGGATTTAAGGAACACGTTCTTACAACCGAGCCACCACCGCGCCATTTCGGTTGGAACACAATAGGTAATTGATTTAACTTATTTGTGGTGTGTCTTAAGTTTGGTTCGCTAAATACATCGACAAATTTGTCACTTGTCATGATGGACCTATAGTAAAGGTTAAATGTCATTCGGCTAATGATAAAATTTTAGTTTGTTTTTTTCTTCTTATTTTGTTTATTACTTTTAATAAAAGCAAATTATAAAAAAAATGGGATCATGTATGTACGTATAAGTTTATTTAGAGTATATGCCAGCATTTATATAACCATTTTACCTTATTAATTTTGGATTAATAAACCTTATCTGTCTCGGCTAATAAATGTTTTTCAACCTACACATCCCCTGTAACCATAGCCTAACGCACTTTAGCATTATGTAAGTACACAGCTGAATATAATAATGTCTCTCATAATGTGGAATTTAGGTGAATAATAGCCAGTTGATCTTTATTAACGACTCGATTTACTCAGGCATACATATTAATTACTCGATAATTGGGGGTAAAGGTGAACTGCTTCGTATGCGTTTATTAATAAAGGTAACATCACGACCCGCTCACGACGAGGCTCAATCAGGCTCAGGCCGCCAACCTAAGGACCCCCGACCCTACCACCACCACTGTTTCAGTCGCCGATCTAGCCGCCGCTGTCTTCGTCCCCCATTTCCCCCTCGATGGCTCCACCGCAGCCATCAGTAGACTTTTTGCTTCGCATGCTTGCATGACGCGGCGAACGAGTGCCTTCACTCCGTAGCCACGACTCTAAGGCACGCAGGGCCAACAGTGAAGAGAGACGATTTATAAGGTTTTAGTCCGTAGGCGCCTTGGGGTCTCCTTAGGAGGCCTCACGGTGAGTCGGGCATGCGACCCCCACCCGCGTTGGCCTTTCAGGGGCGTATTATTGATGATTTATCGATTCAGTCTTTAAAAAACAGACCGTTTCCTTTTCGGGGTGGTCAGAAATCACGCTTATAAATAAGCGGATTCACATTTAGCCAACTTTGCTATAGGCCAATCATGACAAGTGGCAAGCTCGTCGTTGTCTCCAACGTACCAAACTCGAGAAATATCACAAATAAATTAAATATTATTTAAATGTATTTTTACATTAATAAATATTTTTGTGTCCCGACCAGGAATCGAACCCAGTACCTCCGAGTCTTCCGACACAGTCTCCGAGGCAGTTTTATTAATAAAGGTACAAGTGGATATATCGGATTTAATTAATTACGAGTACGTTGAGAAATGACACACAATAAATTTATTTATTTTGAAAGAAAATAGTAATAATAATTCGTGACTAAATCGAAATCTGAAATGACTAAAATATATCAAGACAATTGTAATTTAGCTAAACATTAAACTTGCTAAACAAAGTGATTTTAACTATCCTGTAAGGTTGGGCGCAATGAAACACCAGATTGCAACTAAGACACCTTCATTAGGCAAACATGACTTAATACTAACTTAAATTTGGAGTGAGTTTAATATATATTATGAAACATGCTACACCCTCGGCGGAAAACAAAAAAAAAAAGTTTTTTTTTATATAGGTACTCCTATGTATGGATTTAGTATGTATAGATTTATAAAATTTTTATCGATGTTCATGAACAGTTTTTTCTTTTCTCTTAGGTATATTAAATTATTACACTAGGTTCAATGTCCTTAACTACCTTATGGTCCCAAATATAACGGATTCATTCCTAATTAAAATTAAAACACTCTCTTTATACTTAACAGTGTTTACAGATCCATTTCGAACCTTCCTTATCTTCTTAGTTTTATATAACTTATCCCTGGCATCCAATTTCGATTTTTGCAATCTGTATTTAAGCTCACATATATAATCACTACAACCCGTACTTAAGTTTATTATCGTACTTTATTTGAGATTATCAAAACAATACAATTATACGAGTATTATGCTTGAGTCTTTGTGAAGAAATTGTTTTGTGACAAGATAAATACCCTTCTCATATCTCTCTTGTCCAGACTGAATATTATTAGAATTAGTAATTTATTGCTTTACTCGTTCGCTGGTACCAATTTGGTCTTCTTTATTGTTAACAATGCCATTTACGCATTTCATTTATTAAAATACTGACATATTGAATAATTTACCATAATTATGTTTTGGATGAACAAAGGGTCGATAGGAAGTGTCGATAATCTCAAAGATACGAATAATCTCACCTAAACCCAATATTTACACGTTTAAGCCATTCAACATTCTGCTAAGATTCTTGAGCGAGCTGGCCATGGTGACTAAGTCATCCGCAAATCGAAGGTGTGTGATGTATTCTCCATTGAAATTTATATACATTATTAAACATCACTAAACTAATGAGACTGTAAAGAGGCGTTATCAAAACTAAGTATCAAATCAAAGTAACTACAATTTAATATCAGACATAAAATGAAATGATTATCATTACGAATAATAGCAGCTAGATATTCGGAAGTACAGTTTTACAACAAGTTTAGTGTCAAAGCGAAAGTCTTTACGAGCGCTTTAATTATTGGATTCCACTTACCTATTCTAATTGTGTCTGGCAGTGCTGATAATTGTCCAAAGAACAGGATAAGGAAAATAGGCCTCGCGACTTCCATTCTGTAACAAGAAATACCAACGAGCTGTAGCAATTAAAGCCGATTTCGGAGCATTGAAGTGTTATTTGCCTAACACTCGACAATTGTTTCTTCTTTGAAAAATCGTAACCTGAATAGTGTAACAACGAAGTCACGATCAATAAGAATACAAATGTTTGAGTTTCTGTATTTTCGCTTATTGTTTAGTAGAAATATGTGTCGAACAAAGCTTAGCAGGTTTGATACAAGCGATTTACCAATAGAAGACATTATTTACAGATGAGCGATTGTAAGAATGCTTTACAATCAAAAAATGTTCGTGTATTGAACCCCGGCATATATTAATGAGAAATACTTTTCTTACGTACATTTGTCATAGATTAACAACACCACAGTCCCAATGCCTCGGAGAGCACTTTAAGGCGGTCACAGTTCCATTAATATCAGAAGATCGCTTAAATTTTTGAAACTCTTGCGTTTTTATAAGTACTACGTATAGGGGTGATGCAAACAAAAAACTTGTCGCAACTTGATGATAGGGCGCTAAAAATATTATCATGTTTATCCAAAAACATGCAGCGTAGTTCCACTAATACAAACTTATGGAATCATTATTAAATTGTCATTGACATATTTAAACGAGGCCAAATTCTCCAGATATACGTGTAGGTATGTTCTCCATCTCAGTCGAACAGAGATATAGAACGCTGTGTTCTAGGGGTTGCATTAAGAATTTACAGATAACAATCTACTTCTTATTGGCTGTTTTACCCGACTTTGCCTATGTAACATTTCGTAATCAGATCGGTAGTCAATAGGTATTACTATACTATAGAAAATAACTTATTTTGGAATCGGGACTATGGCTCCAGGCTCTCCTTTCATCTTTTGTTGGAACAAATGTTTTAGCACCTTAACCCGCCTACATCTAGGAGCTCCATGCACTTTTCCACATCGCTGCCAATGTGGAGACAACGTCGGGGCACTCGGCCACCACGGCCTTTCCTGCAGCAAGAGCACAGGTCGCATCCCAAGGCACGCCTGCCTCAATGACGTGATTCGTCGGGCCCTTGTGTCTGTGGGTTCGCCAGCAATATTAGAACCCAGTGGCATGGCCCGCGACGATGGCAAGCGGCCCGATGGAATGACGTTGGTTCCATGGAGGATAGGTTTGCCTTTAGTGCGGGATGCCACCTGTGTGGACACCCTGGCGCCTTCCCACTTGTCCTTGACCTCTAAGGACCCAGGCGCTGCTGCATTACAAGCAGAGAACCTCAAACGACGGAAATACACTCAGCTTATTGGGAAATGTGTTTTTGCGCCGTTTGGAGTTGAAACTCTCGGGCCGTGGGGACTAAGTGCACATGAAATTTTCAAGGCCAAAACAGCTCGTCAACACCTCGGGAGACAAAAGGGCTGGGCAATATTTGGGCCAAAGGATCAACATTGCCATTCAACGTGGCAATGCTGCCAGTATCCGTGGCACTTTGCCCATTAGCAGCGATTTGGAGCATTTTTTTAATTATAATAAATTTTATCTTGTTTTTTCTTTATTTTAATTTATTAGATAGGTGTATTTTTATTAATAGTAATTTATAATTTAAAATGTAAGTTTTTAGTTTAATTAATAATTTAGTTTTTTTTATTAAGTATTTATATTAACTTAGTAAATATTTTAATCACAGAAACTTAATACAGAGAAGACTTAAGCTTTTAAAGTACAAATACATTTCTGTGGATAAATGGTCGCCTAATAATGAAGAGAAACGTCATGAGATATCCCCTAAGCTATTAATACGGATTAAGGTAAGGTATTCTGGGGGAGATTAGTTAAAGATTGAAGAGGAGAGTTTGAATACTGGTAGAAGTGTAAATGTACCAGAAGGTATTGTGTTTCAGGAGGGTGATTCTTGTAACAAAAATGATCGGCTGTCCAAATTATGTCCAATAAAAAATGCTAAAGTGAACTGATATTACCGACACCGCGTATAAAATGTTAGCGACGTGCTTTGATGCCATGCATCAAAATCATAGTCACATCGCCTATATTCGTTGGGACAATTTAAAAGTCTGTCTCAGATAATAATAACATATTAAAATCTTTTAGAGACGTCTCATCAGAAATAGTACCAAAGAAATTAGCACCATTTCCCCTCTGTATAGCGAGGCTTATCATGATTATTACCCCAAGACAGAGTCCTAGACTTTCATTGCTGGAGATTGGCCTTCCAGAATATATATCTGAAGAATTTGGCCTACATTCGCCACGCTGCCCAGACGAGTTGGCGAGTATCTGATGACGATGCCACAAGTTTGTATTAGTAGTACTAATCTCTCATCAAGTTGCGACAAGTTTTTTGTTTGCATCACCCCTATACCTAGTACTTATAAAATTGCAAGAGTTTCAAAAAAAATAGCGATCTTCTGATACCCCAACGAGATCAAATAAGATATAGTGGGCATTGGTTGGAGTTGTCATACAAAATGTTTGCTATCTTAATTTAACACTATCCAACGTCCACTAACCAAACTTTTATAGACACCAGATTTAAATTCTACTGAGCAATAGATGGAGACAGTGTAGTTGTAGAGAAGTGTGGTCAACCTAATGATTAGTGTCTTTGGATTATAATTGTGTGAACTTATAATAGCTCCATCTATGATTGAGTTTATAAATAAATTCATAGATTCTGCAACAGTCGTGTCTGGCCTAACGATTTGACTTAGTATTTTTTATTTTCTTTATTAGGATCAACAAACAGCATTGCAAATGTTTTATATCAGTTAACAATAATAAGATACATTTGATTATGCAATACTCACCAAGTTAACCACATATTTAACGCAGCTCGTTTTTGGAATGAGCTACAGATTGAGATTCGCAGGGGAAGTATTAATAATCCTAATCCTTACTTACTCAGAAACTTTTTTTTTTAAATTAATATAAGGCCTCATTATAGTTAATTATTATTATAGTTTTATGTGTGTTCTCGGTATCTCTTATTATAATGTAACTGTGTATATCTTGAATGTAATTATTTAGTTGTAAATACTATATGGAAGTGTTTTATGTGTATCCTGATTGATTAAAATTTGTAAATTGAATATTATACTCATTATGGACCTTTCTATTATATGATCAATGATCTCAAAGGTAGACTGGCAGAGAAAGCTGTTATTAACTTTAAGTTCACCTATTGGAAAATCAATAAAGTATAAATAAATAAATAAATTTATTTAGTTGTAAAGTCACAGCTAAATAAAAATAATAATAAACATAAACTAATAAACGCAACAAAATAATACAAATTAAAACAGAAAGAAACTGCCTAACTGACATTAAACTCGCCTATGTACACTAATTTAAAGTTTTTGTGCAATAAAGTATTTAAATAATAAATAAATAAAACAAAGGACAAAAGGCTATTCCCAGCTGTGGAGACGATGATGGCAATGCAATTAAAGCGTTTATTGTGTGAACCAGTCTATAGATAGAAGAACGCTTCCCAGAGTTAGTACGTCATGAGCCCACTGCGAATAATTGAAAGGAATCGCATTCTCATTGGTGATTTTTGGGCGGCACTCTATAGCATAATTTGTCGCTAAGTAATTTTAAAAGGGTTTTCTAAAGATTTGTTTGTGTCAAATTCTAATAGAAGTTCTACCGTAAATAGATTTATGATACATAAATACATATATGATACGTATTGGTACAAGAATTGGGCTCGAAAAGTTATCCAATTAGGAATATCAAATAAAAATGGACCTCTTTATTTGCTTTACCTTTAAACAGATAATCAAATTCTGCCGCTCTATTTGATTTGTTTGAGTTTTACAAATACATTTATACTATATATATACTATATACTCATTGTTTACTTTATTATTTATTTGTTTTATCGGTTTTTATTTGATATGCATTATTATATCATATTAAATTTATTTATTTTAGTTTCATGCAGGCAGATTTTCCAGACACCAAGCCTTAAATGAGTTTATAAAGAGAAATTTATGGTCTGCTAAAATCCCGTTCGTCCTTGAACCATCAGGACTTTCACGTAGTGAATTGTTGAAGATGTCTTGTTTGGGATGCCACCTGTGTGGATACCTTTGCCACATTTCCTTTACATCAAAATTAGAAAGCACATCAAATATAATAGCATTAAACAAAATTATAACTTTGTGGCATTTGGGGTTGAAACAATGCGGGTAAATTCTCTTGCTAAAGTGGTATTTTTAACAAAAGCTGGTTATTGGTGTTGTATCTAGGTAATTAAATTAATTTTTAAATTATCATTACAGCTTATTGAACACATCGTCCTAGACCTCCACTACTGGTGATGGCACTTTCAGAATTGAAACCTGGTGAATTTGACTTACACACGCTGGCCAGATGGGTTGTCGAGGATCTGATGACAATGAATTAACGATTCCATAAGTTGGTGTTAGTTGAACAGGGACCCACAGCGTAACTAACTCTCCGGGCACGGAAACAGTGGTATTGTAAATCTATGACGTAGGTACGTAAAAAAAGTGTATTTGTACTTTCCGAACCCGTGCGATTCGGATATTGGACGACATCAGTGTCTAAAGTTCTCGTTGCCTCTCTGAGCGTATTCTACAAGCTATACCACTGTGAGTATTCTCAGAAGCTCTATAACCTTGTGCCTTCTTCTCTATTCCGCAACCAAACCACACGCACACACAATATGCTGTATACCGTAGCCACTATCCCTGCGCTCGTAAACTTGGCTCTGTCACATGCTGAAGATGTGTAATGCTCTTACAACCAGTGTGTTTCCCCTCTCCTAAAACCTGGAGTCCTTCATGCGAAGTGTGAAAGATCATCTTGTTAGGCCGGCATAGTGGTAGACACTGATGTCGGTTCGTACTGGCTGGCGTCTGTTGCTCCTATTCTTTAACCTCGCGTACCGCTTACGGCAACCTCGTCGATGTCTCTAGCATACCAAACTCAAAAAATATTACAAATAAATTAAATCATTATCGGGAGACCACGAATCAAAATTAATAAATAAAGGCATACCTGCAAATGTTGTAGTAATCTTTAGCGACAATTCTCTCGTTCAATTATTCACTTGCTAAATGTAGCATGAATAAAAATATTTATTTACATTAAAAATACACAACCGATTACTAATTATGGTTAAAACAAACGTAGGCTTTCACAGCGCAGTGTCGACAGCTCGAAATGAACCGTATCGTTTTGGCACAATATAGTATGAAATTATAAATAATTTGGCACTAATTATTTTCAATAATTTTGACTAACATTTAGATAATATCGATTCGTATTAGGATTTCGAGTCATGTGAATGGTTTTAGGAAAGTAGAGCGATGGTACGCGGCCGCCCGCGCGGGTGGCGTCCGGTAGCCTGGCTCGCGTGGGGCGGAGGGGTAGCGACCTGATTGCGCCTGCGTGCCGACACCCTGCCACTCTCAACATCCACGCTCACATTATTGCTCTAAGAAAATTATACCTGACACTAATTTAACTATCTATTATTCTTTAGAATAAACAAATTTTGATTACAAATAATGGACGATCACTAGCCCCGAGTTCCGTTTATAGAATTTAATTAATAATTTATTTTAAAACTTTGTACTGGACTCATTGTTGGGAATATTTGAATCAGTCCCGGTTTTTAATAGGTTGTTAAGCTATGTAATAAAATATATAACATTATTTCAAAGGTGTAAAGAGGTAATCAATCTTTTTGGCGAGGACGGAACCCTCAGGCGTGTTTTTTCTAAGTTATATTTATTTATTTTTAATGTATAATTCACGATCACTTTTACGCAGTCGGGTTTTTTATTTTTTAAATTTTATTTTTTATATTGAACATGGCATGTGACATCACACTCACCTTAAAAGTAAGCGTAAGCGGTACGCGAGGTCCAAGAATGGGAACAACTGACGCCAGCCACTAACGACCGATATTAGTCTCTACCACTATGCCGGCTAAACAATATGTTTTTTTACACTTCGCTTGAAGGACTCCAGGTTATAGGATATCCACAACTTTAGAGTGCGACGGATGTAAGATTCTTCAAATTGCATGGGCGCAAACTGAAACGATTCTCACCAGAAGAACTTCTACACCCATCATATACTGAATCAGCCTTCCTAGCGATAGAAAAAAAAAAAACAAAATTAAATCTAAAGACTCGTGTAGGGGGTGATCCATTGCTGCTTTAACTCATCGGAGACTTACCACACATCCTCTTGCCATCGACTTTTCTCTGAACTACAAGGCGCTCAACGGATGTATCTCCACGCCGCGACACGTGTTCAAAGAAAGTGAGAATGCGTGATTGTACGATCGAGGAAATGAGCTATCCTCCAGTTCAACCAGGATGGATTTGTTGGTTCGGAACTCCGTCCACTATATGCCTAACATTCTCCGCCAACACCACATTTCTAGAATGTTTCGGTTCCTCCATATTTTCTTTAGCTTCTCCATAGCAAATCTCGACACTGCCATAGACGCTTAATTTCCTCCTGAAAATTAAATAATGTGGCATTTTTTGTAATATATTCATTATTCAGTCCAAAATAGCGCGGATAGTTATGAAATTAATATCGTCACGTTTAGTTGAGAATGTTAATTATTTTCAAATGAATGAGGGTAGTTTTAAGCCGCGCCGCCCTCCGGTAAGCGTACGTTGAACTCATGACGCGGATTTTACTTCGTCCACGCAAATTGTCTTTTCATTATTCACGCTACAATTCTTCTGCCCTTTCACATTCCACAATAAAAGTTTGTGCATATAAATGAAGGGTGCAATGCTAATCAAAGACTGAGTGGCGCGTGGAAGGGACGCTTCTTTAAATCTCTTTATACCTAAAAGAACATGTAGATAGGTATCTACGGTTTGATATATTTATCTCAGTACAGCTTTCAAAGGATTGTTTCACAAATGATTTCAACATTGTAACACATTCGGAGGAACAAGGGGTGTTAAAATACGACATAATGTTTCCCGTATTGTAAAAATGCTATTGCTTACGATATTTATTTATTTAAATACCTACTTTATTGCACTTAAAAACCTAGTACATAGGCGAGCTATAACGCCATAAGGCATTCTTCACCAGCTAACCTTGGGGATCATGTAAGGTGATGGGCAGGATGAAGACAAATATTAAAATAGCTTAAATTAGTAAATAAACATAATTACGCAATTTATAGCACTTAAAAATACATATACGTGCACAATATAAAAAAAACAATACACATACAATAAACAACTTCGTTAATTCGAGAGACATACATTCTGTTTCCAAAGAAATAATGTGGTTAAGGTTTTTAAATTCAACAACAAATTCACTAATTCAACAATAAACAAATGCACCTCCGCCCCAGCTGCACAGGATACATCCGTAGATGAACCAGAAGAGACCCGCATCTGGCATGCCCTATGGTGGAGCGTCCCCAAATCTTTTAAAGCACTTATTGGGCAATGCTTTAATGCAGCGAAAACGTAAAAGGGGTCGACCAAGAGAACTGAGTGGGAGTTCCAGTGATGCCCTAAATACAGCTACCAGCCGTCCAGGAGAGTTTAACCCCGAGTTAGCAATTCACACAGCTGCGATCAAACCAGCAGATCAATTGGTCCGGTGGATGGATTCAGTGCAGAAGACGGTGGAACTTTAAGTGCCGAAGATGGCGGAGAGGCGCTGCTCATCGACGAGGTCGCAGGTAATAGTAAAATAATCAAATATAAACACATTTTGTTCCAAAGTTGCAATCATGTTGACCCCTGGGTTGCAGGAAACATTTCTACCAAATTTCACTTTTACGTTTATAATATTAGTTGGACGATAAATTTGTATGGAGATTAACAACGCCCATTTACAGCAGCAAAATATGTTATTTTTAATTTATTGTACCATTGACATTATAATTTTATCTTAAGTAATTATGACATTATTATTTTTATTATAGTTTTTTTATGTTTTATTTAATTATCACTGTTATTTATATTTTTAATGTATGTATAACATTTTTTATTTTTTTGAGACTTAGGGTAGTTGAAATGTTTTTAACATTTGTTTATTTTTTATCATTACTACTGTAAGGTATTTGGTATTATAAAAGTATAATTTAGTATTAAGTATGACAATACCAATTTACAGCTGCTATTTATTATAATTTCAATAAATAGAATACTTATAATTTGACGAGGCGGTATCTACTGTTCCTGACCAGAAATTTATAAATCCATGACCTATCATTGAGTTGTTCAGTTGATATTATGTTTTTGTTTTAATCACTAGTAAATATTTTAATGTATGCATTATGTAAATTATATAAAATTATAAATATAAAATGTAATAAAACTGTTATGACGTGTAAAAGTGCTAAAAATATTGCCTATTTACTGAATAAATTATTTGATTTGAAGGAAGTTTGATGCAAGGCATAATATGATCCTACGCCTAATTCATTATTCACCCTTCAAAACTGCACTCCAGTTCAAACTAAAATTAAATTTCGTACTAATTGGTAAGGTGTAATTGTCTGACAGCAGAGTCCAATTAGAGAATAAACTAATTGATAGGATACGTGAGAGGGTGCGGAGTGGAATTAATTTGTGTATTCCATATCTACTTGGATAGGTACGTGAGCTATTTATGTATGTGTTTTATCTATGTTCTATGAAGATGTGCAAGTAATGATTTTAACGAGACTATATGACTTTATCTTCTAACTACAACATGTGACTCCGCGGCTATATCTATCTGTTTATATGGCCTTCTTTAAACCTGTTAAAATAAAATTTGATAGAATGTTCAATGCAACCCAGCGATCGAGTTAAAGAGTAGAACACGTCACCTATGACCACCTGAATGATTTTTAGCCGACCACTTTATTATTTACGACACGGGCAAAGCTAGTTTGTTTAAAACAGGAAGAAAGCATTTATTGATTTCACCTTTGCCCTAACTATAGGTACAAGTCACCTTTTACGACATAATACGTCGCCTCAGCCGCTCGTAAAGAAACCCGCCATATGACTTTTCACCTGTTTTATTTTTAATTAAAACCATAATATTTTATTACATCGACGTATCATACCTGTATATACCTAGTAAAATTCGAAACGTCGATATTTATCAGAGAACCAAAGTCGTAGAAGCGGACATAGCTTTCAAACCTAGCAAGCTAAATTTAACTAAAAAAATTGAAAATACCTTATTGAAAAAAAAATATATATATATGCTTATTTAAATATATATATATACCTACTTAAAACAAAAATAAGATATTATTTAACACCAAGCATTATGCGAGTATATAAGTATGTATGCGAAAGAAAGCAATACATAAAATAAAACAACTTAATAATGAAATAAGATAAATAAAATAAAAAATGATTAAAAAAAAAAAATGTATGTATCGTGTGTGTGTGTATGTATGTACGAGTATTAATTGATCTTAAACATTAATTATTTGTTCTATGATATAGTTTTTAAATGGCAACAAGCAAGACACATCTGCTGCTGAACCGAAACGCGATAGGGCAAACGGGTTCTAGGGTGAAGGCAACGTACGGAACGACGCAGAGTGACGAACCACGGAAGTTGGGGGATGGATTAAGGTTGCAAAAGACGATGAGCAGTGGCAAGCCTTCGGGAAGGTCTATAGTAGTATAGTAATAGTGGAGAGACACAGGCTGAAGATAATGGAGGAGTAAGTTCTCTAAAGATCAGTAATAAGCGCGGCTAATAAGTGCGACAAAAGGGGTTGGGAGCTTTCCCGCGCAGCAAATCAGCACTGGTGGCTCGGTTATAGACGCGGCGGTGGCTCGGTTATAAGAACACTTTACTTAAATCCTACAAAGGTCGGTTGAAACCCCCCGGCATGTACCATTGAGAATACACTTTTCTTAAGTACATTTGTCATAGATTTACAACACCACCGTTCCCGTGCCTCGGAGAGTAAGTTAGGCCGTCGGTCCCGGTTCCACTAAAACCAACTTGTAGAATCGTTATCGAATAGTGGCATGTGTAGGCTGAGTTCTCCAGATATATGTTCTGGAAGGCCCATCTCCAACAGTGGAGGTCTAGAACTGTGTTCTAGTGGCTGTAATGATGATAATGATGAGATCAGCATTGCTGTTCATTGGACTGTGGAATGCTGCGAGAGGTCTGTTATCACGTGATAATGGGTGAATATTAGTATATATATGTATTCTATATTCTTGTGAAATAAATAATAGTATCCACCAAATAAATTTCAGTCGATTCATTGCGTCTTACACGTCAGTTAGGCAAACTTCGTTCGTTTGCACAATGCAATGAAACCCAAAAGTATAAAAATATATATTTTATTGTTGCCAACCCGTGGTATACCTATTCGTCCCCGCCAAAAAGTTTTTATAAGACAAGAGGGCTGTCTCTTTCTTCGCCCAAAGAATCAGTATTGCAATTCCGCGGGAAAATGCAGCCATCTTGTCACCATTCTACGCGGACAGGACTAATATTTGTATCCATAGTATTAATTTTGTTACATATTTTTTCTAATAAATAATATATATTATTTATCATTAAATTAATAATGTCTAAATAGTACTTTAGTAGATGAAGCTTGATTTTATGTAGGATTGCTTGCAAAAATAAAATTACATTGTAGAGCCCATCTTTGTAGACTATGTCTATGATTTTATAAAGATTTTATTACGGCTTTAGAGAAAATGTTACACCGGCAGTTTGTAAGGTTATGGGCCGTAAAATTTCGTATGACAGTGATGCTAACTTATTCACATATTTTTCGTTTTACATAAATTGATAACATCCATATAAAATATCTTTCCTGTATAAATAATTTTGCCTATAAGCTTATATTAAATAAATGATTTTAAACTACTACAAATAAAATTAAAATCTATTAACAGCTTACAAATCATTAGTGCAAAAAAAAAAGAACAGCCTCCGTGGTCTAGCGGTTAAGTCCGTCGATTTAGACTCGGAGGTACCGGGTCTAATTCCTGGTCGGGACACAATAACATTTAATAATTGAAATAAATACATTTTATTAATATTTAATTTATTTGTAATATTTCGCGAGTTTGGTACGCTAGAGACATCGACGAGCTTGCCACTTGTCATGATTGGCCTATAGTAAAGTTGGCTAAATGTGAATCCGCTTATTTATAAGAGTAGTTTCTGACTAATGAAGAATGAATGAAGGGATACGGTCGTGATGATACTCTAGTAAATGTCACAATATTATATTTAAAATATTGAATCAGTATTGCAATTCAACCTCTCATCATCAATCATCATTCATCAATCATCATTCATCAATCAGCATTCCACGCGGACGGGAGTTACTCGTATATCCCTATCTTTAGTATTAATATTAATTTTATTTTATATTTTGTAAATATTTTTTTCGAATAAATATTGTCAAATAATTATATATTATTATTATTTTCAAGGCGTTGTTAAAACAGCTCATCAACACCTCGGGAGTCAAAAGGGCTGGACTATATTTGGGCCAAAGGATCAGCATTGCCATTCAACGTGGCAATGCTGTCAGTATCCTTGGCACTTTGCCTATTGGCAGCGATTTCGAGCAATTTTTATATTTATATAGGTATTTTTCTTTTAAGTTTTTTTTCCATTATCTTTTTTTAGTTTTTAGTTGTATTTTTATTTAATAAGTAGTTTTTTTATTAGTAGTAATTTATATGTTTTAAAAGTTTATGCTTTTAGTTTATTTTTTAATTTAGTTTTTTATTTTTATATAATATAAATAAATAAATATTTCCAGACAGGTTACACAGCGCTATCTAGTTTCCGTTGTAAGTTACGAGGCTTGTGTTACGGAAACTAGATGGTTGATAAACTACATATTATACTTCTTTTTTGTAAATATATACATATTATTCATATACTCATATACCCAGACCGAGACAAATTATACAATGTACAACGTGCCACCACCGGTGTGGGATCGAACCCACGACCTCCCGAGTTCACGGCAACGTTTGTTACCACTAGACCACGGAGGCGGTAATACATAAATATATTTTTTTTATATTGGGGAATAAAATCTTACAACACTGCCTGTAGCGGCCGTCGCGTCGTGCATATTTTTACCGTTTTACAAATAACTTTATACGTAGACGATGTTTTTTTATTATTTAATAAACAATTTTCATAACAGTTTCCGTTTCAGACTTAACTTGTGAGCTTTGTTCGAAATTTAATTAAACGCGAACAGTTTGAGAAGAAGTTTATTTTATTAAGTATTTCAAGTCCTGACTTCATATCGTAAAGGTTAGTAAAAGTTTCAGACTGAATGTTGCTAAAAACCTGCAACTTTTTTACTGACTAGTTTTTTTTTTTTTTCATTCTACATTATCATTACAGCCTCTATGTAGACCACTGTTGGAGCCATGCCTTCCAAGCGTATATCTGGAGAATTAGGCCTACACTCGCGACGCTGGCCAGACGCTGGACAGGATCTGATGTAAATTTTTTAAGCCAGTTTATTAACGTTGGTATTAGTGACGGCTTAACTTAGGCACAGGATCGGTGGTGTTGTAAATTAATGACAAATGTACGTTGGAAATGTGTATTTTTTATTGTTACATGCCGGGGGGAGGGTGGACCGATCTTCATTCTTATAACCGCGCCTGTTTCTTTTTGCTGCTCGTAAAAAGTAGAACATAATTCCTTAGCAATAGTTTACATTATTATAACATCAATAAAGAAGGTTCATTGTGTATGAGAGAGTGGAAAAGATTAGTATCTCGGGTATCTTGTGACTATAATATATATTTTAGTACTGTTTGTTTTCCAATAAAATAAAATAAAGGTTAGGTATTTTATTGCGCAATAACCTACCCCATCAACTAGGTACATCCGGGGCAACAGTCTCGAAATTTGATAGCGGTCGCTAACTTAGCGATTTAAGGTTGACGGGCCTTCAACAGATTTAATATAAACAATAAAAATAATTAACTAAATTTAAAAGGTTATTAATTGGTCGTTGTAGTGCAGTTCTGTATATGTTTTATTTTGTAAATCTGATATAGCTGAGTTTTTCTTGCAGATTCCTTTCTCAGTCAGATTTAACATTAACAGGTCACTGGAATCTGCTAAGCTGCTGGTCTTCTGCTAACAGCTTACTTATTGGACCACTTTGTTGCTTAGTCTTCTACTAGCAGGAGTAAAATCATTCAAAATAATTAAATTAATGACGTTTCATAAATGCCTGTAATAAGTTTACGTGAATAAATATATTTTGACTTTGACTTTAATAGCGTGGCGATATTCCAAAATTTGTTCATTATTGGCCAAAACGTATAACCATTGTTTTGTTAACGGTGTCGCAGTTGTGTGTGTCCTTTTAGTAAGTGACAACTTTTTTTATGACTTAGCGACTTAAATCTCTAAGTTAGCGATCCTTATTAAATGTCGAGATTGCCGGCCCTGGTTAATAAGAGTTGGTTTTTAGGCATTGTATTTAGCACTAACATAGCAGCTCACTAACTAAACCACTACTTATCATGTCACTCTGCTTTTGAGTGACGCAGTTCGCCAACAAAATAAAATTTACGCTCCGAGCCAATGATCATGAAATTGAATAGAGGTAGCATTAGCGGGCGGAAACAGTTTCTAAAAATGTGTGCTCACAAAAAGATGTCGCACTTATGTAATTTTATTCATCTATACCTTATGTGTGCATTAACTAGATAGTGGTTATATATTTTTTTACTATAGGTTGCATTTGCATTGTCTAGACCAACGTTTATTATTATTATTTGTTTAATTTTGAATATAATGATTGTTATATTTGCTTTTTTTTTATATCGCCGTGTTAGAATAAAAACCAACTAAGTTAGCCATTATTGCACAAATAAATTTTGAACAAATGCCTTTTGAAAGTTTGTGGTCTTTTCTCACATATTTGTCACATTTAGAGATGTAAGAGCAAATTTTATGAACTTGTTTTTTAAACGACTGCTGTAAAAAGTGGATTTACTTTAAAAAATGAGTTAGTTGGTTTTCGCTCTAACCCGGCTATTTGCTTAAATTATTAATTTATTTGTTTTGTACGGGGGGACTGATTCTGGTTAAAAATTATGTTTATTCGTGAAACAATGAGTAAAATTTCTTAGCGTCCCATGGATTCACCGTGCGGGTGCCGGGTCCATCGTGTGTAGGTAGGATGAGAAGAATGGTGTCACGGGCTTGCGACCGACAATAGGCTGATTTAAAAAGGAGACCAATTTTTGTTATATCATTGCTAAATGTATTGTGTTCTAGGTGTTGTCATGTGATGAAAAAATCGTCACTCGATAGTTTATAGTGCGATAATGTGATAGTTTATGATGACCAGAAAAAAACTGAATAACAATCATAATAAGTCAATATATTTTGTTGTATGAATAATTAGGCAGATTATATACAAATATAATTATATTTGCGTGCTTATAAGCGTACAAGATTAGTACTTAATGCGTTATCCATGGTTGAAAGTTCATTGCTCCGAGCTCATGAAATATTTATTTTATCCAAAACCACAAAAAGAGGATTTTATAAAATGCGATCGACAGAAGTTGTATTTGGTAATGTCACCGTCATCCGCATTTTGGAGAGAAGCCAGATGCTGTTCGGATTACCGAGTTTTCACATACACTCGTATATTGTACAAATCCTTTCTTGTTTTAGAGTTCACTTCTTGTTCTTACAACCTTAAACAATCTCTAGCCTTTTTGTACTGAACACGATATACGACTTAGCGTAATGGTAAGCTGAAGGACTCTAGATTTAGAGATAGTATTATTATTAAGCTAATATAACACACAGACCGTAAGAAAGAAAGTATATGAAAAATAAATAGTATTTTAAATTGTGATATTCGTATGAAAGCTACAGCTAATGCTGAAGAACTCTAGATTACGAGATATTATTATTATTAGGTTAAAAGAATACACAGACTAAGAAATAATTTGTGTATTTTTATATTTTTAAATATAGAACTATTGCAGATTATTATTTAGATCATATGATCATACGCCAACCTCAGTACAGGTTACGAATTTGCGCCGTTTGGGGTCGAGACGATGGGCCCATGGGGACACTCAGCCAAGCGTCTGGCCAATGAGTTGTCCAAACGGCTAACGGAGAAGTCTGGAGACAGGAAGGCTGGCAATTATTTCTGCCAACGTATTAGCTTAGCTATACAGAGGGGAAATGTTGCCAGTCTTCTTGGAACTATCACTGAAGGGTCGTCTTTACTTATAGTTTATTTTTTATTAGGTTTAGTTTATATTCATTTTAATTTTTACTTTTAAGTAGTTTTAATTTATATTGTAATTATTTTATACTGTTTGTATATTACTTCATTTAAAAGAAATTTTAAAAATTATTTATTGAACTTAGGGTGTAAAAAAGGGACCATATGACTTGATGTAATGATAATCTATAAGCTAAAGGACTTGGACAAAGATCACACAAATTGTAAGAAAGAATATTCATAATATAATTAGTTTTTTTAAATTGAATAATTTAACTATTGCAGATGATTATTTAAATCATACAACTTGACATAATGCTCAGCTATAAGATGAAGGACTCTATATTACGAGATAGTGTTATTATTAAGACTGGAATAAAGAAAGAAAGTTCATAAAATAAATACTTTTTTAAATTTTGATATGAAAGGTAAGATCATGAACTTAACTATTGCAGATTATTATTTAGATCTACCTCGTCAACCCGTCTGGGGAGAACCCGGTACTTCTGCGACAAAACCGCTAGACCACAGAGGCAGATCGTTAATCGTCGTTAATGTTAATATTGACAATCAATAACATCAATTAATTGCCTCGTCCTTATAGTGGAAAATGTGTTTTTACTTGTATTATTTTATACAAACGTTATACTCTCTCTTTGTGTCAAAAGAAAAGTATACATGATAAACATTACTCTATTATTTTTGCGACACTAACAAGCCTAGCAAAAAGTGCTTTGGCAAAATACTTAGACAATTTCGCTTGAAAGGCTAAGCTGATATCTTTAATGTGTTCTTACACTTTTACCATATAAAATTTGTCAATCTTATAACCAAATACGATCTTCTGCCACCCTCATGCAGTCCCGATTTAATTTAATTTGTAAATGTTTTTATATTGCCATTTGCAATCTTATAACAGATCTCAATCGAAAATGCATTTACGGCATTAAGCTCGCCTATGTACTCACTTATTTTGGTTTTGTACAATAAAGAATTTATTATTATTATCTGTAGTATGTAATTATTAAAAAGTATAAATATGCTATCTGCATTAAAACTTCTCAAGTTAATTTTATTATTGTCCTTATTGCTCTAGTTGTCATGAAGATTTGACCGTCATAGAATGTCTAGCCGCATTAGGTCTGTCTTTAAATAAATACATAATCTTACGTAAGCATATACTTACGAACCAACAAGTCCATACTGGAGGAACTGGGAATCGGACAATGCGTTTCTTCTACTCTACAATTAATAATTCTTGCTTTTTTTTTTGGACATTTATGGAGCGCGTCGTAGTCACAAACTGCGTTTTCGAATAGATATCCAATCGAAGTATGGGATAGAATTTTACAGTTTGTTAGGTGGAAGGTAAACGGTTTTTTTTGGGTGTTAGAGCTACTGTAGTTAATATACGAGTATGCTAGGTAAAGTCCAAGCACGCTTTATAGATCTCAGCAAGAAAAAGAAAAGTTTCCGAAATTTAGTTTCACCACACGTACTCCTATTATTACGTGAATACTTATTGTACTGAGCTAAAATAACCTAGTTGTAACGTTTGTTTGAGAACGGCGGCGATAGAGCATAAGTACTGGAGGCTGGCGGGATTCCAATAGATAAAAGTCTAGTACGACCGAAGACTATCAATTATTCGATTTATGATATCCGATATCATATTCTAGACGCTGGACGTTTATTGGATGTTCTTAAAAATATATTTTGGTACAACGATGTTTAAGTAGGCCAGTGAAAAACTTCACTACTGGTATGAGCCGCTAATGCACTCTATCATTTGCACCAGCTTTCTTCTTTAGATCATCCAGCTATTTAGCAGGGGGTCATCGCACGCTACGTCACGTCTGCACCTAAATACTCAAATAAAACCTTAGCAACAATTCGTTACTTCAACTGCTATAAGTTCATGTGGCAGTGTACCAAGAAGAGATGCTGATTTGCTCCGAAAACTTCTAGCCCTCAATCTGCCACTTAAACATTTCTTTAAATATCCTCTTAGGACTTGGCTCCCACGGTCCTACAGTCTCAAGAGCAAACGGCCTTTTTGCCTGTTCAGCCGAGTTTGCTACAGCCCCATGACCCAATACACTAAGATTAATCTGTCGGGTCTTTGACAATCACTGCGAGACATGTCAGATGGTTTTAGATCCGGTGGTGTACCCAAAGCTCAGCAATTTTCGTTGTTGAAAGAACCGTAACATGATAATCATTTAGTTTATTTATTATATTATTATATGTAGTGTATGTATTAATGGTATGTAATGTATGTACCTAATGTATTATTAAAACGTCATGTGTATGTATTATTAGTATTTAGTTTATTATAGTATTTATTATTGTAGTTTAGATAATATTGCATATTTATTACGTAATCATATTTCTCTAATTGCACCTACCTTACGTCTTTAATGTTCTACAGTGTCTCTAAGGTTGGCTGTCAGAGAATGTCTAGCGTCATTAAGTTGTATATATTGTGCAATAAAGTTTTAAATAAATACATAAAAATTAATTTCCCATAAGATAAAAATAAAGATCGCGTACAGCTGCAAGCATTGTTAAGGTTCAAGGATGATGATGAAGTTGCTTTAGGGTAAGGGTCAATGAGGATAGTCACGTCCGTGAATAAAAACAATCAGCAAACAATGTGTGGTCAGTTGCGTGCAATTAACCGACGCGTAGGTTCAATAATGGGATTACGTGAGGTTAATGCACTATAGATATTGTCACTTAATAGTCATTGATTCGCGGCCAGTTTACCATGATATTGGTTACAAGCTGAATAACAATTCTTTGTTATTTTGGTGAAATTACAAGTTTAAAATGTTTAACTCTATTTACAATGTTTATGAAAAGCAATACAAATGCATGCGGGGTGGTAAGAAAGAAAGATAACGCTAGAGACATCGACGAGCTTGCCACTTGTCATGATTGGCCTATAGTAAAGTTGGCTAAATGTGAATCCGCTTATTTATAAGCCACCCTGAATGGGAAACGGTTGTGATAATACTTTACTTCTATGATATTAGAGACATCACATTTTATAATACATAAAAACCTACTTACAAAACCTAATTTAAATATAAATCGTATCCACGCATGGTGGCAAGAACGCCGGCCGCATTTCCTGCATCGCTATGCTGATTCTCTGGGCTAGAAAAGAACCAGCCCTCTTGTCACCAGAGCAGACAATTAGACGAGGGGTGATGTTTTTTAAAAATGTTTTAGAACTTAGACCCCACTAAAGACTAGTCTCTACAGCGAACGGCACGAACACGTAGTCTTTGATTATAGATACGTATTTGCGCCGTTTGCCAGACTCTGCGCTTTCAGCGCTGATCCCCTAAGATGTGACAAAGCCAAAGTGTCGACACAAGTGGCATCCCACACTAATGCCCGTCCCCGCTCCCAGGGGATCAGCGTCATACCATCAGGTCTCTTGCCATAATCGCGGACTAATCCACTGGGTTCCAGAATAGCTGGAACCTCAATGGTGGCAAGGGCCCGTTTTATGGTTAAGTTAAGTCATTATTTAGGTTAATTTTAATAGACAATACATTCAAAAGAAAAGTAACTGAATTAGAGTAATTCACAACAAGAATAATTCCTAACACTGCAGGACGATATTTTTATTTATAAAAATATTTATTTTTATAATTTTATACAAATATTACTGATTTATATATAACTTGTTAAATAAACTCTGCTCGGCGACGGATGACCTTTAAGTAGATAATATTTTGCTCAAAGGCTCAGACGTGCCGTTCAACGTGGAACACAGCGAGTGTCCTCGGCACACTACACCCATCGAACGCTTATAATTTTAGTTTTTATTTTATTAGTTTAATTTGTAGTGTAGTTTATTTTATTAATAACTAGCTGACCCGTCGAACTTCGTACCGCCTGACAGTCAAAATGTCATTCATTATTAATAATAATCTACTTACACTCACTGAGAGAGGTCGATTAACCGTTGAGCGGTAAATGGTTTGACTTGGCTTTATTTCTGTATTCGACGACAGTGAAGCGTAGAGTGGGCTCACGCAGGAGTCTCCAGAGCAACGACTTCGTAACTATATATATAATAAGAGCGCTAGGGAGTTGTTGGCTCCCGCTCGGTACCCTCGGTCGGTATGACCCACAAATCAGCGCTGATGCGCGCCACCTATAGGACAACAGTAGTACTAACCTTCGTCGATGTTTAAACAACATATTCCCAAAGTTTCATTCTGATCGGTCTTCATTTTTATATATATAGATTTAGTGTTTAATTTCATATTTTATAATAATTAGTAGGTTGAAATTATATATTTTTTGCCAAATAAAAAAACAAAACATAAAGTTGCTACTGAATTGGATCAATTGACAACAAAAAAAATCCCATGCAGTGCTATGACATTTCTTAATAGGACTTCTAATGATTTATTTATCTTGTTTTATAAACATTTAGTTGCAACTGTAGTTGTTCCTAATTCAATACTTGCAGAAATTGTGTGACAATTTATAGTAAGAGCAACTTTACACTAACGACTTGAAGTGAACAGAAAAGTAGGACAAAATCCATTACGCTTCGGGGAAAACTTTGCATGCTTTAATTTGTATTGTAAAAGTTCATTACAAAACTAGCTACATTTGTATTAAATTTTACTAAAACAGATAATATAATCAATTGTTGATCGGTTGTGGCTCGGTTGCATAAAAAAATAATTCATAAGATTACATTTGTTATAGATTTACCCGATGGACCCGGGCACCCGTACGGTAAATCCATGGAATTCTAAGATATTTGTCTTCTTTACAACTGTTCCTATGCCTCGGAGTGCACGTTAAGCCGTCGTCGGTTTCGGTTCGACTAATATTTAAAAATAATATTACTAAAGTATATAAAAATTTAAATTCATAAATTAACTTAATATAATCATTCAATTTCATTTATTTTTTATTTAAAAAACTTTATTGCACAAAGTACAAAGGCGAACTTAATGCCCGAATACATTCTCTGACAGCCAAACCTTAGGGACAAAATTAAACAATTATAGGTGCAATCATAGAAATAATAATAATACTATAATTATAAAAGTTAATTTAATAGGATTAATATATACTTACATCATATATCTTCATATATATCATAATATAAATATACTAAATACTAATAATATACATTATTATACATAAACATACATATATACTACTTACTAACGCTGTCAGGAGCTATTTAAGAAGTGTGAATACACCAGTTTTTTAAAAGATGACCTGGTAGTTGCTTGCCGTATGATGACAGGAAGATCGTTCCATAAATTAGTAGCAACTACTACGGAAGAGTTAGAGACAAATGCAGTATGATGTGAGAGAACAGATAGAAGGGAGTTGTGAGAAGAGCGAAGAGATTTGTCCTGAAAAGAAGAGAGATAGGCGAAATTGTCTTTAAGGTATTTCGGCGTCGCTGGCTCATTCAAAACCGAGAACAGGAGACAGATAACTCTTAAGATTTCTGCGACAACGAATTGGTAGCCACTTCAACTTAGCACGATATTCAGATAAGTGGTCATATTTACGTAAACAATGTATGAACCGGATACATGCGTTCAGTAACCGGTCCATCTTATTGAGTAACATCTTCGACATATCAATGCTACACACGTTACCATAGTCGAGGAGAGGAAGGAGGATTCAATTCATCATTCATTCACATTAAATCATTTATTTGTCCATTCAAAGATACCTTCATACATACATACATACCTCATATCGTCTTACTTTCATAAAAAGCAAAAAGATATTTAATTGGATTATAATGTGGTTGATTAAGTTGTGGGTAAAAGAGGCCCAGCCAGGTCAAGACTCACATATTAGGATAAAATAAATAAAACAATAGCTGAAGGTGCATTACAAAGCCATCGAAACAAAAGGGCATGTATGAAGAGGTTGATGAATGTCGAAGAAAAAGGTATGTCGTGACTGTGACAAGTGGCGCTCAATTGTCTCTGCGCAAGGGATTTGGCGTGAAGATATGTATGTATGTGTACATGGATTATATTTATTATTAATGTATGTAAATATTTATATCTGTTTATAAATAGGTATATATTTTATGTATGTAACTGACATATATTGTCCCGAAGGTTTAACCGTCATAGAACGTCTAGCGGCATTAGACATAAGCCTTTGTACTTTGTGCAATTAAGTTGAAATAAATAAAAAATAAATTATATATTTAATATTTTTTATCCTTTTTATTAATATTTATTTTCTTCTTCTAAGTGTCTTCTAATGCCGTTTTCCCAAGGTTAGATGTTAGAGAATACCTACCTACAAGGTATTAAGCTCGCCTATTGACTTTTTATTATTTTTTGAATATTTTAAACTGCAATAAAGATTTTCTAGATATTATTCTGCAATTACTTGTAAATGTACCTAGATATAATTATTGTTGTTGTTTTGATCAAAGGTTGTACTTGTTACTTAAAACTTATACGCCCTCAGGCAAGACATCATCATCATCGAAGCTATAAAACACGGAGTCCTAGGCTTCCACTGTTGGAGATGGACCTCCCAGAAATTTCTGCAGAATTTGGCCTACACTCGTCACGCTGGCTACACGGGTTGACGAGGGTCTGATATCAATTTTTAATGACAATTTATTAACGATTGGACAAGTTGGTATTAATAGAACCGGGACCGACGGCTTAATATGCTTATACCGGATTGGGCTATATTAAACAATTTGTAAAAAGCAGACGTGTTTTCGTAAAAATCATTTATTATAGCCCAATCCCAAAATATAGCGGATTCGTCTGCTTTTTACAAATTGTTTATTTGACACTTGAATTTTCACAAAATAAAATACGTATCAAAAATGGAAGAAAGTCGTCATAAAATGCAATAGAAAAATATGTTTAAGGAGTTCGCAACAGTGCTCTCCAAGGTACGGGAACAGTGGCGTTGTAAATCTATGACAAATGCACGTAAGAAAAGTGTATTTCTCATTGGGTTCAAACCCAGCTTTTTAGCATGTTGAGGAAAGCGTTCTTACAACCGAGCTACCAGAGCTTTAAACCATAGACTACCATAAGGCAACTTACAAGCGCTTAAAAGCTATCAGACTATATCATTTGTCAAGTGTCTAGATTGTTTTAAAATCTAGTTCGTATCATTGTAAAGAGTCAGCTAGCTGCAGGGGTCGTAAACATAAAAGCAACTGCATTTGCGGTGCAGGCAGCCGTTGCCGCAGCGACCTATTGTTAAAGATCATGCCATATTGTACAGGGAACCACAAAACTACACAAAACAAACGGCTTTATTACCTCAAGAATAAGCTTACAGTTTCCATCAAACTGTACAGCTAGAATTATGGCTGAGTACTATAAACCTCTGTAACAATACTCCAATTGTTATATAAACATGTCAGTATGTGTTTCTTTTGTTTAATGCTTGCTATGTTGCTAAGAATTTTATTCTAATTACGACATTTATTTTATATCCTTAATGAAATACCTACATTGTTTTTTTCCTTTATTCAGGATTACAAACAATTGCACACAGAGAGAATTCACAATCTCTGGGTTTTACAAACAATGTTAATATCTGCACAACTGTAGCTGTAATCCAAATCTTAAAAGAAATTAATAATAATAATAAATATTTCCAGACAGGTCACACAGCGCCATCTAATTTCCGTTGTAAGCTACGAGGCTTGTGTTACGGAAACTAGATAGTTGATAAACTACATATTATATTTATTTTTTTTGTAAATATATACATACACCCAGACCGAGACAAATTATACAATGTACAACTTCCCCGGTGGGAATCGAACCCACGACCTCCCGAGTTCACGGCAACGTTTGTTACCACTAGACCATGGAGGCGGTGAAAAAAAAAGCGCTTCGGCGCCAAGTCAAACATGGGGTAAATACCAAGTACTCGTACTGTATTTTTTTATTTTAAAATGTTAGCTATGCTATGGTCGGCTAAACTCACGCTAAAACCGATAGTTAATAAAGTAATCCAGTATTTTGTCGACCTAACATTTGCGATTAAAGAAAAATAATTCTGTTGCTGGTCTTTAATGTTTAAGATCTATTAAGTATATTGCCGTAGTTAACCCACATAGGAAAGCGTAGTATTTAATCAGAGCAGAGACCAAGAATTTAATCAAAGACAACAACATGCTTGAGTTTCATTACGATTTAAATTAAGCACAACAGAATAGACTATAACAGGGAAATATATATTTTGATAAAATCAAAACTGAATAATTAGATTAAAATTTAAAAAAACATATTCATAAACATATTATATCGTCTGTAAACTGGCAAAGTTGTATCTCAGATTTTATGAAGAAAAAAAATAGGAGCACATTATTCTTTATGGCGCAATGAACCAGCAAAAATGGTACCTAATATGGCACTAAATAAAAAAATAAGTTAAAAAAGTTGTATTTGAAAAGTTTGCAAATATCAGTTAGGACGAAATGTCAGTTCACAGACGATACCCTAACTGGATAGCTGCAGCCGTATTTTGTTACTTTAACACAAATGTTATATCTACGGGGTTTGTTTTGTATGTCAAAGAACAACAATGTTGGAACCAAAACGTTCCGTGTTTTCTTTTACAGTAGCTTCACCATACACATCATTAATCCTTCGAGCTGTTTCTGCAGCGTTGGTGCCACAGTGGAACTCGTATACGTCAATAACGCGATATTTAAAAAAAATCCATATTGTGAACAGACCGATGTCAACGAAAAATCTAATGCCGTGAAAACAAATGAATCACTAAAATAAAAACACAAATACACAAGCCTACGTTTGAAATAAATTTGAATTTGGAATTCCTAGCCAAACGCCAGATATTTGAGATCAAAGTGGCCAGATCGACAAAACGTCAATTTCATATGTAAGGACCTAATATAATGGAATCCGCTGACTATATTTTAAATTAATATAGTTTACGGATTATTAATAACTATTAAAGTAGATGTTTTTTTTTTTAAGTTTGGGACGCTAGATAATGTTTATTAATAAATCTTAACTTGTTGAATTGAATAATATTTTTATTCTGACAAAAATCATAACATGTCATTTATGACAACCGATCAAAAAATAAAATTATATTTTTAAAGGGTGTGGTACAGTCACCACAATAGCGAGCTGAAGTGGCAATGGGCCGGACACATCTGCCGAAGAACCGACGAACGATGGGGTAAACATGTTTTAGAGTGGAGACACGAACGGGAAGACTCATAGTGGGACAACCCCCCGCCAGATGGACAGATAACCTAAAGAAGGTCACTGGTGGGGGTTGGATGAGGGTAGCGAAAGATCGCGTTAAGTGGCGAGCCTTGGGGGAGGCCTACATCCAGCAGTGGAGAGACACAGGCTGATGATGATGATGATGAAAGTTGATATTTGCACAGACGTTGTCTGCGTCGAGCGCTTATAGAGTTGAGAATTGAATAAAATTTTGTAATTTGGACGCAAGCTCTGATAATTTGTGATATTTGTCGAGTTTGGTTCGCAAGACATAGAAGAGCTTGCCACTTGTCATGATTATACTAATAGTAAAGTTTGCTAAATGTGAATCCATTACTTTTAAACCATGGTTTCACCCATCCCCCGGTCGAATAGATCTTGTACTATACTTTTTAAAACGTCTAAAAGTGAAAATGTCGCGGGTAAAGCCATTGTATTTAAAAGAGACAAGAAAATGCCACTCTGCAGGATGTAGTTTGTAAATAGGCACAAATAAAAAAAAAAAATGTACCTACCACTGACTGTAAGCCATGTATGCGCTCCGCGTCCCCGCGCGCCCTCACCTCGCCTCCTGCCTGCAGTCGTTCGATTATTGCCTATTGAGTTTAGTTTCAAAATTTAAAACAATCTTCGGATGAAATGAGTGTTACCTGTAGGCGGACGGGTTGTTCGCGCGGGGGGAGAGTGGTTCGCGCCCGCGCATCTTTTTTATGTACCTACTATAAATATTTATGATTTAATATTAAGCTTCGAGAGTAATTGTCTCCGCCAACAAACTGTGGTTACAGTTTAGCGGGCTATTTAATAAGTTATATGTATTGGAAAGTAAATAAATGATTGAAATTTTATAAATATATTATTTTTATAACTCAGGGATTAAATGCGGAATGTGACGTCATCATCTGATAATGTATGTTAAATATACGAGTATGTCTCGCTTTCACGGTTTCTTTATCAATTCTGAGAGTGCCTGATGTACTGATCTCAAAACAAAGTGAAAATGAAGATCTCCATTTTTCGAATAAGATTCTAGTGTGCTCTGGCCTTTATGTAGGTTTTTATAAATGGTGGCAGTAATGGAAGGAAAGATTAATGATCGTGGTGAATGATTTTTTATAAGGTACTCGTTTTTATACCTTCCTGGCTTTTAATTTTTAACATTTATTTATTAACCTTGCTATTAACGGCTAAGATTAATTAGTTAAGTTGAATTTGGATGCATACATTACTAATATATAATACCCATGTTTTACAAATTTAGGATTAGTTAAATCTCTTATATGTCTCTATCACATGGAACTAAATTAAAAAACACATTCGTTTACATAAGTTTTGGGTAATGCCTATCTATTCATACCACTGGTAGTATAAGAGAGATTTTTCACGCGGCCAACGAGTGCCTTCACTTGTAACCACTACTCAGACTTAGCTGTAAAGGCAACATTGAAGGTGATTAATTTGGGTGATTTTACAAAAAAATCGGTAGTTCAATGTATAGATATATATAGTATATAATAGAATTGAAGTGTAATTATATTTTGTTATTATTTAATTTCATTTTGAATCAAAAAAAGCTTTTATTTGGTGACCTAATTTCTGCTATTTATTTTAAATAGAAGCTTTAAATAGAAGCCACTTGTCATGATGGTCCTATATTGAAGTTGCCTAAATGTGAATCCACTTCTTTAAATAACCGTGTTTCCCGACCACAACAGCATACGGTCGTGATGTTACTTATATTTTTTTAAAATACTTTATTGCAATTATAAACCAAGTACATAGGCAAGCTATAACGTCATAAGGCATTCTTTACCAGCTAATCTTGAGGATCACGAAGTGATGGGCAGGATGAAGAAAAATAACTTAAATTACTAAAATAAACATAATTGCGCATTTATAACACTCATAACAACATACGTACACAATATAAAAAACAATACACATACATACATAAATATACACTATACATAAATAGATAAATATATAAATAAAATGCCAAACAACTTTGGTAATTCGAGAGACATACATTCTGTTTCTCAAGTAATAATGTAGTTAGAAGGTTTTTAAATATCTTGACGAACGGTGTGCGCTTTATAGCCAGGGGTAGCTTGTTCCATGTACCTATAGGTATATACTTTAGTGGAATCAAGGTGTAGGTACGAAAAGTAGTTGTTTCTTCAATTATGTGTCCTTGGCCGTTAATTAACATTATTTATTCAGGAAGGTTCCATTTTCGCAATCCCAATAACTTACTTGGAATGCTTTAATATTTAATCAATGACTCTATTCTAGTACATATTGGCAATAGGTATTAATTATTTAAAACGAGATAAGTAGAACGGTATGAGAATTAAAGCTAGGACAATCGTCTCATAAGTAATTAGTCTATGGTAGATTGCTGGTTATGGTCGTGTTTGTGGTATAAAACATGATCGCGGCAGAACTTAGGCTATGGGTTATTTGACTATTGTCATATTGTTGTATAGGAAGCTACGTTTAGTTGATTCTTGATCGATAATGGGAAGTGACAAATTTGTTGGTTTCTCCATAGATGAATAACAATTTGTAGGTATGGAGAATCCCAAAATTGACATTTACGACATATGGTTTTTTAGGAAAAGTTGGATAATAGAATATCATATTAGTAAATATAAAATCACGCGGTAACTAACGATTAACCCAGTAAAGTGTATCCACACGTTTCGGGATCAGACTAGAATTACCGTCATGCCCAGTCAAGCTGGCATAGTTGTAGGGAGTGTCTGATTTCAGTTGCTAACATTCGTGGACGTCGCGCGCCAGTCACCATCAGGTGGGCACAAAGTCACATAACGTGCTAGTAAATTAAAAAAAGAAACTTTTTTTTTTATATTTTAATTTTGTGAAGACAAAAAAAATATATTATTTTTTCCTTATAGCCTTAAGCTTTTAGTGCAAGTGCATAAAAGATTTAATAATAATAATATTTTCGACGGGTAGTAACTAAGGATATTTTTCATTGTGTAATAACGCAAACACCAACTCTTCACTTAAATTTATACTACTGGGATCCGGCTAGAAGGACCACAAAAAGTGTGTTGGGGAGATTTCCAACTCCCTCACCCGTGGTAGATGAGTGGACTGTATATTGTTATAGGGGGGGTTTGATGACGAGCCAGCTCCGTGAAGTCCAAAGAAAGGGGCAGAAGCACTTACCTCTTCCAGCAGCAGCTGACAACTCCTGATTGGAGTCGACCCCAGGGTTCCAGAAAAAGACCTTCTGATGCTAAAACTCTTTTTAAATAAAACTAATAATTCAAGTAACAATTCCGACACCGAAAATTGAGCATACGCGGTGTGATGTCACCGAAACACATATTGTTGACGTCCGCCACCGACCGAGGGTGATGTGCGACTATCCCCACCGATAGGTCACAGAACTGGCTTTAACATGACTGCTTCAGCATTATTTAGTATTCAATTGTAGGTTTGAATATTGTACTAGAATCTACATACATTGTAATGTAGTGAGTTAGTTTTCCCGCGTGGCTTGTAAGATGAGGGTAGTCGGTCTCACTTAAACCCTTTGTCTTTAATTAATGTGGACTTGACCCATGTCTAACTTGCTTCCAGTATTTAAGAGCTAGGGTTCGTTTTACAGTTATTTATATGTAAAACACAAAGTTAAGCTTTAGTTGTGCCTAGACGCATTTTAGTTAAGTATTTAGATATTTTTGAGTAAATAATAAATTTATTTGAAATTTTAATTTGTATTTAAAAGTTATTACTTTTATTGAAGTAATATACAAACAGTATAAAATAATTACAATATAAATTAAAACTACTTAAAAGTAAAAATTAAAATAAATATAAACTAAACCTAATAAAAAAATAACTATAAGTAAAAAATGTCGTCTAGAGACGACCCTTCAGTGATAGTCCCAAGAAAACTGGCAACATTGCCTGGCAACAAATAATTGCCAGCTTTCCTGTCTCCAGACTTTTCCGTTAGCCGTTTGGACAACTCCTTGGCCAGACGCTTGGCTGAGTGTCCCCATGGGCCCAACGTCTCGACCCCAAACGGCGCAAATTCGTAACCTGTACGTGTGTCCGAGATGTTCCACGGGCTCTCCACACCGACACTGGTGTGGGTGGACAGTCCGGGCTCCGAGACGACGGCACACCGCCATGGTCAGTGTATTTCGATCAAGGAGTGTGCCAACCGATGCTGAGGGAAAAGCCTGCAACCAGAGACCCGACTCCCTAGTGGAAACGGCCATGAGGCGAGCCCGCTCTCTCGTGTTCTAGAAGATAAAATATCGTCCAGTACCAGTTTGCAGAGCGGCTCGTCCCATAGTCGTTGAAATTTTGTTAAATTTTAATTTTGTTTTTTTTTGTTGATAAACCGTAAGTATCATCACGACCGTATTCCTTCCGGGGTGGTCGAATTTATTTGTGATATATTCGAGTTTGATACCCTAAAGACATCGACGAGCTTGCCACTTGTCATGATGCTACCCTGGAAGGGAAACTGTGATACTTTTTTATTTTTTATTGCTAGTAAGTTTATGCTAAATTACTCTGTCTAAGATTTTATATATAAAAATGTCTTCAAAACTTAATTTAATCACTTAATGTTATCTTCTATAAAGTGGATAGACGACATTTCTGAAAAGTCAGACTTAAAAAATCTTTGTAAATATTGGACTGTGCGAGCAGTGCACTGTGCAGCGAGGGATGCAAAAGCGGAACTACAAATGTTAGATCTTGAGTCAAGTGTGTTGTAAAATTTTACCAAAGTATTTTTCCTCAATGCCTAGTATGTTAATTATGTCTACCTATAATAAAATCATTTATTGTCACAAAAAGTATACAGATGTAAAATAGGTGAACAATATAGGGTGATGTGTTTGTGATACCTACACGAGGTTGCCCTGTAGTGCGGGATATCGGTGCTCTTCCGTGTTATAATGTTACAACAATAAATGATGTATGTCCTCTCTATGTGTTCGTGATATATGTGTGAGTGTGTGTGAGAGGGTGTGTATGAGATTTATATAGAATAACCATTTAAAACTATGCTCCTTAAATAGCACATGCTACAACCTATAGGTTGCCTTTATAACGAATACGATCAGTTTCTCTCGTTAAAAGTTCAAAACTAAATTCCCCATTAGCTTTGAAATAACTACTACTTTGGCTCGTTTGTTATAAGTTTTAGGTTCAACATTAAAATGGGTAATTTAAAATTTAGTTATTTTTTTAAGAATAATATTTTTTCATTATTCTAAATTGCATTTTGTTTTTAAATTTTAATAAATAAAGGTTAATCTTATAGTACAATATCCGTAGAAGAGTGACTTTCACCAATCAGTTATCCAAATAAAATCCACTTTTTATAGGTATAGGTAACAAAAGCGACAGTGATGGGTTGCCTCATGACGAGTGGCACGCTCGAGCGTACCAAACTCGAGAAATATGACAAATAAATTATTGTGTCCCGACCAGGAATCGAACCCGGTTAGGAAGGTTACGAAGGCAGTTATCGGAGGTGTTGTAAATCTATAATATATGTAGGTACTGTAAGATGGATAATCTTGCGCCAACGCCTGCGGTAGTTGCTTTTATTTGATACAGAGAGGATTCTACGGAACTCCTTTTTAATAAAAATGCATAAACTTTTTATACTTTATATTTTCGATATAATTACAAATGTACAAAAACTAAACACTTTCCTACGACGGACACTATTACGCGATTGATTTAAACTGGAATTATTTTTTTAATAATAATAATATTTATAAAAATACTCGCTCTGTCGACCTCTCGGTCCGAGCTTGCGATTCTGTCCTTTTTTACAAAACAAAAACCAATCGACTATGTCATTGTCGTATAAATGACAATACTATACTTTAATAAAATTCAAATAAAACTCCGTAACCTACATGTACCCGTTACAGTACCCACTACGTTTTTTTTATGGACAGAGTATCAAACCAACAAATCCAGTATGGAGGAACTGGGGATCAGACAAAACGGCTTTCCTCGACCGTACAATCACGCATTCTCACTTTATTCGGACGCGTGTCACAGCGTGGAGAAACATCCATCGATCGCCTGGTAGTCTAGAGGAAAGCTGCGGTTCGAGAGAAGTGGCGACGGCTTGTCAAGTAGTATTGCCCAAGCATGGGTTTCTCGAGTTTGGTACGCTGGAGACATCGACGAGCTTGCCACTTGTCATGATTGGCCTATAGTAAAGTTGGCTAAATGTGAATCCGCTTATTTATAAGCGTGGTTTCTGACCACCCCGAAAGGGAAACGGTCGTGAAGATACTTTCTTAACTTTCTTTTTTTATGGTCTGGGTCTTGCAGTCTTGGTCTTGGTCCTGTTTTTTTACAAGAACAAGAACAAGAACAATACCACTGATATGGTTGCAAGATCAATGGCCAAGACTTACCCTAAGTCTTGATCTTGCTCTGTGGTCTCGCAAGCCCCTTGCTCAGATATGTTTTTCCTAATTTTGCTGAAAATGTTTACTTTTTATTGACATTAAGGTTTTAATAGTTTTTATAATTTTAACGGGTCTTTACGCGATTTACCTTAGAGACATATTTCTCCCGACGTTTCAGCCAAGTTGCATTGGCCGTGGTCACGGGTCAACTCTTTAAACTTTCGCGCATATTCATAATTGTTTTTATAATTTTAACGGGTCTTTACGCGATTTACCTTAGAGACATATTTCTCCCGACGTTTCAGCCAAGTTGCATTGGCCGTGGTCACGGGTCAACTCTTTAAACTTTCGCGCATATTACGCGATTTACCTTAGAGACATATTTTTCCCGACGTTTCAGCCAAGTTGCATTGGCCGTGGTCACGGGTCAACTCTTTAAACTTTCGCGCATATTCATAATTGTTTTTATAATTTTAACGGGTCTTTACGCGATTTACCTTAGAGACATATTTCTCCCGACGTTTCAGCCAAGTTGCATTGGCTGTGGTCACGGGTCGACTCTTTAAACTTTCGCGCATATTCATAATTGTTTTTATAATTTTAACGGGTCTTTACGCGATTTACCTTAGAGACATATTTCTCCCGACGTTTCAGCCAAGTTGCATTGGCCGTGGTCACGGGTCGACTCTTTAAACTTTCGCGCATATTCATAATTGTTTTTATAATTTTAACGGGTCTGTACGCGATTTACCTTAGAGACATATTTCTCCCGACGTTTCAGCCAAGTTGCATTGGCCGTGGTCACGGGCCAACTCTTTATACTTTCGCGCATATTCATAATTGTTTTTATAATTTTAACGGGTCTGTACGCGATTTACCTTAGAGACATATTTCTCCCGACGTTTCAGCCAAGTTGCATTGGCCGTGGTCACGGGTCGACTCTTTAAACTTTCGCGCATATTCATAATTGTTTTTATAATTTTAACGGGTCTTTACGCGATTTACCTTAGAGACATATTTCTCCCGACGTTTCAGCCAAGTTGCATTGGCCGTGGTCACGGGTCGACTCTTTAAACTTTCGCGCATATTCATAATTGTTTTTATAATTTTAACGGGTCTGTACGCGATTTACCTTAGAGACATATTTCTCCCAACGTTTCAGCCAAGTTGCATTGGCCGTGGTCACGGGTCAACTCTTTAAACTTTCGCGCATATTCATAATTGTTTTTATAATTTTAACGGGTCTTTACGCGATTTACCTTAGAGACATATTTCTCCCGACGTTTCAGCCAAGTTGCATTGGCAGTGGTCACAGGTCGACTGAACAGTTTAATTAAGGTTTTTGTTTTCAATAAATTGTATTTGCCTCGTGTCTGTCATTTTTGCCGTCCGTCATTACGACCGTATCCCGTTCGGGGTAATCAGAAACCACGCTTTTAGAGAAGCGGATTCACATTTGGCCAACTTTACTATTGGGCCATCATGACAAGTGGCAAACTCGCCGGTGTCTTTAGCGTAGAACCTCAAACCTGAGAAATGTCACAAATAAATTAAATAAATTACTGTGTCCCGACCAGGAATCGAACCCGGTACCTCCGAATCTCAATCCACGGGCTAAACTACTAGACCACGGAGGCACGGGTAATAAATAAATAACTATTTTAAATTTCATGCAAATCAAACCAGTAGTTATCGAGAGAGTAGTTTGCGGACAGATACTTACAAGATTTCCTTAGTACAATTGGAAACAATATTCATATTTTTTTTCTTTACAGCCCCTAGAACACAGCGTCCTAGACCTCCACTGTTGGAGATGGGCCTTCCTGACCATATATCTGGAGAATTTGGCCTACACTCGCCACTCTGGCCAGACGGCTTGGCGAGGATATGATGTCAATTTTTAATGACAATTTATTACGATTCCACAAGTTGGTATTAGTGGAATCGGGACCGACGGCTTAACGTGCTCTGCGAGGCACGGGAACGGTGGTGTTGTAAATCTATTACGAATGTACGTAAGAAAAGTGTAATTCTCATTGGGACATGCCGGGTGGGTTTTAACCGACCTTTGTAGGATTTAAGGAACGTGTTCTTACAACCGAGCCACCACCGCGCATAATTACAAACTTAAGCTTAATTAATTTATTACAATTTTAGGATGTTAAGTCTGCCCCTTACAGATATGAAGTTTGGGGTATCTTGCGGTTTCCGCTAAGCCGCTGAGCCGCCCACAAGCCAACATATAATCGATCTCGACTCAAACTTTCACGTAACGATGATTGAATACTACAATCTGTAGATGAATTTGAAGTTCGCTCAATAAATCTTCTTAGTTCAGGCTATGAATAAATAAAAACTATTTTCTATAATATATGTAAGAATGAGTGAAGAGAGATTGACAAACCAGATATATAATGCGAAAGTTGTGGGTAAAAGAGGCCCTGGCAGACCAAGACTTACCTTTCACGATCAAATAAATAACACAATAGCTGAAGGTGCATTAAAAAGCCATCAAAATAAAAGGGCATGTATGAAGTGGTTGATAAATGTCGAAGAAACGTGTCAAGTGGCGCTCAATTCTCGTACCTACCCCGCAAGGGATTTAGCGTGAAGATATGTATGTATCTCTGTCCTCTACGAACCTTCCTCACCTAAATATTTAAAAGATAATTTTTCATTTCTTAGCTCCTTTCATGAAAGGATTCTCCGCTCTGCCCATAACTCTTTACTGTCCATCCCTTCACATCACACTAACTCCATTTCAAATTCCTTCTCAGTCGTAGCTGTGACATTATGGAACAGCCTACCTCTTAGTATCCGTCAGGCACCCAACAGAAGTGTATTTAAAAGACAAGTATATTCACACTTTTTAAAGATGCAATAAATATTCACAATTCATTTCTCTTCTCATTGTTATTGTAATGTAGTTGTATAATATAAATATTAGTTTCTGTTTATGTATATACGTTTAAGTAGTTTATGTATGTATTGTATATGTATTATTTATGTAGTGTATGTATTATTATTATGTAGTTTAAGTATTAAAATTATGTATTTTTTTTTTATTTAGTTATAAGTACGTTATTTAAATTAACATCAAAATTATTTAAATATTCTTTATTTTATGTTTGTTTTATAAACCTACCATAATTGATACAATGTCCCGAAGGTTGATGGTAAGAGAATGCCAATCGGCATTACATACGCCTTTTGTTAACAAAACAATAAAGTTTTTAAATAAAAATAAAATAAATAAATATTTTCTATAATATGTTTCAAAATTAAATATATACATGATATAAATAAATAATAATCTCTTCATAGAACAGGTTTAGTTTATGTTCTCTAAGTTACCAATTCGTTTTTTTTTACTATACTACCTCCTACTGCCTCCATGGTCTAGCGATTAAGTCCGTGGATTTAGACTCAGAGCTACCGGGTTCGATTCCTGGTCGGGACACAAAAATATTTATTAATGTAAATAAATACATTTAATTAATATTTAATTTAATTGTGAAATTTCTTGAGTTTGGTACGCTGGAGACATGGACGAGCTTGCCACTTGTCATGATTGGCCTATAGTAAAGTTGGTTAAATGTGAATCCGCTTATTTATATGCGTGGTTTCTGACCACCCGAAAGGGAAACGGTCGTGATGATGCTGTACTTTTACCGTGCCTGCATCGGAGAGCACGTTAAGCCGTAGGTCCCGCGGCTCCAGTAAAACCAACAATGTTTAATAAATTGTCATTATAATTAACATCAGGAGCGTGGTGAGTGTAGGTTAACTTTTTTTGAAGTATGTCGCTCGCTTAAGATGTGGAACGCTTTCTAGCCAGTATGTTTCCCTATTCCTATAACATGGAGTTCCTCAAGGAAAGTGTGAAAAAGCATCTTGATAGGCCGGCATAATGGTAAGGACTGATATGATCGTCAGTGGAATGGCTGGCGTCAGTTGCTCCCATGGACCTGGCGTATATTAATACTTTAGCAGAAATAATTTCCACGTACAACAGGCGTGTATCGGACGTGGATATATTCAGTAACTCCCGCGCCACCTTCAAAGCCAAAATCAAGAAGCTACTTTCGGTTTAGCTCGCAAAGTGTGGGCAGTTTGCTTCGGAGTTCGCCTAACAGTTTTAATGCATAAGTAAATGGTACTGTGCATCTCTGCGACCCGTGACTCACCCAACATAAGGCATCAGCTGAAAATCAGCGCTGCAGCCTCGGCTGTAGCATATGCTGAGCTGACCACCTATTTATCGCCACACCTGTTTGTATGTTTCGGTATATAGAATAGGCTTACATTTAAATTTATTCCTTGCATATTTTTATTTTTTTGTAACCATTCTAATTGTTGTGATAAATAAAGTTTTTTTCTTTCTTTCTTTCTTTCTTCATTCAAACACAATGCAGTTGTTTTCTTTATACCTGGCCAAGGTGATATTTTCCAAACTATTGTTCTCAGTGAGAAGTATTCTGGTGGCGGGTATAATTTTAATTGCTTCTACTCTGTTGCTATCTTTTATGTTCTTATGTTGTATGTCTCTGTCCTTTCTCTTCGAATAAATAAATAAAGACAAGAGTCCACTATTTTACCAATTAGTTACTACAATTCTTGCCCTTAGCTTGCAAATTTTAAGAGCTATGTTGTAACTTTGGTTATTTGTCCGAATATCAACGTTTTAAATTCTATAGATAGTAACATCGGTTCTACGAAAAACGTTACGGTTCACTACAAAATAAACACAAGTACATTATGAAATAAAAAATCCTCGTACCATTAAACTTATGATATGTCAAATGTTTTCATATCATTGTTCCAAGCAAAACTATGTTATGAAATCCTTTCTCTAAGGTAAATATTGCAGTGAAATTTATTCATAACATTTTTTTGTGATACATGAATAAAGTACAAGGAGTTGCGTCTATAGACTCACATGTAATGCCAAGATCCTATTTCTTTCTTTTTTCGCCCTTAATATTTTATAGTTTTAATTATTAAATAGTCATTATAGAAATATAGCAATAATTCATCATCACAGGCATTTTCTGGAAAATTTGATCTACACTCGAATAGACCACAGGGGCAATATTTGCATCCACACAGAAATATCACAAACAAATTAAATAATAATTAAATGTATGTACATTAATACATATTTTTGTATCCCGAATAGGAATCGAACCCGATACCTCCGAGTCCAAATCCACGGACGTAACCGCTAGAGGCAGCTGATTTTAAGGAAAGCATTATTATGATTGAAACTTTGTAAATTTATTTAGGTTTAGTTATATTTAGTTGTTTTGTAAATTTTACCAATGGAAAGTTGTAATTGTAGTGTTCCCAAAGCACAAACAGTCATCAGAACAGGCTGGTCTCGGTCTGACTCTAACTGAAAATATATATTTGTTTAAATATATATATATATATAATTGAAGAAAGAAAACCTTGTAAGACTTTAGTGTCTGTCCGCAAATTAGTATCTCGAGAACTACTGGTCTGATATTTCAAGTCATCTACAATAAGGGTGCGGTGGTGGCTCAGTTGTAAGAACGCGTTCCTTAAATCCTACAAAGGTCGGTTCAATTCCCCCCGGCATGTACCAATGAGAAATACAATTTTCTTAAGTATATTTGTCTTAGATTTACAACACCATCGTACCCGTGCCTCGGAGAGCACATTAAGCCGTCGGTCCCGGTTTCACTAATACCAACTTGTGGAATCGTTAATATATTGTCATAAAAAAATTACATCATATCCTCGCCAAGCCGTCTGGCCAGCGCGGCGAGTGTAGGCCAAATTCTTCAGATATATGTTCTGGAAGGCCCATCTTCAGCAGTGGAGGTCTAGGACGCTGTGTTCTAGGGGCTAACCCTAAAAAGACAGAAGGGAAGAGTTATCAATAAAAAAATATATATTACCATTTTCAGAAAATATATGAAAAAATGTCTGAGGACAGAAAGACTCTTGAGTCGACCAATACTCAGACCCTAGCTTGTTAACATATCAGTGGTTTTGCTCTTGGTCTTGGTCTTGCAAAAAAGAAGACTGTAAGACCGACACCAAGATTGGACAACACCATGTAATTGGCTCATATAGAATCCAAAAATATTGCTAACTGCAATGGCTGTAAATTTTCCAAATAATAAAAATTCGAACCACCGCCATAATTGTGAAAAAAATAACAACAATGAATGTATATCAATTTTGATTAGTGGTAGAAAAACAAGGGTGGTAGAGAAGGATGGAATTTAATTTTAAACTTTGATGCTACGCCCCCAGGGTGTTTCTGAGATTACATTAACTTCTTAGAAAACTTAAGATAACTAGTTTTATATTTAGATTTATTATTAAGTTTACATTTAATAAAGTTCGCTGTGCTTTTTAAATTGTTTAACTTCCTTAAGTTATTATTATATCGAATAATGTAATACAAAATAATTAACATACTCCGAGATAGGGTGGAGTTAAGTGAATTTACCTGTATATACTCGTAGATATAGTAATGTTTTTCCAACGTAGTTTATCGGAAAAGTTAGTATTTATCGTGCTCTCTCAATTAGCTTTAGTACCTCCTCCACCTTAGTCGGTACCCCACTGATCTGTTTGTGACTCCTTCGTAATCGCAGCTCATCCACCAGCTGTCTCCAATCGCTTGAGGCTTCTTCCTCTTGTTCTTTTACCGTCTACTTTGCCCGTAATTAGAAGTTTCTCTAGATTATCTACTTCTCTTCTTGCAATGTGGACAATGTATAGCAGAATTGGAGCAAAGCAAACTGTAGAGTATTTACTCTTTGGTAAACTTAAGCTTTTCGAGCACAGAAATGTTAGTACGTTGTGCGGTCCAAGGGATTCTGAGCAAACGACGCTAGCACCACATCTCAAACGCATCAATCCTCGCTCTATCCGCGGCTTTAATGGTCCATGTTTCCAAACCATACAGAAAAATGGAGAAAACGAGTGTTCTAACGATGTGAATTTTTGTCTTTCTGGATATGTTGCTGTCACCCTATATTCTGTTAAGTTGGGTCATCGCAGTTTTGGATATACCAATTCGTCGACGAATTTCACCTAAATGTGAATCAGCTTCTTTAACAAGCGTGGTTTCTGACCAGCCCGCAAAGGTTACACGGTCGTGATGATACTTTACTTTCTAAACGTATAAGGTTAAGCGTAGATTCATGAAATAACAAAAATGATTTCAAATAATCGTAGAAATATAATAAAAGTAATGACTTCTTTTAAAAGACGAAGTAATCTTTCATCTATTTCCTGTCTTTACCCGGATAAATGTAATAAGATGAAGTGCGGTCACGTCAAACGGATAAATTTTTGGAGTTATTTTTTACCTTCCAGTAGCCAGTTTTGTTTCTTTAAGCTCGCTTTATAATAAACGAATCCTGTAACGAACGGACAGCGTGGCGAGTGTAAGCCACAAATACTCCGAAAATATGTTCTGGAAGGTCCATCTCCAGTAGTGGAGGTCTAGGACGCTAAAAATAAGTATTAATAAATTGTAATCTTCTCAGAATAATTTATCTATAAGTGAATATAACTATGAATACAATTTAGCCCAAATCCTCATACAAGATGAATTATATGTAAGTATTGTTTCAAGCGGTGTTAGTTTTATATAAATATCACTATGCCAAACTTACAATATTAGTTCTACTTGAAAATGAAAAATTGGCATTTGACATCATTGTAAATGTCACATACTTTTAACGAGAACAACAAATAGTCGTAGGTGGTACGCGGAATGATGGTGCTAATTTGCCCAGTCTGCCGGAGCGGGGAAGTATCCACCGTTAGTGTATCGATAAACCCTATAGAGTGTATTCACACGTTTTGCGATCAGGCTCGAATTGCCGTCACGTCAGTCAAGCCGGCATGGTTTTAGGGACTAATCACAGTCATGAGTGTGTGATTACAGTTGCTATAATTCGTGGACCTTGCGCGCCACTTAATATCAGATGGGGGCAAGTAAAAAGTCACATTAAAAAAAGAATAACAGCTGCGTTTAACAAAGAATAGGACCACAGGGGTAACATAATTTCTTCATTTTCCTTCTAAATAAACCTCACTCATGCTTTTTATTATTCACGGAATGTTATTAAATTTGAATTAATAAAATACCCTTTATTATGAGAAATTATATTGCGGTTTCAACTCAAAAAATACTTCATATTTTACGAGTATTTAATTAAATCATTATTAGGGACTGACTACAAATAAAATTTTGACCACATTTGCAAAGGAAGGGCAAAATACGATAACTAAATGCAAGCCCACCTTGATCCTTGGCGCCGCATCTGACTGTAAAACTATCATGGATACATTTAAACATCATTATAGGATCCCAGATGAACTAGCTGTATCAGCCTAAAGGCCAGACATCTTAGTGTTTACTCGGAACTTAAAAAAAGTTATCCTTATTTAACTTACCGTTCTGTGGGACTCAATTATTCGAAAAGACCACAACATGAAGTCGAAAAAATATTATGATCTCACAAAGGAAATGACAAGGAACGGGTTCAAGACTTAACTTTACCAGTGGAAATTGGGCCTAAGCAGGTCTGCCGTAAATACATTTATGAAAAGACCTTCTACGACGGCATTAACGGAATCATACAGTATTTGGTTGGGTTAGGACAATGGTGGATGGTAAGCGTATTGTCGCGTGATAAAATAAAAAATGGGCATCCTTTTTAAACCTGCCTATTGTCAGTCGCAAGCCCGAAAAACCATTCTTCTCATCTCTTATCCACATACGATGAACTCAGCACCCGCACCATGGAATTCTTAAAAAATATCTATTCTTCTTTATAATTAAAATATTTTTTAAATTGTTTTTATATTCATCCTTATATCGTAACATTTACATACAACATTATTCTGCCAAACTATTGTTCGAATAAGACACACTCAAATACAATGTGGGCCTGTAATTATCAACACCTTAAATTGACAAACTTAAATCTCGGGAAAAGGAGTAAAGTATCATCACGACCGTATCTCTTGCGAAGTGGTCAGAAACCACGCTTTTTTAAAGAAGCTGATTCACACGTCTTAGCTTTTGCAGATGACCTTTGTAGTCTGCCGTTAGTGGTTGGCATAAGCTGGGCGAGATGCTAGAAAAAACCTATGCTATTTGTTTTTAATTTTCTATTTGTTTTTTTTTTTAATATTAAGTAGCTTTGAAATTAATACTAGTTTTATTTTTAATATATTTCTTCGAAAATATTGTAATTAATTAAATCTATTTATCCATGCACTCATAGTTCTTATGATCTACTCATTCACCAGCAAGAATTAACGATGGATTGCTTCTATCTCCGACTTTACATTCTGCTAATGTAAGTTAACCGTCGCACTTTCACGTCAGTATTTTTAATATTAACTTCTTAATACAACAACTAGATAACTGCCTTCGTGGTGTAGCTGTAAAATTAGACGCAGTGATACCGGGTTTGATAAATATTTTTTTATTATAAAATACACGTATATTTGTCGTTGTACATCAAATTCAAAATATATTTATTTACGTTAACTTATTACAGGCATTTGTGACACGTCTTATTAAAATTATTTTGAATGATTCTACTCCTGTTAGTGAAAGATTAAATAGCAAAGCAGTCCAAAGAGAAAAGGAAAAGGAAAACGAAAACGAAAACGAAAAAGAAAACGATAACGGACACGAAAACGAAAACTAGAGTTAGTGCTAGAGTTAGAGTTAAAGTTAAAATTAAATACCTTTTACATGATACCTCTTTCGATATATGTTGTTCGTTGACTTTCATTTTTTTTGAAGTTAAAGTTAAGTTAAAATTAAATACCTATTTCAATATACCTCTTTGAATATATGTAGTTCGTTGACTTTCATTTCTACAGTATGGCGTCTGGTTGTCGCCTTAATAAAATTTGATTTGAGTGACACTCACCGCGTGATGGAGACGAATCGATTAACGTGAGAATCATCAAAATCGGCTAACGTCTTTCGTCTCGAATAATCCACAAAGGAACAACAACATACATATAAAACAATATACATCATTATCTTAAAATTCACCTATGAGTACTTATGAGAATATAATTCCTGAACATCTACCAGGTAAGTCAGAATTTAGATAGGTTACTTTCTCGTGAGCAACCCGAAACACGACAAAACGCAAAAGCTCTGTTATTTAAGAACATAAAATTGAACGTGTTCGGCCCCCCACAGCAAAATCCGATCACGGACATAACGCATGTGCCAGCCATCCCGCCGCTCAAGCAGGCCCTTAGGATGCGGACCAGGACCCGACATAATACGAGTATTAAACTGACACTATTCCGAAAATAATTCGCTTCCCAGAAGTTTAGCTAGAAACATTTTTTAGGAGTTACATGATTCGTATTTATAAATGATATTTCCAAAAATTTTCATGCTATACCTGTTCTGTGGTCCACTCAGTGGCTGACATTTGTAGGACAAACCTCGAAATTAAGTTTTGATAAAGGGTTTTATATGCCTAACATTTAAGCCGGCATAATTATAGGCCTAGACCTTTACTGTTGAAGATGGGCCTTCCAGAACACATAGCTGGAGATGGCTCAAGATCATAAAACTAAAGGGATTCAAACGTACGAAAAGTAATTTGGAATTTTCGTTTTGTAGTAATATTCCTAAAGCGGCGATTTATCTTTGCAAGAAAAGTAATGGCATTTACGTGTAGGTGCGCTCGCCATTGTCTGCTACGAATAAGTATAAGATTAATACAAATATTTTCCTCTACACCAAAGATATCAAATAGAACATAGAGCGATCATTGTTTGTTTTTTTCATACATTCTCTTATTAATTTATTAAAATTCTCTAATGCACTTAAAAAATAGTACGTACATAGGCGAGCTATAATGCCAGTAGGCATTCTTTACCAGCTAACCTTAGGGATCGAGTAAGGTGATAGGCAGGATGAAAAACTATTTTTTAATCATACCGTTAATAAGTAAGTTACTTGAATAACCATAACATACTACACATTATACCTACACACATGGCTCCATCTATAGCGGCCTCAGTCCAGGCCCAACAGAATAACGCGACCGTCGTCGCTCCGTGGTTCGTGCGGCCAATGACCGGAAGATGGAGACCATCGAGCGGTTCGTGGCGAGGCTCTCGAAGTCCATGCTCGATCGAGCCGACCGCAGCCGCTTCGACCATCTTCAGAATATCGCACCTCTCCACGCACGGCCACCGGATGAAAACCCCCTGCCTCGGGAGATGTACGATTGCCGAGATTAAAGCCCGCTAAATAGGGTTAACCCTGAAGCATTCCGCCAAAGGCAAAGAAGAACTACTACCTACACACATAACACACAAGTACATCGTGCACATTGTAACTTAAATAAATACACAGTAATTTAGATAGTGTTTTATTCTGTTTCTCTACGAATGATGTGGTTATTAGACGTTTAAATACGCCACGCTGTTAGACGGTGCACGTCTAATAGCCAAGGGAAGCTTATTCTCAAGATCTGGAAGAAGTTCTGTGAGGCCCATTTTCAACAGTGGAGGTCGAGGATTCTATGTTGTGTGAGACCTACGAAATTCGTTATTGAGCCACTTTAACTGAACGCGAAATTGAGAGACATGATCATAATTACGCAAGCGAAAGACTGCAATGCACTATCATAGACTAGTTAATTCTAAAATGATTGTCCTAGCTTTAATTCTCATACCGCTTCTTGCCCCGTCTTATTAAATACTTAATGTCTCTGCTCTATATTCAACATTAATCTCATTATTAACATCGATCTATTCTACTTCATTTTCAATTTGAACTACGAGTATTCAAGTGGTGGTGGTGGTTCAGTTGTAAGAATGCTTTCCTTAACAGGTGAGTTCGAACCCTGGTAAGTACCAATGAGAAATACACTTTTCTTACCTAGAAACATTGGCCATACATAGATTATAGTTGCACTTACTTACTATTAATACTGTCTTAATGTCCTAAAGGTTTGGCTGTCAGAGAATGCCTAGCGGCGTTAAGTCTGCTTTGTACATAGGCAATTAAGTGTTTTTAATTGAAGGAAGTAATGTACAATGATTTAAATAAAAATAAATTATTAATTAAACTAAAAACTAAACTTAAAAAAAGTATAAATTTGTATTAATAAAAAAAACTACTTAATAATTAAAAATACAACTAAAAACTAAAACAAAAATAAATTAAAATAGGGGAAAAACAAAATATTATAAATAAAAAATTTGCTCCAAATCGCTATCAATGGGCAAAGTGTCAAGGATACTGGCAGCATTGCCACGTGAAATGGTAATATCCTTTGGCCCAAATATTGCCCAGCCCTCTTGTCTCTCAAAGTGTTGACGTGCTGTTTTGACAACACCATGAAAGTTTCCTGTGCTTTTGTTCCCCACAGTCCAAAGGTTAGGTTTTTAAATAAATATTTTACGCACGTTGCCTGGCGTTAATATAGATACCTAGATATTCATATATGTAGAGTAGTTTATTATTAGAGTTTATTGTCTACCCACATATTTCGCATAAAATACACAAACTCTATAAAATAACTATTTTACTTTCATTTGTTTTTTTTTTTACAAAATATAAAATAAATTAAATATTAATACTAAGGATAGGGATACAAGTCCCGTCCGCGTGGAATGGTGGCAAGAACGCTGGCTGCATTTTCTCGCTGAATTGTAGTACTGATTCTTTGGGCGAAAAAGAGCTTGCCCTCTTGTTACTGGAGGATACTCATAAACAGATAAAATAAAAACCAAATTAGGAGAGTTTTTTTGTTAAATCTTTTTATGCTGTAATATCAACAATATGACAACAAGAACCGGTAGAGAAATTGTTTGGATTAAAATCATCATTTTTGTCAGGACTTAAATAAAATGGCCAATAATTCTTGCGTTAAGAATTCTAAGCACGGAGCGAGGCGTAAATTTGGCCTAAATTATCGGCCCAAGCTGTGGAGGACGCGATTTATTCTTTAACTCTTATTTATGTTTCTAATTTGTTCCTGTTTTAAGAAATATTTTATAATATTCTTAAAATATAATCTTTTAGAATGCATCAATAATTAGTTAGATTTTTTTTTAATAAACATTTAATTAGATTAATACGGATAAAATATAACTCCCATCCGCGTGGAATTGCGGCAAGAACGCTAGCTGCATTTCCCCGTTAAATTGCAATATTGATTCTTTGAGCGAAGAAACAGCCAGCTTGTCCCCAAAAGATACGACAAGACGCGGCGTTATGTCTTTTTGAAACTATTTGAAGGCGTTTTGGACTGCTCCATCGTAATGGTTTTTTTTCCTTGCAAGTCCAAATTGCGAAAAAAGGAGTAATCTGTTGGAGCAAGGTCTGGGGAGTATTTTGGGTGTCGGAGACATTCCCATCGCAGCTCCCCTAATTTAGAGACAGTCTGTCGTGAAGTGTGAGATCTAGAGTTGTCCTAAAGCAGCAGTGGGCTATAGGGCAATTGACCATTCTCGGATGTTGAATAGCGAGATTTTCCATCTTGGTTTGCAATTGTTGATAATACAGATCTGCCGTAATCGTCTAGCCAGATATTAAGAAGGTGTAGTGAATACCAGCACTGCTCCACTAAACACTCACCAGTACCTTTTTCTGAATCAGCTTTCGCTTGGGATTGGATTTAGCCGGCTCTCCTGAATTCAACCACTGTGATGAGGGTTTATCGTACTGGATCCATTTTTCATCACAAGTAAAAATACGATTCGAAATTCCCTTGATATTGTGACGGTTGAGTAATGTAACGCAGCACTTATTTATTTTATTTATTTATTTATCTTAATGCGTATTTGTTGGTATGCTTCACTCAATTCATGTGGTACCCATTTTTCGAGCTATTTCACTTTTCCAATTTGTTTCAAGTAACTCTGACGTGGTTTGCGATGGATCTGCTTCCACGATCACCTTTGATTCTTTATTGTCAACTAGGGTCTCCGGTCGTCTACGACTGTTCTGTAGGTAAAAAAATTACAGAACGAAAACTTTGGAACTAAAAAAGTTACCATGTTTTCTTTTACAGTAGCTTCCCCATACACATCATTAATCCATCGAGCTGTTTCTGCTGGAACTTGTATTCGTAAATAATTAATATTTTCCATATTGTAAATAGACCGATGTCAAAGAAAAATCTAATTGCGTGAAAACAAATGAATCACTAAATTCAAAATACAAATACAGAAGCCAAAATTTAAAATAAATTTGAATTTTGATGCCAGAAATATGAGATATTTAATATCAAAGTGGCAAGTTCGACAAAACGTCAATTTCATATGTAAGGACCTAATATTAGTATGCTGATATGCATATATCTGATTTAATATGAGTAGTTTTAGGTATAAACTTTTTAAAAATACGTTACATTCTATTCAGTTAATTACTACTCGTATTTCTTAAAAGATTTGAAGCTATATAAATATCTAAAAGAAATATTTCTTTTGGTAGATTTTTAAAGGAAAGTAATTTAAAGCGAATAGGATGTACAAATGTACATTTGTATGAGTTGGAAGGTTTTTCAAATAAATAAATTAGGTTTTTATTTATCCGACATTCTACTTTTAACGATATATACGATTTTATACGATTTTGTTTTCGCAAGCAAATTCAATTTATTTACTGTAAAATACATTTAGTGTAAGTATTATATTTAAGCTTACCTTTTCAGGGATTTCATTAGGAAATAAGATGTTGTTGCTAAGCTCTTTCTGATTCATTCATCCGGCATGTACCAATGAGCATATACATTTGTTATAGATATAGAACGCAGCCGTCAGTATCGGTTCCTCTAATACCTACTTGTGGAATTGTTAATATTTGTCATCAAAAAAACCCTAGCCAGCGTGGCGAGTATAGGTCAAATTCTCCAGAGGTCTTGCACTATGTGTTCTAGGGGCTCAGATGATGTGATGATTACGAATTTTACTACCTTAATAATGTCTATTTCTCAAAATATTTAAAGACAATTTCTTACATCATAAAAACTGAATAGCTTGCCGCAATAAATATATAACAAGACAGGGCAAGAAGTCAAATGGTATGATAAAGCAAAGCTAGGCCAATCAGTACAGAATTAATTAGTGTACGACAGTCATTGCCGGTTATGGTCGTATTTAACGTGCATTTTCAAATTGATTATTTTGTTGTTAAAGAGAACCTTGTCTCAGTTTATTTTTGTATTTGAAACTTAATTTTTAATATGTTTAATTAAAATACACAAAACATTCTAGATGTTTAGTTTCTTTAAATACAGACATTAGGAAATAGTTTCACTACACGATCATAGATGATTATATTTGCACACAATTATAGTCTTAAATACACTAATTATAAGGTTGATATTGGTTTCAATTATTTCTCATTTGACCATGGGAAAAAAGATACTCATTTAGATAAGTTCAATATTATAAACACTAATCATATAAATATCCATCTTTAAAGTTAGAAGTTTTGCTAGTGAATGACGTAAAAAAATATATAAGAAACATTTTGTATGAAATGGCACCAATGCGCCATCTTATATTTGGTCTCGTTGTCACCATAACTTTCTACTATGTACTTTAATATATATATATATATATTATTTATATATGTACGAGTATGTATGTATTAAATTTTTCTTCCTCATTGCTTTCTCCTCACTCTGCTAAGGGGCGTGGTCCCCTCTACTGATCACTTTGTCCCGACGATGCTGCGCCATCCGGGTCTGTTTACGGCTGCATGGAGGGCATATACCAGTAAGAAAATGCATTTATAGCATTAAGCTCGCCTTTGTACCCACACTGTTTTGGTTCTATACAATAATTCAAATCAAATCAAATCATTTATTTCCTTAGGTTAGTACACAACACTTTGATACACAATACTTACGATATTGTCAATACATATATTTTTAGACAATACAAGAGAATATATATTTATAAAAAATATATTATCAGCAGCCATGGCTGGACCGAATCTAACAGCAATACAATTATAATAAATAAAACATTGTTGCCATAAGCAAGGATTTTATATTTATAACTTAAAATTTAATTCGTGGCTGTAAAAAGGCCGTGTCAGCTTATAATCTAATAACATTTATGTCCTTAAATATAAATTCGTGGCTGTAAAATGGCCGTGTCTGCTTACAATGTAGTAATAATAATATTTATGTCCATAAATATAGATTCGTGGCTGTAAAATTGTCGTGTCAGCTTACAATCTAGTAACAATAATATTTATGTTCATAAATAAAAATTATTTATTATTATTTTTACATAGCCTCTAGAATACAGAATCCTAGACCTCTCTCCTAGCCTACTCTCACCGCTCCGTTCAGAAGGAAAATAATCATAAAGTTCTCAATTTACATACATACGTACCCTTATTTTTTAAAGTTAAAAAAGCGTATGGGAATTGTTGGGATCGTGCAAACAGATGTCGAGCGCTCTGCATTAATTAAAAACGTGCTCACGCATAACCGCGCCACCACTTTAACACTTCACTGCAATAAAAGAATAGAAAAATAAGAAAATACTAGTGTATCTACATTTTTATGAATAGAATTGTTAAATTATTCATAAAAATAATAATTCAGAGAACCAAAGTTACTAAGATAGTAAAGTAAAGTATAGTAAAGTATCATCACGACCGTTTCCCTTTCAGCGTGGTCAGAAACCACGCTTATAACGCGGATTCACATTTAGCCAACTTTACTATAGGCAAAATTCGTGTATCAAAATCAAACTCGAGAAATATCACAAATAAATTAAATATTATTAAAATGTTTTTATTTACATTAATACATATGTTTGCGTCCCGACCAGGAATCGAACCTGGTACCTCCGAGTCAAAATCCACAGAATTAAACGCTAGACCACGGAGGCAGTTAACTGAGTTACTGAAATAGCAAGGTAGTGGCAGTGAACCGGACGCATTTGCCGCAGAACGACGACCGATGAGGCAAACTGTTCTAGATTGGAGAACACGCATGGGACAGCGCAGAGTGCGATGACGAGCAAAAGAAGGCCCCTGGTGGAGGATAGATGAGGGTTGCAAAAGACCGCGTGCAGTGTGAGCCTTAGGGCAGGCCAACATATATTATTGTATTTATTAATATATTTCTGTAAACTATTACTTTTACATAAAATTCTCGTACTCTGCACCCATATATTAATTCTATTGTTTTCCCAAAGGTTAGCTGGTAGAGAATGCCTTTGTGGTATTATGCCTATCTACATTAAATTATTTTATATATTTTGTTTTCAATTAATATTATAAGCTAGTTGATAGGCAACTAGAGTATTTTGTAAAATTATTTTTCAAAAAGTTTTCGGGAATTGTAAACGGCAGTAAAAATATAGTACCAGCTATTAACTATAGTTTGAAAACTTGTAAAATGCAATTCATTCTCATTCCAGCGAGACCTGGGAACGTGAATCACGTAAAAACTACTGGAACTAACCACAAAGCATGGCTATATCTTTGGCTCCAGTCCAGAACTTGCAAAAACTGCATCTCCTAAACCTTGCAAACAAAGGAAACAGTATATCACTTGCTCTGTGTATTACATGCTGTTTTGATAATCTGTAGCAACTTTGGTTATAAGTTTTAACCGTTTACCGCTTTCATACTCCTCTCACTCGCACAATCCAATATTATTAAAGAGTTTACAAGAGTATAGTTTTATTGCCGGCGCCAGACATTTATTCACATGTGTGATCGATGAGTGTTCACATGTGTGGCAAGGGCATTTGATATTATTGTCACATATTTGATCATTTCAATTTTTTCAGTAATGTCGTATGGTGCAGAAACGTGGACACTGACGGTAGGCCTAGTCGACAAGTTCAAGGTCGCTCAGCGAGCTATGGAGAGAGCTATGCTCGGGATTTCTCTAAAAGATAAAGTCAGAAACGTTGACATCCGTCAAAGAAATAAAGTTACCGATATAGCTTTTAAAATTAGTAAGCTGAAGTGGCAATGGGCTGAACACATATGCCGCAGAACCGATGAACGATGGAGTAGACGGGTTCTGGAGTGGAGACCACGTACTGGAAGACGCAGAGTAAGACGAACCCCCGCCAGATGGACAAATGACCTGAGGAAGGTCGCCGGTGGGGGAAAGATGAGGGTGGCAGAAAATCGTGTGAAGTGGCGAGCCTTGGGGGAGGCCTACATCCAGCAGTGGGGAGACACAGGCTGATGATGATGATGATGATGATGATTTGAACATTTAAGTGCACTTTGCCGTTCCGTGTCGGTTCTTAAGCGCACATTAAAGGGACCAAAGTCCAAATGTTGGTGTGCCTGCCACACTGCGCGAAGCCTTGTTGTGCAAACGTCGCCGTGAAGACAACCAAACGAACTAACGATGGAGTGGAGTAACGAATGCGTTTTTGAGTTTATAAAGTTGATCCAAGATATAGGTTTTTTTTTTTTCAATTTTCAATTCAAATTCAAAATCGTTTATGGCACAGAATACAGGTAAATAAAGTATAATACAATTTTACAGTCCAGCTGTATCCTTCCATAATAGTTTACAATAATAAAAATATATTTATATATCAACACTTATAATGTAAAAAATCCTGTATACTATAAAAACATTGTTCTTTAAATATTTTAACATTACCTTGTTCTATTACGATACATTTTACACATCCATTCTTTTCTTCGTTTTAGCTGTTTTTGTTTATTTATTTGTACGTGTAATAAATATTTGTGTCGACCAAATAGTCGTCCATGTTTTGTGAAGTCTATTTGAAAACTGTGAGCTCAAAGGAGTAATTAACTCTATTGAACACATATCTGGCAGATACAACAATATATAACGAGGTGTAATAACTACTTTGAACTATTGTCTGGCGCCGGCATAGGAAAAGTAGTCTAGCATCTTTCTAGGAAATAAAATTACGGGTATTTTGAGGCTCTCCTGAGCGCCTTGGTTCGTGCGTAATTCCGTCATAGCTCGAGATCTGGAGATACCTACCATTAAGGAGTTTATCGTCGGCCTGACTAGACGTACATATGTTCAATCGAGCCGATAACTGAAACTTTAAGCATTTTCAGAACATCTCTTCGTCTTGCGCAGCTCGTGTTCCTGAAGGAGAGTAGTAGTCGAACCTGTCATATAAAATATGTTTTATTTGGATGTAAATCTGTTACCTATGTACATAAATAAAATTACTATGTTAGGCTTACTTAATTGTGACTGACGTGATAAGTAAAGTAGTATCGTATCTTAAGTGAACATGTTAAACAAGGCTGTTTATTGAGAAAGTTTGTTTCTGGTTCAAGTCCTTTTGAGAAGTTTGGCTTACCGACAACGTTCTCTCAACTACGCCTTTAGCTAGATTTATAGACTAACTGTTTAACCCGGTATTGCCAATGTAATATAAAGGTCAATCAAAGTGGACAGACGCTCATACATTGGATTCTTTAAGGTTAGTAATATCCAACTACAAACCTGATTTTGCTAATCTAGTGAAAGATGCTCAGACGTAATGGTCTTTTTCTTCTTAGTCGCTACACTCTTGGCAAAGTGGTCGTGGTCGTCATTTGAGTGCTAGTGGCACGCCTTACAAGCCGGCGTCATTTCTCTCGGACCACAACTTTCATGTAGAGGATGATCCATTGCAGTCTTCATCTGTTTAGAGACCTACCACACATCCTCTTGCCATCGACTTTTCCCTAGACTACCAGGCGCTCGATGGATGTTTCTCCACACCGTGACAAGTGTCTGAAGAAAGTGAGAATGCGTGATTGTACAGTCAAAAGGCGTTGTCTGATCGCCAGTTCCTCCAGTATGACTTTGTTGGTTCGGAATTCCGCCCATGATATTCCCAACATTCTCCGCCAACACTACATCTCTAGAGCATAAATTCGATTTTTTTCAGTTTTGCGTAGGGTACATCTCCGCAGCATACAGAAAAATAGGTAACACAAGAGCTCTAACCAGCCGGATTTTAGTGGCTTTCGTGACTTTTCGGATCCTCCGTATCTTCTTCAGCTTGTCCATTGCAGTCTTGCCACTGCCATTCGACGCTTGATTTCATTCTCGCATCCACGGTTATTAGATATCAGTACTCCCAGATAAATGTAAGATTGGACCACATCGCACTTTTCTGTCCTTGTAATTTCTGGCCAGTTATTGTTGACTCGCTCTACGATCATCACCTTTGTTGTGCTGCGGTTGATTTTAATAATTCTTACACTAATATAATTAAGTAGTTAAAAGATTACTTTTAAGTTATATGTTTTCTCCCTTTTAATAAAATAGAAAATACTACATAATTGTATACTGAACTATGTTGTTTTATTTGAGATTTAGTTAGATTAAGTATATAATTGGTAGATCTTACAGAGTGTCTGCAGTAAACAGTAGATCTTGGGTTTAGTCAAGTCGGCCACCCTTGATGTATGTATGAAGGTCTGTGGCTTCAAATGTGTAATTTTTTACGTTTATTAAATTCAATGAAATAAATAAAATAAAATAAAATAAAATGCGTTTATTTCGGAATAGTATAGGGGTTAGTAACATAGTGTTTGCTTATTCTATATTAGTAAAAAGAGGACATTTACTTTTTATATTTGCCTTGCCCTCCTGAGGCACTGAGTACATACTCACATGTATCTCTCTCACTCATAAACTGCCTTAAGATGATGTTGCTGCTCCCTCGTACTCTGTGCATCAACGACGCGACTCGTTTCCGCAATACTGAGTAAAAATCATCTGTGTGCCGGTACGCAAACATCACTGATGCACTGCATCAACAAGGGAGCCCCATCATCATCCTGAAGGCGTTATTATATTGTACTCGAAGAACGTTGCAGGCCCTCTACATATAATTGACCCACAGGCTGTGTAAAGATTTTGACAGAATGCCTTAAACAGGGTCATCTTGACATCTGCCCTACAACGAGCAAACCTGCGGGCCACCATATTGCAGCGGACCGCCAGCGCTCTCCTTTCCCTTTCCAGATCGAGGTCGTCCTTCAAATCCTCGGTGACCACATTGCCGAGGTACTTGAATAAAGAATTCTTTTTCAATTCATTATCCAAATTTCATTACGAGATTGGAATCTGCAAGCAAAATAAAATTAAAGTTAATACAAAAATGAGTCTCGATAAATGCGTAAATATCTGAAATTTATTCGACACTGGACGAATTGGAGCGTAAATAAAAACAGAACAGGAAAAGCCTTTTTTATTCATCATTTTGGATAATTTGTCGGTTTCCTGTTCGGACAGACGAGTCCACTTGACACAGTTAGTCTATTAATAGCCCTGCGGTGGCGTTCTATTACTATAATAATTAATATATACCGCGTGATTTTGTATGCCCTTAAACTAGACCAGTCGTTCTCAAAGTGGGCGGTAACGCCCCCTTGTGGGTGCTGGACGCCTAGAGGGGGGCGGTAAGGGGCCCAGGTAGAAATGGGAGGCGTTGGCATGGTTTAGGAGGGCGACTTTATATTCCAAATTCACTAAAATTAAAACGATTATTTAGTTATAATAGTTTGACAGTGTGCGGTAGACGGAATAAGTTTGAGAATCTCTGCTGTAGACGAATATGTTATTCTATTGATAGAAACAAATAACTTTTCCTAAACCATATGTCGAAAGTGTTTTTTTTGCGATGACATTTTCAACTAGATTATAAAGCTGACGTCGCGGCTTGGCGCAACGCAAAACAACATGAATGGACGTAAAAGTTTTCCATGGCTGTGACGTCATTTAAAAACAATATACGTTTTCGACAATCGTGAACTAATTTTGACCACGCGATTTGGTCTGTTGGAAGGCCACCTTAAATCTTGTTGTTTAAAAAAAAAAAATTTTGCCCCCCCAAAAAAAGAGCGTCCCACCCCCTCCCCACCGCCTCCGTCGCTATGTCACTGTACCCATATCATTAATGATAACGAATATGTTTAAACGCCACAATAAAAAAATAGGTATCCACCGTTCATGCCGATAAACCCAGTAAAGTGTATCTACATGTTTCGGGATCAGAATCTTGCAGCCCAATCTTGTTCTTGGTTTGGTCTTAGTTTTCCTTTATGCAACACTAGCTGGAATAGTGATGTCAGTCCCTCGCGCGCCACTTACGCTCACTACACTTAGTTGGGCGCAAGGTCAGAAGTCGCACTAGTATAAAACTCGATGAGAAAATTACTTTTTCATTGTGAGTATTTTATGCGCATGAAAAAAGTACTTGGACATCTCAAAGTGTACAGTTTCAACTTTAGACTTTAGAAAGCAGGTGCGGTTTTTCTGGCTTCATTTCCGCTGTATGCGAGGGATCTAAATTTAAAGTGAGGTGAGCTTGGTATGCAAAACGGTGGCTTTAATGGACGGTAAACGGTTGGGCCATAAAATGAAACACTCCTAGGAAACATTCAGAGCTTATATCAGTGTTAGTCAAGGTCTGTGGTCTTCTGGCGTTAAATTACTCTATTTCAATGTACAGTGAGCAAAAAGACGCTAAATTATTTACTATTTTTCTTGAGCAACGTCTGCCTGTACAAATGCCACTACTTGAGGACGCATATGATATAGGATCCACGCACAGGTTAGAACATGCACCCACATACCGTAGTCACCATCCCTTCGCGTACGTATAAATTTAGAGACTCATACATCTGTCGCACAATAAAAATGGTATGGACCTGTTAATGTTTAATCTGACTGAGTAAGGAATCTGCAAGGAAAAATGAGCTATATCAGTTTTACAAATTAAACTATATACAGAACTACACCACAATGACCTATTAAAAACCTTATAAACTTAGCTATGAATACCTATGAGATTACAATACCTGGTACAGCGGTAATCGACCAGACACGTCAGAATTAAGATTTATTTATTTATTCGAAGAGAAAGAACAGAGACAGGCAGTATAAGAACAATTAAGAAACAATACAGTAGGAGCTATTAGAATTATACCCGCCACCAAAATATTTCCCACTGTGGACAGAGATGGTTAGTAAGTCAGATTTTTGCAGCTCACTTACGTATTCGCAATTTAGATTGCAGTATAAGTAGGTATAACACAGACTTATAATATAAAAAAATAACTAAACGTTAAGACAAGGGGTAACTAGAATAATAGACCACGATAAAATAGTTACGTCATGGTAGAGCGTCCCAGATCACCCCGCCTGCTACGAATATTGTTCATATGTAAGTTTATATATTGTATATTTGTATATTTCACCTATATAACAATCGTTATATTTTGGTATGTAAGTTAACAAATTTTAAAATAATAACAATAATGCTATTAACAACATGCATCGTAGACATAGGAGCATAGGAACACAATACAGTAGAAGGCATAAGACCACAAAACCATACAACTATTTAAAAGAATTTTCCGTCAAAGGCATGTCAATAAATTTTGACAGGTTATAAAAAGCATTATTTTGGAAAAAGTGTTTCAAATTCACTTGGTTGTAGTCTAATTATAATCTCAGGTAGTTTATTGTATAATGTAATTTTCAACGGCAAACCTTGTTTAAACGTTTTTCTCAACCTGGTTTGCCTTATATAGATTTCATTCTTGTTTCTTAGGTTATACTGAGTCAAACTAGATATTTTTAGAAGTTCATTAGCTTTCGCATGAACCTCCTGTAAGCAACTATATACATACAGAGATGTGACTGTCATAATCTTGGCATCAACAAAATAATTTCGTACTGTGGTTCTGGCTTTTAAATTAAACAATATTCTAATTGATCTCTTTTGTTGTATGAACATATGGTTATAACGTAAGCAATTATAGAATGAACAAAGGCGTAGTAGGCTGTTTTTAAGGTGACAAAATCAACCAAATGTTTTAGCTTACTTAAGGCATAATTCGCAGATGCTAGTTTTTTATAACCCACAAATATAAAATGTATTGATAATTGGTTTATAATATCAAAAACCTGTGGAGTTAAATTCGACTTGCTGTAACCTAAATATTTATAAAAGCAAATAAAAGTTTCTGAACAACTTTGCCAATTTATTTGGCAGTTACAGAGATAAGAGTTCTCGTTCAAATTTATTCGCGAATATACTGAATGACTCTAAAACCCCTTGACCATTGAATAATATCAAAAGACGAGGTACTAAATGTCGCAATAGATTTGAAGTTTATCCTCAAATACTGGAAAGACGTCATTTTATGTATAATTTGGCTGCTACGTTATTTAATAAGCTGCCGGATCACCTTAAAGATCATGAAACAAAAATATTTAAATAAATTTATTTGACCTATTGGCAAGCAAGGGTTACTATAAGATAGACGAAGGATATACTAAAGAATACTTTCATACTTTTTAAATTGACTTCTAATAATTTATAATTTTTTGTTGTTGTATTATTTAACCATTGATATAATATTGTATTGTTAAATTTATGTAACTTAAGATATTAACTGCCTCCATGGTCTAGCGATTTACTCCGTGGATTAAGACTCGGAGGTACCGGGTTCGATTCCTGGTCGGGACACAAAAAATATTTATTAATGTTAATAAATACATTTAAAATATTTAATTTATTTGTGATATTTCTCGAGTTTGTTATGCTGGAGACATCGATGAGCTTGTCACTTGACATGATTGGCCTATAGTAAATTTGGCTAAATGTGAATCCGTTTATTTATAAGCGTGGTTTCTGGCCACCCCGAAAGGGAAACGGTCGTGACGATACTTTACTTTACTTTTAAATATTATAATTATTTTCATTTTAATAACAAAATTGAAATAAAAGAAATTAAATTCATTATTTATAAATATTTATATACCTGATAAAGGTTGACTTTTGTAACACACCAAGATTTTACCACCCTTTATAAATGTTTAGTTTAGGAATAAATGATTGATTTTTAATACCATGTCTGGTCTATTTTTACCTTTAAATCTATGTTTTTTTTATATTGGTATCTGTATAGTACATACATACATATCTTCACGCCAAATCCCTTGCGGGTTAGGCAGAGACAATTGAGCGCCACTTGTCATGGTCACAACATACCTCTTTTGCTTCTACATTCATCGACCTCTTCATACATGCCCTTTTGTTTCGTTGGCTTTTTAATGCACCTTCATCTATTGTTTTATTAGTTTGATCGTAATATGTGAGTCTTGGTCTGCTAGGGCCTCTTTTACCCCACAAGTTTCGCATTATATATCCGGTTCGTCAATCTCTCTTCACTCATACGAGTATGCTTGAACCATCGGAGCATGCCTTTCCGTATTGTGTGTATTAGTATGTAAATTATTATTATGTATGTTTAAGTATTTGTTTTTATTTGTAATGCATCCGCAATCGTCTACCACAATCCTAAAGGTTAGCTAGTATAAAATTAGAGGAATTAATTTCGCCCCTTGTACTCAACTGATAAGTTTTTAAGTGCAATAAATAATTTATAGATAAAATTATTATGAAAATAAGCTAATACAATGGCCCGGAATTATTATACAAGTCAATCTCTTGACATATACAGCATCGAAAAACCCGCCATTTTCTGGTGTGTGGAAAGCCATTTGCATCTGGAATTCGAAGCCCTCCGGTCGGAAATGTTTTTGATCGTCAGTCGCTATGTTTTCAAAATCTACGAACTTAAATCCAATGCTTTAAATATTCAAGTATCAAATCGTGATTCTTGTTGAAAAGCTTTGCACTGCGCTTCCGTGTTTACTTACACAAGAGCTCAAAAGCCATACATTTTCGTAAACAAACATTAATTCACTAACAGACTATGTGAACGATACATAAATAAATTACCGTCTGAGCAAGAATGAACTGCTTTATAAATTGCTGGGAATTTAAACAGTAGTGTATATGTACTATATACGGGTGACTTTACATTCTATTACTTTAGACTAACACATATGTTATAACAATATTTATTAATGTAAATAAATACATTTAAAATATTTATTTTATGATATTTCTCGAGTTTGTTACGCTGGAGACATCGATGAGCTTGTCACTTGTCATGATTGGCCTATAGTAAAGTTGGCTAAATGTGAATTCGCTTATTTATAAACGTGATTTCTAACCACCCCGAAAGGGGTCGTGATGATACTTTACTTATATATATTATTATTATTTTTATATATATATTTTTTTATATATTATTAATTTTTTAATACGTACTTTTTTTAAGTAAATAAATAAATTTAGTAACAAGATAAGTATAAAGTCTGTCAATAAAACTTGCAGCATTCACCCACAGCACAGCAATACATGATTTGCAACGCGAGATAACTCATATAAGTATATATAAAAATGAATGTCTGTGTGTATGTATGTTTCCTATGCATTTCAAAATTACTTGACCGATCGGGATGAAACTTTGGGAATATGTTGTGTGAACATCGGCAAAGGTTTCTGACATAGTGCTATTGTTGTTCGATAGGTGGCGCGCATCAGCGCTGATTTGTGGAGCATACTGAATGAATGTAGCCTGTCAGGCGGTACGAAGTTCACCGGGTCAGCTAGTAATTTATAAATTAATACCGACATAAAATAGATATTTATTTGTGATTTTTCTCGAGTCTGATACGCTAGAGACATCGATGAGCTTGACTGTTGATTAAATATGAATCCGCTTCTTTGAAAAGCATAGTTTCTGACCACCTAGAGATACGGTTGTGATGATAATTTACTTATACCTACATAAAAAAGTAAAGTATCATCACGACTGTATCCCTTCCGAGGTAGTCAGAAACCACGCATTTTTGTGTTTTTTTATAAAGCGTATTCACATTTAGCCAACTTTACTAAAGGCCCAGAATGACAAGTGGCAAGTTCGTCGATGTCTCTAGAGTACCAAACTCGAGATATATTACAAATAAATTATTGTTTCCAGACCAGGAATCGAACCCGGTACCTCCGAGTGTAAATCCACGGACTTAACCGCTAGACTATGGAATCAGTATTTATTTATTTATTTATTCAAGGTACAACAAACAGATTACAACCATTACACGATATATACACACTATTTGACAGCAGTTCTGGATTGCAATTCACAGCAGTGTACACTACAAGACAATACAATAATATTTTTTTAATTAATAATATTTGTTTATTGAATTACTAGATTCATAGTGTTAGTAACAGAAAACCTTATAAAACTATGTTAGCACTAACCTAATTATAACCCAAGTTTTTAATACTATAATTCAAATGTTCTTACATAACATGATCAATTTCAAATTTCTAACTTATATATAAACTTATTATAAAAGACAACCTAAGTATACAAGTCATAAAAACAGTACAATCTAACTAATAATAACCTACCTAACTAAATTAAAATAAATTACAACATCAAAAATTAAAATTATTCTAGATTAAACCATTTATGTACATATTGTTACATCCCAACTTGTTATTATGAGACAAGATTAAATGGTCATTAGCAAATGTGCGCAGTCTTTATTTTGTCGGGTTACCATGCAACAGCGAAACGGCTGCCGTCCATCCCTTTCTATCCCTTGTCATTTTCCGTATTTCCCTCTCTTTCTCACTACGACCTGTCAAATTCTCTTCCATTCCGCCCATCAAAATATTGCTAAATATCATAAATTAACTAAATAATTGTGTCAATTCTGCTTTCCTGGTGCTTCCCTGCTGGATCGGTAAGTCTGTGTTTGCTTTGTATAAAACACATATAGTATAAAATAAAATCGTTATTTTCTATAACAATACTTTATTGTTTTGTAAATGTGTGTACCGGGTTTTCTCTACCCATTAGTTATTTAATCATGACAGTAATACATACTATAGTACGTTCATCTAGTACTCGTACATATTAAGGAAATGAGAAACCTCTACGCCAGCTAAAACGTTTAAGTGCAAGGAAATTGAATTTGGCCCCTAATAACGCTCTCACGACCAGCAGAGGGAATACTGTAAGAAACCAAATTAGACGATGCTATAATTAAACCAGAAACTGTAACTGAAAATGTAGCTTCAAAAATATGTTTCGTAAAATCTTAAAAGACAAAGACAGAGTTAGTAAGTAGTATATATGTATAATAATATGTATGTATTAGTATTTAGATAAAATTGTAATGTTTAATTATTATTATTTCATTTTTTTTTCCTAATGTTTAGTTTGTTTTTAATGTATTTTTTTTGTATAATAAAATATTAATAGTTCAAATTCAAATTCAAATTGTTTATTTATTCGAAGTTTTTCTTACAAGGACTTATAAATAACGTTGCTGTGCTAATGTCAGTATGACACTGTGTGACAGCAATTGTTATCTCTCTATAAAATATATACGAGTATATATAACTTTGTACATTCTATAATTATAAATAATAAATAACTATTTACAGACAGGTCACATAGCGCCATCTAGTTTCCGTGGTAAGCTACGAGGCTTGTGTTACGGAAACTAGATGGTTGATAAACTACAACTTACTTTTTTTTTGTAAATATATACATATTATACATATACCCAGACCGAGACAAATTATAAATCCTATCTGTGGATAACAGTGTTAATTGTATAATTACAGTACAGGTAATCTATATTTGTATTGTATCCTTATTGTACAACTGTTTGTTATTCCAAATAAATAAAATAAAAACAAAAGATATTATAATATTTATTCCATATATATTGTAAGTAACAATATATTAATTTGCTGTTAATTTAAATATTTATTTATTTCTCGTATTATCTTTAAGATTGCACCTACATCATGATCAAGGTCCCCAAGGTTTGGCTGTCAGAGAATGTATTCGGGCATTAAGTCCGCCTTTGTACTTTGTGCATTAAAGTTTATAAATTAAATAAATAAAGACTGTTTGTTTCTGTAATACGCTTTGAGTTTTAAGCTCGTGTCAGACTGCTAATAGATAATTAAAATGTGTGTAACAGGTACACTTTTGACTAAGCTTTATTGAAATTTTCAAGTTGTTTCTTCTTTTTATACGGACTGATTGTTATAAAATCATATAAGCAGCTCTATTTCAGCTTTGACCTAGTCTGAACATCTTTTTGATACTACGCACTCGAGTACCTCAAACTGTACAATTGCCACTATTCTAACCTTCTAACTGCGGCATAAATGTCTCACACCTCCGTTTTGCGGATGACATAGTCATAATAGCTAGCTCGCTGGAGGAACTTAGCAAAATGCTAAACGGCTTAAACGTAGCGTCCCAGCAGGTTGGCCTCGGTATCAACTTGGACAAGACAAAAGTCATGTATAACGACCATGTCGTACCGAGATCAATCTGCGTTGGTAATGCCACTCTAGAAGTTGTGCAAAAATACATCTACCTTGGACAGACTATACAATTAGGCGTAGCCAACTTCAGCAAAGAAGCCGACAGACGCATTCAGCTAGGATGGGCGGCATTCGGGAAGCTGCGCCACATCTTCCTATCAAACATACCCCAGTCTTTGAAGACGAGAGTTTTCAACCAGTGCGTTCTTCCAGTGCTGTCGTAGCAGAAACGTGGACACTAACAGTGAGTCTGGTCCACAAATTTAAGGTCGCCCAGCAGGCTATGGAGAGAGCTATGCTCGGTATTTCTCTGATGAATGATGAAGTCCGAAACGAGGAAATCCGTCGGAGAACCAAAGTTACTGATATAGCCTTCAAAATTAGTAAGCTGAAGTGGCAATGGGCTGGACATGTCTGTCGTAGAACCGATGAACGATGGAGTAGACGAGTTCTAGAGTGGAGACCACGTCCGGGAGGACGCAGAGTGGGTCGACCCCCCGCTAGATGGACGGATGACTTGAGGAAGGTCGCTGGTGGGGGTTGGATGAGGGTGGCAGGAGATCGTGTGAAGTGGCGAGCCTTGGGGGAGGCCTATATCCAGCAGTGGAGAGACACAGGCTGATGATGATGATGAACCTTCTTTTAATTTAAGGAACTAGAATGCATAGTACGTCATTACCTAGGCAAACAGTCCAGATCACTGCGTTAGACAGCCGCTTATATGTATAATCTAAATAGGATCAGTCCTTCCGGGGTAGTCAGAAACTACGCTTATAAAGAAGCTGATTCAGATTTATTATTATTATTATTGATTAATAGGCGAGCGGCGCATTGTTGCATATCAAGCACTGGTGTAAAGTTCATGAAATAGTCAGTTATCACCATAATCTATGTCAATTGTCACTAACCACTTGTCCAGTTTGTTTTTAAAAGTGTTTACAGTTGGGGACTTCAATATGTCTTCTGGTATTTTGTTCCACATATTTACAACTCCGTTCTTCATAAAGTGATATTTCACATTTGTATTGCTGGATTTTCTCATCAATTTCATTCCGTAATCACGACGGGGAAATTTAGCCAACTTTACTATAAGCCAATCATGACAAATGTCAAGCTCGTCGATGTCTCTAGCATACTAAAAAACTCGAGAATAAACTAAATATTAATTAAATGTATTTATTGAAATTAATAAATATTATTTTGACCCGACCAGGCATCGAACCCGGAATAATAATTATGTATTTAAAGTAAGACAGAACCTGCAATTCATGGCGCACCTAATCCCGGAAAGATGATTTAAAAAATACGGAATTCGGGGATAAAATTACCACTCAGTTAAAAGTGCAACACACAAATCTTAATTGTCTATTAGTGAGATACTAGAACAGTCTTATACGAATACTTTTGTAGTGACTCGAAACTCAAAGGCTAAATCAGAAACAAACAGCTTTTATATTCGAGAAAATAGTAATTCTTAGAATGGTAAATCACTACGTAATGAAAGAGCCGACGGCTTTGAGGAAAAACTAGTCACAAAGGAGATGTTAGGGAACAATAAACGAGCTACTTTGAGACAGGCCACTATACAAATAACGTGGAATTTCTCTTTGAGCACTGAACAAGTGTTAATGACTCACAATGATAATAGCGATTGTCTTTCATTGCGAAATTGTCAAGATAAATGGACTTGCATTGCCTACATTTCTTTCATGTTAGTTATTATTATTATAGTTTACCTAAATACAATATACAAAAAACCTTAAATCTAAGTACAAATAAATATACTGTAAATATGGGGTTCCCTGGCCTCCATAAAAAGTTAACTTGCGTTATGGAGACCAGTTGATTCCCTACAATTTGTGAAAATAGTTACATCAAAATATCTATAAACAAACTTAATAATTAAAATCATTAGTACGTATAACTATCAAACAAATGCAACTGCAAATATAAAATAATACATAAAATGCAGGTAGTCTGAAAAAAAAGATAAAGCTATTCAATAACACTCGCCAAACGAAGTCACCAAGCAACGGCTGTTAATTGATGGAACAACTCTGCAAACTCACTCGCAGTATTTTTTTTATTTTTTTAAAGTAATTTTATTATAAGTGTAAAAAATAAATATACTTTATATGCTTTAAAAAAAAGTGGGTTTTTTTTTTTTTTTTTAAAGTAGAAAATAAAACCAAATAATAAAATGAAGGTAATTCAATATATAAAAGTCATCTTTGTATAGTTTACCTAAATAAAATAGCCATAAACCGCCAGCCAGTTACACATATAGTGCATAATGTATTTCCATCGGGAAAATTCGGCTCTCAATCAGCACCCGTGTCAATATATCATTGTAATTAATAAGTGACATTTTAATTTTGTGCTGTTTTTGACATATGTGATGACTTTAGAGTCTATTGGAACGGTTGTATTTCCAACCCAGGTATACATTTCGTATACGGGGCTGGCAATCGGCCAAATAGTCAGAACTTGAAGAAACATTTGAGAGCGCTCGAAATCTATCTCTAACTTTACCGATGATAAGTTGTTACTTGTTGAATTAAACATCACCCTTTAAAACTTTTGTATCGCAGCTGTAATATATGATTCGGTTTTATAGCTTTTTGGTATAATGATACGGTTAGTTGAAATTAACTTTAATTTAAAAAGGTATAACAGGGTATTATTATGCATGTATATAATTTATGTACATCATAATTATTAAATATTTAGAATGTAAACTGATACGGCCTCTTTACAGCCACGATCTTATTTAAGTAGTTTCTAAGTTAGTTTGTTTTACTTGCTTGTAGCAGTAACATAACATACATAAATATGGATTATTCCCTGTTTACGGTCCAACCATTATTACCACTTTGATTACTACATATGTTTTACCGATTGTATTGATTTTATTAGTTCTGACTGTATCCAAGTTGTTTTAAGCGAACCAATGGAAATAATTTATTTAGATTTTTGTTTATTTTTATTTCATAATACTATTTCAACTGATTTATTGCATGTTGTAATTGAATTCTGAGAATGCGTAACTGTTAATATTCTTATACGTTTTCTGGACGTCCTTCACTCAACCATTCCTTCCAAATCGGTATTCTTAGTTGTAAACTCTCAATGATACCATTTGAAATATTTTCGATAAGAATGGTATTTTTCTTCTGGCAACAATGAAGATTGAGTTCCCGTATTCCGAATACAAAATTTGGCAGAAATACTACACGTTCTAGCACTTTTCCTTTATAGTATGAACATTGATGAGTCACGTATAATTTATAATTTTGGAACGAAGTCTGATTAAATTAGACATTTTGTTTGTTTAAAAAAAAAGTATCATCATGACCGTATCCCTTTCGGTAAGCTCAGAAACCACGAGTTATTAAAAAGAGGATTCACATTTAGCAAGCTTGTCAATATCTCTAACGTACAAAACTTTAAAAATATAACTAATAAATTAATTAAAAACGGCCATAATCGCTAGACCACACAGGGAGTTAAAAATTTGTAAAGTATCATCACGACCATTTCCCTTTCGGGGTGGTCAGAAACTACTCTTATAAATAAGCGGATTCACATTTAGCCAACTTTACTATAAGCCAATCATGACAAGTGGCAAGCTCGTCGATATCTCCAGCGTACCAAACTCGAATAATATCACAAATAAATTAAATATTATGTAAATAAATACATTTACATTAATAAATATTACTAATTAAAGAATGAAGTAGAAAGAGTGGAGTAGACGAGTTCTAGAGTGGAGACCACGTACAGGAAAACGCAGAGTGGGAAGACCCCCCGCCAGATGGACGGATGACCAGAAAAAGGTCGCTGGTGGGGGCTGGATGAGGGTGGCAAAAGATCGTGCGAAATGGCGAGCCTTGAGGGAGGCCTACATCCAGCAGTGGAGAGACATAGGCTGATGATGAGTACATACATAGAGATGATAAAAGTTACAAAAAAAAACTACATAAATATTTATTAGTGTTTTACTTTTAAAGCATACCACTTGTTTTATATATGATATATAACAAAAACAACCGAAAGAACCGGGAAATACCGGTTTCTTTTCGAAAAAATACCAATATTTCCGGTTCTTAAAAACAGAAGCATTATGTAGGTGGTAGGATTGATGGTGGTAATTTGCCTAGTCTGCCGCGGCGGGAAAGTATCCACTGTTCGTGCCGATAAACTCAGTAAAGTGTATCCACACGTTTCGGGATCAGGCTCGCATTGCCGTCATGCCCAGTCAAGTCGACATACTCGTAGTGTTAGTGACTGATGTCAGTCGTGTCTGATTCCAGTTGCTAACATTCATAAACGTAGCGCGCCACTTACTATCAGGTGGGAGCAAGGGGTACTAGTTCGGAAAAGAAAAAAAGGAGGCCCAAACGTAACAATCGGGGAATTGCGCCTCCCGACATCCTATGTCTATGTATCGCGGCTGCGCAAGGACATGTCACCCCAAGATGTTCTCGGATACATACGGGACCGAGGAGAGATCGACTCTGTCGCTGCTATCGACTAGTTACCTTCCCATTGGGATGACACCGGATTCAAGGCCTTTAGGATTCATGTACGGTCAGAGCACCTCAAAATATTCCTAAAGAAGGAATTCTGGCCGCTCGGTGTTGTGTACCGCAAATACATTCGTGGATTTGCTTCACGCAGCACCAACGATGTTCTTGAGCCCCGCGCAGCACCTACTCCCTCTGCACCAGCAGGGATGCAGGCACCGTCCACTGAAGCTTCTAGTACTCCTCAGAAGGTGGTCACAGTACCTGATGGGTACTTCTATGACCACAAGAAGATGAAGATACGGAAGCTTTAGATTAATTAATTTTAATGTTATTTATATATATATTTTAGTTGTAAGGTATTTATCTATGGGCCATCTGTTGCCTGATAATAAATTATATTATTATTATTATTATAAAAAAAGAAGCGGTTTGGGAAAGTTGTAGGAGGGGTAATCTAAACCGGTGACCTAGTGAAGTTTGGTGGATAAGTGAATAATTTGCTATTACGGTCATTAATGCAACAATAAAGGGGCTACTTTCTAATTAATTTCCTCATTATTCGGGCACATCTGTTAGGTAGGGTTAGCACGACAATCTCTGTCATATATCACGAGGGATGGAAACATCGTTAGCAAAATAACCAGCCTCGAAAAGCCTCCATGGAACATTAAATTTCGTCATTGAAAAATATTAAAACACTAATGGCGGCATCTCATTTAAATAATTTCAATTTTACAAGATCTCTTTTATAGTAAATAGATATTCAGAGACGTTTCTCTAAGCTAACCTTAGCTAAGATCAACTAGCCTTGCCTTGGCGTAACGTTGTGTTTCTGGGTTATCGGTATTTAGAAGTTTTTTTTTAAAGTAAATCCCATTTTCATTTTTTTTACATTCCATACTGCTTCCGTAGTCTAGCGGTTATGTTCGTGGATTTAGACTTGGAGGTACCGGGTTCAATTCCTGGTAGGGATACAATAATATTCTTTAATTTAATTGAAATATTTCCCGAGTTTGTTACGCTTGAGACATCGACGAGCTTGCCACTTGTTTGGCCTATAGTAAAGTTGGCTAAATGTGAATCCGCTTCTTTATAAGCGTGGTTCTGACCACTCCGAAAGGGAAAAGATCGTGATGATACTTAACTTTTATTATTATGGTAGAATAAATACTGAAAGAAAACTGTGGTAAATAAAATATAATGATAAAAATACAACTTTATGTTTTTACAAATGTTGATCGAATTATTGACGTCTCCATGACAATCAAAGTCATGAAGACGTCTTAGATTTAAATATATTTAGAAGTTATCTACTTGTTCCACAACAATTATCGTCTCCTCCGGTGACAAGAGGGCTGTCTTCTTCTTCGCCCAGAGAATCAATATTATAATTCTACGAGAAAATGCAGTCAGCGTTCTTGCCACCATTCCACGCGGACGGGACTTGTATTCGTATCCGTAGTAGTAATTTTTATTTATATTTTGTAAATATATCTATTTTGCTGTTAGAATGTAAGCTGACTACTTTATACTAAGTTGACACGGTCTCTTTTTCCAATTTCTTTTCCAAGTAGTTACTAAATTACAATTAAATCAAATCAAATCATTTATTTCCTTAGGTTAGTACACAACATTTGAATATTGTCAATACATATATTTTTATACAATATAAGCTTGGCTGGACCGAATCTAACAGCAATACAAATTATAATAAATAAAACATTGTTGCCATAAGCGAGGATTTTGTACTTATTTATAACTAGATACTTAAAATTTAATTCGTGGCTGTAAAAAGGCCGTGTCAGCTTATAATCTAATAACATTTATGTCTTTAAATATAAATTCGTATCTGTAAAATGTCCGTGTCTGCTTACAATCTAGTAATAATTATATTTATGTCCATAAAACATGCTTATGGCAGTAATGTTATACCTAACACACATAAATTCAGATAATTACTTACCTTTTACGTCCAACTATTATTACCAATTTGTTTCATATATATTTATATGTTATTATTATTGTTATATAATTATATTTTGATAGTGCTATATCCAAGTTATCACAAGCGAATCAATATAAATAAAATCCTTTATTTAGTTTGATTTAAGTTGTTACGAGATGTATTCTCCGTTGACTATGCAATTAGGCGTAGCCAACTTCAGTAAAGAAGCCGACAGACGCATTCAGCTAGGATGGGCCGCATTCGGGAAGCTGCGCCACATCTTCTTATCAAACATACCCCAGTGTCTGAAGACGAGAGTTTTCAACCAGTGCGTTCTTCCAGTGCTGTCATACGGAGCAGAAACATGGACACTGACAGTGGGTCTCGTCCACAAATTCAAGGTCGCTCAGCGGGCTATGGAGAGAGCTATGCTTGGTATTTCTCTGATGGATAAAGTTAGAAACGAGGAAATCCGTCGGAGAACCAAAGTTACCGATATAGCCTTCAAAATTAGTAAGCTGAAGTGGCAATGAGCTGGACATGTATGTCGTAGAACCGATGAACGATGGAGTAGACGAGTTCTGGAGTGGAGACCACGTACGGGAAGACGCAGAGTGGGTCGACCCCCCGCTAGATGGACAGATGACCTAAGGAAGGTCGCTGGTGGGGGTTGGATGAGAGTGGCAGGAGATCGTGTGAAGTGGCGAGCCTTGGGGGAGGCCTATATCCAGCAGTGGAGAGACACAGGCTGATGATGATGAAGTTGTTACGGACATTGAAAGGGCAAACAATTACTAACAACGAAACGAAATTAATTATTCACAATTTACGGGTGTATACTTTATACATTCGAGCAAACAATTTTAAAACTTTAACCAACTTTAGCTTAACTAAGATTAAAATTTAATAATTTGTACTTAAATAACAAATTATTAAGTTAAATTGTCTCCGTTGTCTAGCGACTATGGCCGTAGATTTTAACGCGGAAGTATCGGGTCTCATTTCTAAAACGAGTAAGACCCATGTATACATATACATTAATATACATATTATATATATATATATATTTATGTATACCGACAAGTAACTGATGTAACCACGACCAAAAGAAGTACGCCACGCTAGTACTCGTACTTGCTCCATCAATGTGCAACGAGAAACAAGCAACCTAAGATACCCGAAAGGGATACGGTCGTGATGATACTTTACTTTTTACTGTTACAACCGTTACGCCAATCTTTTTCGTAGTATCATTCTATATCACCCCGCGCTGGTCCGAGCATTCAATATATATTTATAGATTATTAGGTATTTAAAGTAAATAAATAAAAAAAATCTTTATTGACACATTTTTTTCTTTTACCTAATATATAAATGTGCTCTGTCTCCTGGACTAGTCTGATGAAGCAGAGTGTGTTCCAGAAGACAAGTACTCTCCGTTAAAGTTACACAATGTATGACAATAAAAGACGAAAATAATAGAAGCAAAAAACAACACATAAGCAAAACATAAATATAAAAATAAAAAAAATAAAAAATGAAAGGATATATGGGGCAGTAATAATATTAAAAAAATACATAATAATAAATTAAATGAAGGTATACGACTGGTTGCCTTGTTCATTAAACGGCCGTAAAGATTACAGCAGTAATAACGCAAATAAATAAATATTTCCAGACAGGTCACACAGCGCCATCTAATTTCCGTGGTAAGCTACGAGGCTTGTGTTACGGAAACTAGATGGTTGATAAACTACATATTATACTTTATATTTTGTAAATATATACATATTATACATATAAACACCCAGACCGAGACAAATTATACAATGTACAACTTGCCCCCGGTGGGAGTCGAACCCACGACCTCCCGAGTTCACGGCAACGTTTGTTACCACTAGACCACGGAGGCGGTCATATACTCGTATACTGTATAAATGTTTTCGTAGCATATTTCTAGGAGTTTACCGCCCAAAACAACCAATACGCGTTCTATGTCTATGTTAAGCGCAAGCGTTCGATTGACAAAATAGTGAATTATATGTTTTTTCCTTTTATTTGTTTAGTTAGAAAGGAAGTTGACTTATACCTAAAGGTGGGTTATTCCAAAGATTTGCTGTAGATAAAAGAGTAAAAATAAAAGTTGAAAAAATATTGAACATTTATATATACAAAATAAAATAAAGTCCTATGAGCTTAACCTCTTAATACTTGTAGGTATTCTCTAACAGATAACCTTTGGGAAAATGAAATAAGAAATTGTGAGGTGCAGAGTTAGAAGGAGAAAATAAATATTAAACTAAATGCAAATGTTGCCTATACCTACTAGGTATTTTAAAAAAATCACATTAAAAAGTAAAGACATAAATAAATATATGCATATGTCAGGAGGTATGATGGAAAGAGATAGAAAGGGTGGAGTTAGAAGAAGAGAGAATAGTTCAATCATGAATTGAGCCTAGAAAAGTAAAGCTGTCTTTCAGGTATTGAGGTGTGTCCAGTTCGATAAGGATGCTGAATAGAAAGAAATGTGTGATCTCTTTGCTTATAGATAGGTAGCCGTTTACGTTAATCTCGAAAAGTCAAAATATTTCATAATAGGGTTTAACACTGACAGTGTCCGTGCTCAAAGAAATTCCGAAAGGTGTTACTTTTATTTTATTTATTTATTTATTTTGAAAGAAAATCTTACAGCTAATACATCAAAATTAAGCAAATAAAGTAGAACAGGTAAAAGGCCAAAACAGATTTTCAGATGTAAACAAAGTACATAAATTAACACAATTATAAAAATAAAAACAGCTCGAATATAAAAGTAATAATAATATTTAAAATTATTTTTAAAATAAATTATTAATTTTAAATTTTTAATTTAAATTAATTTATAAAAGTAATAATAATAAATAATATTTATTTATTATTTAAGGTACACTAACAGGTTACAATTAATACATATCAAGCACAAATTTACAATAATTCATAAGGTCGGAATTGCAACCGAAGGGCAGTGTACACGGCATGCTACTCATAGCTACTTGGATGACTAAAGTAAACTGTGTTTTTTAGTTTTAAAATTTTTGGTTTCATCCATTTCATCATTATCAATATATTATTACTATAAGTATGTTATTAATAATGTCAATTTATGTTGCAAGTTACATCATAGGTTAATAAGTCAATATAAGAATATTAAAAAGTCACTTTACGTTAGTTTACAATCAATAACACTTGTCTCTTATATAGACTAACATTTGGGTTGAAAATGTCTAGATTTACAGTATCGCTGGAAAGGTCATTAAATAGTCGACACATACGGATAATAGGGTTATTATAAGAACTGTTGATTTTATGGGTACCAATAATAAATGTCCGGTTCTTTTGTCGGGGATAACGCCAAGTACTAAATCTGAGAGAAGACAGCAAAGTAGAGGATTGAAGCAATGAGTGTGTAATTGTGTGCAGGTTACGGCTTGATTACGGTCGTGATGATACTAAACTTTTTACTCTAAGCTAAACCAAAAGGCCGTTTAAACAAGCTTAGCAACTGCAGGAGAAATTGAGAAGTTTTTAATAAACTTAAGGAGTTCTAAAACTTATTATAGATCTTTATCAATATACAACTAACGGCCGTAACCCAAAACAACTTGCCCAAAATTTAAAAGTCAATTTTATGTAATTTTTTTTTTATAAAAATAATTTTAATTTAATCTAATTTTACTTTATTACTTGAAGTAGGTAATATTTTAGTTATTTTCGTTACTTTTTTTATTATTTCTAAAAGGAATTGTATGTTTATTATATATATATTTTAAAAAAATGTTTCAGTTTTAGTTTTTCGAATAATATTTAGTTTTCGTATACTTATAATTTTATAATTTTGTTATTTCTTATAGGCAATAAAGACTACTGTGGTAATGTGGTGGTCGCCTAAAATAGGTGCAACATCTAACTTCTGATTTAGTATTAAGTACAAATAAGAGTGTGATGTGCACTATGTAACTTTAAAATAGTAATGGTAGAGAATATTTATATAAAAAAAAATATTACACTTTAAAACTTAACAGTTGAGTACAAGGACGAACTTAATGCCTCTCGGCATTTTATACTAGCTAACCTTTGGGAGTATAGAATACTTTTCTCCTACCCTACCTTTGGGATGGTTCCGTCAAGTACCTCACAGATGCTCCTAATGAACCGGGAAAACCGCAAAAGATAAACTACAAACTGTGCCCCATATATAAAGTCCAATTTATCATTTTTGACAATTATTCACATTGTAGCATATTATTAAACAAAACAACACCATTTTTGACTAATAATATCCACAGAAAAGTCATTTACAAAATAAAAACTTGCATTTGACATGTCCGTGAAAATGGCGCGAAGATTTCTTTTTTTTATAATCATAGAACAGCCAAACCTTGGGTACAAATTTGAACATATATATTTTTAGTTTATTTATTTCAAACTTTATTGCACTATGTACAAGGGGCGGGCTTAATGTCGCTAGACAATCTCTGACAGCTAACCTTTGGGACAATAAAAGTATAACTTGGATCGAGGAGTAGGTGCGAAGACGTATTTAAGACTGATCATTATTAAATAATAACTATATTTATCAATAATATATATACTATATACTAATAGTACTTACATACATATATATTTATTTAAAACTTTATTGCACGTTATACAAGAGGCGGACTTAATGCCGCTAGACATTATCTGACAGCCAACCTTAGGGACAATGTGGACCATTTCAAATGTAAGATAGGTGCAAATATTTATATATAATAATAATAAATAAATCTAGAAACATATAAATACAATTATATTACTTATATATATAGGTGCAACATCGACGAGCTTGACACTTGTCATGATTGGCCTACAGTAAGTTGGCTAAGTGTGAATCCGCTTATTTATTAGGTGCGATTTCTGACCACCCGAAAGGGAAAGGGTCGTGATGATACTTTTATTTTATTTTATATAGGTGCAATCATAGTAATAATAATAATAATAGTATAATTATAAAATGTAATTTAATAGGATTGATATATACTTTCAACATATATCTTCATATACCTATATCCTAATATCAATTAGCTCACATAAAAACTATACCTATCACTAAGTCGTCAAAACTCTCTTTTGTCTAAGTACCTAAACAATGTATTTAAAGTAGGTAAACTCACAATAGTTAACGTCACGATTAAAATTTATTGCCTATAAAAGTTTATCATGTTCCGTAGTTAGTAGGGATACTGAATTCAACAAGAAATGTTTAAAAGTAAATAGTTGTATCTCCGTTCGTTGCAACCGTAGACATATATCTAATTATTGGAAGGCACTACGTGTTTTACTAATATTTTGTTAAGTAAAATACCATTTTAGAATCATAGTAAAATATAATTGACACATGAGACATTGACAATTGAGACGTAACAAATATTAAAAGTATAAAGGCAATGAACACAACATCCTTCTTTGGATAAAATAAAAATTAACTATATAAAATAAAACTATAAATCTAATCTAACTGGAGGTCTGACCGTGCGTCCGCATCGTGTTGTATATGAATAAGTTGAAAGATTATCTGTAGAAGGAGCTGGAGCATATGTTTGTCCTAGATCAGTACTAGCAGGCAAATTATTTTCAAAATGATAGTATTCAATATCTCTTCGAGATGGGCCAGCTTCTTCGCCTCTTGCATTGGCTATTGAAAAATTAAATTGTATTCACAGTTATCTATATAAGCATTTTTAGATAAATTATTCTAACAAGATTATTAAGATTAAGCATTTTATTATTGATTTACAACTTTGCAAGGCTTTTGGAGAATTCTAGCCTTCCCTTGTTATGTAATTTAGTAGGTTACGGCATATTTTAATTAGAATATAGTTGAACAAAAAGACGTTTTTTTGATGATGCAACAGTGACAGTTAGGATTGAATTCCTATATATATTTAATGATTTTAAGTAGAAAATAACTTTAGTTTATATAGTTTTGGTTCGCAAAATATTATATCATTGACAGCTCTGGTACTAAAGGACTTAATTGATACGAAAACTACATATTTAATGTTTCAAATAATTGTATTGCACAATAAATAACATTAGTCTTATTAATTAAAGTATCGAAACTATTTACTATTTTTTTTATTATTGTACAAAAAGTGGTACAAAACAGGCCAAAATATAAATAAAAAATATAAAAAAATATTTTTTTTTTTTTTTAAAGTAAAGTATCATCACGACCGTTGGTCAGGAACTACGCTTATAAAGATTTATATTTAGCCTTTTTTACTATAGGCCAATCATGAAAAGTGGCAAGCTCGTCTATATGTCCATTGGTCAAATATTACTACTAAAAAATACTCGATTTGTACTTGCATGCCTATTTGTATCCACAAACTCTCTTGCTGTCTATAAAGTTATTAGTTAGATGATTATTATTATATTTTTTTTACTTGTTTATCTACGGTATAGATTTAGTTGCACTCGCTATTGACAATTTGTTTTAGTTTTGATTTAATTTAATATTAGTTTAGTTTTGATTTAATTTAATATTAGTTTAGTTTTAATTTAATTTAATTTGATCTTAGGTTCGGCTCAATTTTAATTTAAGTGCTGTCTATAAAATATTAATCATTTTGGCTAAATTCCTATCGTCAAATATGTATTAATTTAATGCTATGATTTTGTAAAACCAATAAATAAAATAAATAAATAAATTTCTCTTGTATCAAACTCGGAAATCATCACTATTAAATTAAATATTTATTTTATTTATATATTTAAATTCATAAATATTATTGTGTCCTGACCAGGAATCGAATACCAAATCTAGTTTTTTTTTGTTACATGCATATTTCCTATTCTCAATCCAGCTTAAAACGTTCGGGTCTGGACAACTCCGCTGCCTGTCTGTCTTGTAACACAAAGTTTTCGATCTACCTTCTACATTTAATCGAGCCATCCAGCTGTCGATGCTCAGTGCCATCATTGACATTAACAAACGACTGCTTCAATTCGCAATTTATCTTCTTATTTTAGATACCTACGAGTATGTAACTTGTTATTTTACTTTTAAAGCTCTTATAGATAAAATTTAGCATTTATATTGCTTGTATAATAAAAAAAAACAAACAATTATAATGACACCAGCAGCCCTATTCTCTTACTTAAGCGCAAACGTTATATAATGGAATAACTATATACATATAACACGCTATTAAAGTTGATATTTGCACGGCCGCTGTCAAGGTCGAACGCTTATAGACTTGATAATGGAATATTATTTTTTAATTATTACGCAAGCTCCGACCTTAATAACGAAATCCACTAATCTTGCGCTTAAGTAACAGAATAGGAATGCAGCTGTTTGACCAGCCTTCAAATACCCTTGTTGTTTTGTTACTCCTAACCTAACCTAAATGTCATCAAGGACCTATGATTTGGTGGATATTGGAAATACCATCAAATTGAATCTATAAAAGAGATGCCTCCGCGGTCTAGCGGTTAAGTCCGTGGATTTAGACTCGGAGGTACCGGGTTCGATTCCTGGTCGGGACACCTCAATATTTATTAATGTAAATAAATACATCTATTTAATATTTAATTTATTTGGGATATCTCTCGAGTTTGGTAAGCTGGAGACATCGACGAGCTTGCCACTTGTCATGATTGGTCTATAGTAAAGTTGGCTAAATGTGAATCCGCTTATTTCTAGGCGTGTTCTTCTGACCACCCCAAAAGGGAAACGGTCGTGATGATACTTTACTTTTACTCTTTAATTACAAAAAAAAAAAATATCTTTTTTATATTGACATTTTGGAATTAACAAAATCGAATTGTCAAGATGACATTCGCAATTTTTTTTACAACTGATACTTCAGGATTACTGTGAACCTATTTCACCACACTAAGCTTTCTAGGATGGACACTTTAGACAGATGGTATTAGCAAAAACATTTTAAATGATTTTCCACTATTTTACTGACACAAATTCTCAGCATTCCATTGATTCCATTTCACCGTGCAGGTGCCGGGTCCATCGTGTGTGGGAAAGAGAGAAGAAAATGGTGTCTCGGACTTGCGACCAAAGGAGGCATCCACTTTTTAATGCACAACAATAATATAGCTCTAAAATTTGGGTAATTTTACTAGAAAGCTATTATGGCTTGCTTTTGTGTATTTGTATTGTTAATTTTGTTGGAGACCGAATAAATACATAAATAATTCTGTATGACGGTGGTCAGTTCACTCGCAGATGACACAAAAGCAAGCCTATAGCTTTTTTGTAAAATTACGCAAATTAAGAGGGTAAATGTAATTTTAATTAAAGGAGAAGACCATCAGGTATAAACTTAAAACTAGGCATACAGATATTATACAATATTTAGGCAAATATTATACCTACCTAACAGTCCAATCTAATAAATTAAATTAAAATTATTAATATATACAATTAAAAAACTAATACTAATAAATGTCAATAAAATTACAAATAATGAAAAATTAAAATATTTGAAAATAAAATTACTAATAAAATTAAAATAAACAAAAATTAAAATCAACAATAATCATCAAAATCTATTATCTATGACGAGGGTCAGGACATCCAATCAAATTAAAAGTGTAAAACACATAGTGTCAATAAGTATATATTTTTTTGCTGGTTCGCATAAATATATTTAAATTATGTTTTGTCTACAAGGTTGATTGTCAGAGAATGTCTAATAGCATTAAGCTTCGCTTTTGTACATTGTGCAATAAAGTTTATAAATAAAGAAATAAAAGCTAACTTAAATTCTAGAGAACATCAGTGCCTGCAAACTGCAGCTTAATTAAGAGATATAATATTTTTGAGTGACGCAGCAGTTGTGTCTGCCCTCCCAACTAGTAGAAACATCATCATTAAAATGTCCTAACGAGTTCCGGAATTTCTGCAACTTTTTCATCGCTGGACTGAGCACTTGTAAAAGGATTTCGACAACGCTTGGCACTTTCAAAATGTAATATCTGATGCATTTTTCTTTAACAAATTTAATATTCCGACCTACATTTCGCTGGCTAAATTAACTACTTACGAGCTTTTAACATTTCGGATGCAATATATTATATTTATTTATTTCTTGTTTTTAAGCTGTTCGGAAATAACAGTTACATGTTGACGTGGGACCTCTGCCGAACATGTCCAATTTATTGTTCTTAAATTCAAGTATTCTATCTTTATTTTATATATGTATACCCTTTTTTTGTTGTTGTGAAATTCTGTATTTTTATTTTGTATATCTGATATAGCTGGGTTTTCCTTGCAAACTCTCTCAGTCAGATTAAACATTAACAGGTCATTGGTCTTCTACTAACAGCTTACTTTTAGGACCGCTTAGCTGCTTAGTAGCACTAGCAAAAGTAGAATCATTCAAAATTTAAATAATGACGGGTCGGGACGGAATATTTGACTTTGAATTGTCGCATTTTAAGTTAACATGTAAAGATTTTTACATATTTGCATAATAAAGTTTTTTTTTTTTTTTTTTTTTTATACGGAGCACGACATGTGACACCGCGCCCACTTGATGGTACGCGAGGTCCAAGAATGGGAGCAACTGACGCCAGCCTCAGACGACCGACATCAGTCCCTACCACTATGCCGGCCTATAAGGTTATAGGAGTGAGGAAACACACTGGCTGGGAGAGCATTCCACATCTTCAGCGTGCGACAGATGTAAGAGTCTCCAAATTTGTATGTACGCGTAGGGATAGTGGCTACGGTATGTGGATGCATATTTTGGCCTGTGCGAGTGGTTCGGTTGCGGAATAGAGAAGAAGGGATAAGGTTGTGGAGCTCTTCAGAACATTCACCGTAGTATAGCAATCTATTCCTCTAACACCAAACATATGTATAACAGCATACTACAGACTATATATTCATTCATTTATTACAGACCCTAGTACATAGAGTCCTAGATCTCCACTGTTGGGCCTTCCAGAATTTTCTGGAAAATTTGGTCTAAGCTAGCTAAAAATAAATTTAATTAATATTGAATTTATTTGTGATATTTCTCGAGTTTGGTATACTGGAGACATCGACGAGCTTGCCACTTGTCATGATTGGCCTATAGTAAAGTTGGCTAAATGCGAATCCGCTTATTCATAAACGTGGTTTCTGACCTGTCGTGATGATACTTTACATACTCGCTATGCTGGCCACACGAGTTGGCGAGAGTTAGACTATATATGGGGTCATTCATTTATTACGTAAGACGATTTTTGATAGTTTTTACAAACTTCGACCCCCTTTCCCTGTTTAATTTTAGGTTTAATTTAATTCCCAATAAATTCTTCTTACGTGATGAATGAATACAGTTTAAACCCATCAGGTAGGTTTAGAAAAACGTCTGTAATTATTACTGCTAGCATCCTAACTAATAATAGCTATCTACATAATAAACACACTGTAGTTGGGCCTATAATAGTGTATGTGATTGTTTCTAGATGGCCTAGCTGGAATCATGCCAACAACGTCCACTCACCTGTTTAAACTTGTTATAGTTAATATCGCACCTGCATCGTCAGAATATTGAATTTAAATTGTAGAAATTTTTATTATAATTTGCAGTATTCAGTTTGTTAAAATCGCTTGTTTAACTTTTGTATGAAAAAAGAACATTCACGGTAAGAAATATTCTGGTGGCAGGTATAATTTTGATTGCTTCTACTCTGTTATCTATGTTCTCATTCACACCATTTTAAGACGTTTCCCCAATACCTCCTCCACTCAACATTTCCTTCCAGCTGTTAAACGAAAATGAAGTTTCTGTAATAGTTACGATTAAAGTTAAAAATAGAGCCGAGCCGACAGTTTTATTTTGAAGGTCAGCCTTAAGCTGGTACATTAGACGCCATTTTCTGGTCTTAAAATACAGGTGTAAGTGATAAAACTATATAGTGAAAAAAAACTACAGCTGTAATTTTTTTCGTCAGAAATCACATTTTATCCACGGGTTCACCTTTAGCCAATTTTACTATAGGCGCATAAAGATAAATGGCAAGGTTGTCGATATCTCTATTCGTCATAAGTAAATTTGCTACTATCCTTTTTGTGTTATCGAATAGGAATCTCTGGTACAGATTAATCAACTTGGAGATATTTTTGCGTTTATATACCCCTTCAGTTCGTATTCCTGCGAACTGAGAGACTGTACAAACAGACGTAGACATTGGCTTTACAATGCAGTCTATATAGGTCCTAGACTAACGGCCTGATGCAGTAAGGATGATTAAAATAATCTCTAATCAATATTTAAATATACGCCTCGTGATTGGTAGTTAGCTTGTCACTTTGGATATTTCGGCCAATGACGTACTTCATAAGCATATGTAAAACGTATCAAAAAATAATCAGCGTTTCTGCAATGGCAATAATAATGTGAGGAAAAATAAAATAAAAATTATAGCGCTTTAAATGTTTTCATATTATACATACGATGCTTTTTCCGAGCTTGTCTCATTTGAACTGACTCTGCATTCTTCCATACTACGGTACTTCCATATTTGGAATTCCCGCCGTATAAAAATGAAATTATGAAAGGATCCAAAGTAAAGATAGGTAAAAACTCCAGTTTTTATATCTGCAAAAAACAATGATTTATGAAGCGGTATTTTGTATTTATTGGCATGGATTGATTGATGAAGTGAGCGACACAATGCACCAACATTTTCTGAAATTTTAAATAGTGCATGCATAACACGATAAATGAATATTTTTGTGTAATATTTTAATTTGATTATTTTATTTATACCTACATTTATTTATTATTCATTTTCTAGAGGGCATTTGCTAGAAGAGGTGCCGACAATCTAGAAAAACTTTAAATAACGGGAAAAGTAGACGATAAAAGAACAAGAGGACCTGCGGAGAACTGCGCCGAGGACCGCAATGACTGGAAATGGCTGGTGGATAGACTGCGACCGAATCACGATCCCCCACAGTGGGGTAAGGAGGTGAAAGAGAGAAATCATGATGATGTTAACAACTTTTGTACATATCCAGTTTTATTTTAGAAAGTTATTAATGTCGTTTTAATATATGTATATATATATTTTATTAAGAAAAGACGACCAAAAAGTTAACTATCAGAATCCACACTTTTACAGAAGCGGATTAACATTTAGCCAACTCTAGCTCGGCGAAGACGAGAGAGAAAATTATTGTGTCGCGACCAGGAATCGCATCTGGTATATATGCGTCTAAAATTTAGACGCATAACCTAGATTCGATTTATTTTTTTAGACGGATTTAGACTCTAAATCCACGGACTTATCGCTTAGACCGCGTAGGCAGTTCAAATACTATAACGGAAAAAAACTTTATTTATTGAAACCCCTATTACAAAGCATCAAATAACGTATATTTTTTCTAAGTCTACATTTTCTTTTGAATTAATTCAAAGACTTCTGAACATTTTATTTGCCTTGTTTACTTTAAAAAATATTGAGAGAGATCACTTAACGTTTTCACCCTGTATATTTGGTATACACATAATGTAGATTAATGATTCAAATAGAACATCCCACAACTAAGAATCAAGCTTGCCAAACGTTGTTTATTCTGCCAGTAGTGAACTAACATTACACTCGACACCTATTGGTGTAAATATTACTATATGAGTTCGTAACGAGTTGCGAGATTTCTGGTATTCCCCCGTTTAGTGCAGCTGTGCTTAATATTAAACCGTTCTTATGGAGAAAGTTTTTATCGAAAATTACGATACAAATATATAATGGCACTACAATGCAAATACAAATGCTAAAGGTGAGATCGCCGAATTGTTTAAGCATAGCTTTTTGAGAAAAAAAAATTCTTAGCAATCCATGGATTCACCATGGCAACCAATTTTTTTTGGCTTCTCATTACAAACTGTTAATTTAAATATAAAAGCAACAAAAAAATATATTTTTTGACATATTGTTTCTTAAGGAAAGATGTTGGTTTCTATTAATAGAATAACATATCAACAAGTCTAAAGTAAGGGCATACAAAACCACCCCGTATATATATTACTCTTTTCCACTATGCGTGACCTTGCTCCTACAAAACAAGAATAATTTCTAACACCTACTACGTCCCTGACAGCTATTACTTTCCTAACACCTATTATTACCTAAAACCTATTACTTTACTAATTAAAACCTATTACTTTCCTAACACCTATTACTTTCCTAAAACCTTTTACTTTCCTAAAACCTATTACTTTACCAACAGCAATTACTTCCCTAACAACTATTACTTTCCCAACACCTATTTCTTTCCTAAAACCTATTACTTTCGTTACACCTATTTACCACCTTCCTTAACACCTATTACTTTCCTAAAAACCTATTACTTTTCTAACAACTATTACTTTCCTAACACCTATTATTTACCTAACACCTATTACTTTACTTACAATTATTACTTTATTATTATTATTTATCATCATTATCACAGCCCTTAAAACACAGAGTCCTAGAACTCCATTGTTAGAGATGGGCCACCCAATTTTTTTTTAATTTGACCTACCTGTATACTCGCCACGCTCGCTGGTCAGACGGGTTGGCAAGGGTCTGATATCAACTTTTTATAACAATTTATTAACAAATCCATAAGTTGGTATAAGTGGAACTGAGACCGACGGCTTAACGTGGTCTCCGAGGCATGGAACACTAATTATTAAAATAATAATATCTCACTGGAAATTTAATGCCTAAAAACAGCTTGTAAACTTTTTATGTATTTCGTAGAACCGACTTTTATCATTGGGACCGGAATGATGTTTGCAATGTAGCGAATAAACAGAGCTGTGACTTTCCCGACAAAGTTGTAATACGGCAGATGTGCGACTGAATCCATTGTTCCAATTTGTTATTTTTGTTCCGGCGAATTTCTTCTCGAAATGTGTCAATTCCAGGGCAAGTATTACTTTTGTGTTATTCTTTAGTTTTAATGTTTCATCTGATTATATTATGTTTATTATTTTGTATACAATATTAAATTAAGAATAATAAAATATAAATAAAGAACTCGTACTTACAGATAATAACGTACCTATTTTTCTCGCATAATTTATTTATTCAGAAATTCTTACAGCTAATTTATACAAATATACGAGAAAATAGTAATACGATGAACCAATAATAAGAGTTCGCTGACAGATAAAATAGAATAAATAATAAATTACAAAAGTAGTGTACAAGCGCGAACTTAATTTCGTAGGCATTCTCTAACATCTAACCTTTGTGATAGTGATAAGTAAATGGATGATAAGTCAATAGAACTAGATATGAATATAGATACTTAATAATAACAATAAATAGCCAAAATATATACATAAATCCAAACAATACATATCATAATATAGTCACTTTCCTAACCATGGTCAATGCAACTTCACCGAAACAGGACAAATATGTCTGGATGTTAAATAGCGTAGACCCGTTTAATTATAAATATACAAGTTATTGCACATTAAACAAAAGCATTGAGCTAAATGTAGGTACCACTGTATACATTTTATTTTATTGGAAAACAAACAGTTCTTAATAACTAATCACATAATCAAGCATATAGCTACAGATCATTAATATGTTTTTACATATAGGAAACTATGAAAACAAGCTAACAATTAAATAAAAAAGAAACCAAGTAGTAAGGAAATAAAATAATTAAGTAAGAAATAACACTTAAGGTAGTTTCGGAAACACTCAACTCTGTCAAACCAATAGATGTAGCTATATTTGAGTTAAATAGATCCAACTCGGAAAAGTCAACCAGTTTATTAAGTTTTAATAAAATGCTGCGCTGTAGCAAAACTAATTACTTTCTTATTTGGATAGACTATACAATTAAGAGTAGCGACTTCAGCAAAAAAGCCGATAGACGTATTCAGTTAGAATGGGCAGCATTCGAAAAGTTGCGCCACATGTTATAGGACGTACCACAGTGTTTGAAGACGTAAGTTTTCAACCATTGCATTCTTCCAGTACTGTCGTTCGAAGCAGAGACATGGACACTAATAGTGGGTCTGGTCAACAAGTTTAAGGTCACTTAGCGAGCTATGAAGAGAGCTATCCTCGGTATGATGGATAAAATCTAAAACGTTGATATCCGTCAGATAACCAAAGTTATCATAGCCTTCAAAATTAGTCAGCTGTCGAGCCAATGGGCCGAACACGTCTGTCGCAGAATCGATGTCAGTTGGAGTAGATGGGTTATTGCAGTTTAGACCACGTATTGGAAGACTCAGAGTGTCACAACCCCCCGCCAGATGGATGAAACATGTCGCTGGTGAAGGTTGGATGATGGTGGCGGAAGATCGTGTGAAATGGCGAGCCTTGGGGGAGGCCTATGTATATTCAATAGTGGACAGACATGCCGATAATGATTATGATGAGGTACATAGGGTCCAATTTTTCTTTTTTTTTGGAAAAGCAAGAAAACAGTAAGGAAGCATAAAAATAAAACAGGGATTTTAAATTAATATTTAAACTACTCTTTTATTTTTTATTATAATATTAAAGTCTTAACAATCTAGGATTAATCAATTTTAATTACCGAGGTTTTTATGACACCTTTTCCGGGCTCATTTTTTCTCTTTTTAAAAGCCTTTCTGTAACTTTCGTCTTTTAATGAAGGTCATTTACTTTTAAGGTCGAGCAATATTTTTATTGCTGTTGGTGGTAACTTTATGCGATGGCGCGTTTCGACATTTTGAAACATTGAAAACTGTTATTAATATTGGTATGTAACATCCAATTAATATTTAATTCAATTAATATGTGAGCACTAGTTTTGTAATAAGTAGAATATGTTAAGTTAAGGACTGGGGCTCTACAAATAAAACAACAAATAACTGGTCGTAGATATATTGTATATTCCGTTGAGGACACTTCCGCACATTTAAGAGTGTAGGTAATCTAGCTAATGTTTATCTCGTGTAGCAGCCGGGCGTGAAGAAGTGACGCTTGGCTGGTGGGGAGTTGGGCGACGGACGAAATGAGTCTCCGGAAGCCCGCGGATCTTCTAACCCAAAACTCGTTTCCAAATTAGGGGATTACGGTCGCTTGGTGATTTTAATGCACAATGTGTGCTTGATCAAAGTTATATTATTTTTTTATTATCGGAGCACCCGCAAAAAGAACTTGCGCAGAAAAAGTTTTAAATTAATGAGTAACGGCTGATTTTGACACATTGCTTACCGTCCCTGAGCGTTCTGTTCCTCCGAGTAATTCGCATAACGCATTAATGCGTTCCTATTATAACAAATAGTCTTGAAGAATAATAATAATATTGCTGACATATTATCGAGACACTTAAAAGGGGAATCTAATAACGAAGTAGGTTAAATATAATAGTTATTTTTAAAGTAAATGTCGTTAATTTAAAAATGTTTTGACTAATAACAAATCTACTTTTATTTGTTTAAAGTTAAAAAGAGTTGTAAAAATAGTATTTAGACTTCCAATATATCTGGAGAATTTGGCCAAAGTCTTCTGTCAATTATTAATGACAATTCATTAACGACCCCACAAGTTGGTATTAGTGGGGCCGGGACCGACCTCTTAACGTGCTCTCCAAGGCACGGGAATGGTCGTGTTGTAAATCTATAAATAATAATAATAATGAATATTTCCAGACAGGTCACACAGCGCCATCTAATTTCCGAAGTAAGCTACGAGGCTTGTGTTAAGGAAACTAGATGGTTGATAAACTACATATTATATATATATATATATTTTTTAAATATATACATATTATACATATAAACACCCAGACCAAGACAAATTATACAACTTACAACTTGCCCCCGGTGGGAATCGAACCCACGACCTTCCGAGTTCACGGCAACGTTTGTTACCACTAGACCACGGAGGCGGTCTATTGGTATGTATTGTAATGTGGGTAAGAAAATTGTATTTCTCATTTGTACATGGCCGGGGGTTTTTGAACTGACCTTTGTAGGATTTTAAAGAAAGCTTTTTTACAACCGAGCCACCACCGATTATCTGACTGAAACCTAATATTAATAAATACATGCGATAGGCCTTAAAATTTGTGACTCGCCATTGCGTCTGTTAATTAAGCGCAAACGTTATGTAATGGAAACTGTTAACTATATAAATATCAGGCTATTAAAGTTGATATTTGCACGACCGCTGTCAAGGTCGAGCGCTTAGTTGACAATTAAATAATATTTTCTAATTATGACGCAATCTCTGACGTAAATACGAAATCCACTAATAACGTTTGCGACGAGGGTCGCAGCTTAGTGATTGCCTCGGTCGATATACTTGAACATACGATAATACTCATGTAGCCAATTAAAAAAAAAATACTGTAAGATATTAATGTACAAATAATTATTTTTAAAAGGAGCTATTCTACCACAAAATACTGTGGCAGAAGTAGCTTTTGCTTCGTCCCTGGCCAGAGCGTCAATGGAAAGTGAACATTATCTATTTTCTCCCAAATTCGAATATGCACCCTATGACGATAGCGTCGCTGCATCTAAAGCTGGTAAGTTAATTTGTTAAGGAATATATTTACATTGCCATTCAATGTGGCAATGCTGCCAGTACCCTTGGCACTTTGCCCTTTGGCAGCGATTTGGAGCAATTTTTTTATTTTTTCTTCATTTTAGTTTTTAGTCATAATTATTTCTTTTTTTTTTGATAGTATACATAATATTATATATTTATGTTAAAATTAAAAATAAACTAAACAAAACCTTAAATTAAATAAACTAAAAGATAAACCTAATTAACATAAAAACTAAATACTTACAAATATCTTGATTATAATCTACATGTCATCGAATCCAGGAGAAGATGAACCCAATGTTCCAAGGACTCCGGCGACGTTGCCTCGTTGAATGGCAACACTGATCCTCTGAATAAGATATTCCCTACTCAGAGGATCACCTGTTGACGCTCGGATGGCAACGCTTATGTCGCGTATTAAAGATTTAGCGTCCTCTGACCAAGAGCCCATCGTCTCTACGGCAAACGGCACAAAATGGTAACGGTTTGCCAACTCTATGTATTTATTACGTTTACCATTTGCAGCCAATTCAGCCGCTGCACCTGCTCGTTTCCGTGTCGCGCCAACACGACTAGCACAAAGGGTGTCAGTACACGTCGCATCCCAAACCAAAGACTTACCTTGTTTATAAGGCACGAGGGTTAGCCCATCTGGTCTTTTCCCATCGCTGCAAAATATACCAGTTGGTTCTAATGTTGATGGGTAATTTGCAGAAGATAGTGCCTTTTGAATGATTAAATTTAGGGATCTATGGCGGGTGAAACGTCCTGCACTTTTTGAGCATGATAAGCCATGGTGACCAAACGGATCAGCTAATTCGCCGCAAACGCACTTATGGGCTTCATATACTTGGCAACCTAGTCTGAGTGAAACAGCAATGCAAAGCGAGGTGGGATCAAGTTGCGTGCCCGTGTTGGGTGAGGGAATAGCACGCAGCCAGGCCCCAGACTCGCTTTTGCAAGTTTTTAGTAGTATTTTTATTTATTAATTAGGTTTATTTTTATTAATAGTCATTTATGTTTTAAAATGTACGAATGATCTGATGAATCATCTCCTGCTACTAAACAAAAATCGGTGACATGTAAATGACATTTCTTGATTTGAATTAGTTACACTTCAAGACGTAGACAGCTAGTTCCTAGTTTTGAACGAAATTGAATCAGATGTTGTTTATTATCTAAATACAGCTTGCAGGTTGTTGGCAAGCGGTGTAATTGCAATATTTGGACCGGCTGATATGAATTCAGCAAACGCGGTGGAAGCTCGTTGCATTGCTGCAGGCGTTCCTCATATACAGGTAACTTCTATAGACACTCATGCATGAGAAGCAACTAACTCGAAGCGACTCGGAAAACTGGTACTTTTACTACGCTGAAAAAAAAAATAATGTAATTTAAAATTGACGATTAATCGATATTTTTTTATAATACGTTACCATCCTATTATCCTATACTCGTATATGTTAATACAACGAGGTGCTGGTAGTGAGAAAATTTCACAATTTTGCATTACACCAAGAAAGGAAGACGCCTAGTCGTTTTTTTTGCAAGAGGTATACGCCAAGAGTGTTTTCATATTAATATTAAAAAGTAGGGTATATTTTACGAGTAACTATGTCGGAGGTGTGAGATGAATTCTCCATTGACGTTTATTATACATACATAATATATGACAACTTATCTAATATCCATATGTACCAATTAGGTTTCACAGCTTTCACCAATAAAAAAGAAGAAATTAGAAACTTATTACTTTTAAAACAAAAATTTACAATACTTAAATAATATCTAATAATAATAATATCTAATAGCAATATCTATTCGAACAAAAACTTCAGCCACCTGACAACACAAATTATTTCAAAATTGTTTTAATAACAATGGAATTTTCAATCCTAGACGACCTTTAGGGAATCAACAGTTACTTTACCCTCAGTTAAAATTTATTAGCCTAAAATGTAACTATAAAACTTTGGTCCATTGGGAATAATGAAATATGTGTTTCAGGCTGTTTGGCGTCCACCTCCTTTACGCGGGCACCAACGGCCGTCTCCCCCGACCATAAATTTGTTTCCCGAAGCTGTGGCCCTTTCGAGAGCAGTGGCCCATTACATTCAGGACAATGATTGGGACTCTTATATCTTGCTGTACGATGACGTCCACGGTAAGGCTATTGTTAGCTAGAATTTAGTGTTATTATTAATATTGTTTAAAGTTTATATTTTAATTGATAAACTTGGAAAACTGACAGTGGGTCTGGTCCACAAGTCCGCTCAGCGAGCTATGAAGGGAGCTATGCTTCATATTTTACTGATGAATAGAATTGAAATGACCGCCTCCGTGGTCTAGTGGTAACAAACGTTGCCGTGAACTCGGGAGGTCGTGAGTTCGATTCCCACCGGGGGCAAGTTGTACATTGTATAATTTGTCTCGGTCTGGGTGTTTATATGTATATATTTACAAAAAAAGAAAAGTATAATATGTAGTTTATCAACCATCTAGTTTCCGTAACACGAGCCTCGTAGCTTACCACGGAAACTAGATGTCGCTGTGTGACCTGTCTGGAAAAAAAAAAAAAAATTAAACGTGATAGGTTACCAATGCTACTGATATAGCTTTCATTGTAAAGTGCCAGTGGGTCAGACACGTCTGCTCTAGAACCAACAACCAAACGGGTTCTAGAGTGGAGACCATAAATTCGACGACGCAGAGTGGGACGACCTAAAGAAGGTCGCTGGTGGGGGATGGGTGAGGGTTGCAAAAGACCGTGTGCAGCTGCAAGCCTTAGGCATAGGCATATATATCCAGCAGTGGAGAGATACAGGCTGATGATGATTATGAAGCTTGGAGAAGGAGATCAGAAGGGTTTGTAGCATGGTTGCTAAGAGCCTTAACTCTCCGTAGATGTTAATGTGGCGTACAAGTGCTGATTTATTCAGTGTTCTGTAAGACCTATACAAGTATATTAGATATGACTAATGTAAAATCGGGTTCGATTCCTGGTCGGGACACAATAATACCCATTAATTTAAATAAAATAATATGTAATTTAATTGTGATATTTCTCGAGTTTGGTACGCTAGAGACATCGACAAGCTTTTCACTTGTCATGATTGGCCTATAGTAAAGTTGGCTAAATGTGAATCCGCTTCTTTATAAGCGTGGTTTCTTACCATCCTGTAAGGGAAACGGTCGTGATGATACTAATATATATACACACAATCAATGTTATTATTATTATCTTTTACATTGTGTTATTTAATTTTTACTTTCATATGCAATAGTTCAAGTCACACATGTTAAATCTTTAATCTATTTAATTAAACAATACTTAAGTTCTCGTATAATAAATACGTTTATTCCTTCCTCTGTCGTCCCTTGGAAACAAATGAATGAAACTTAGAATAAGCAATGGAGTGTATCACTAACTTTTTATCTTATAATTTAAAATTTTATTGCTAAATAATTAAAATTATATATATTATATTTATTCTAGATTATAATTTTGTTCTTTATCAAATTCCAAGTATAACAACAAGATTACTTTACTTTTAGAAAACGTGTAGGAAATGTTTTAAAAAAAATATTTTTAATAAAAAAATATTACAGGACTAATACGACTACAGGAGATATTAAAACATGCAAAATCCGAACACAAGTGGGTGGCAAAACGCCTGATGCCCGGAGGCGACAACCGACCTTTGATGAAAGCGCTCCGAGCCACGGGTGAAACTCGGGTCATTCTGGACTGTCCAGCAGACAGAGTTATGGATTACCTACGACAAGCAAATGAAGTCAAGTTTTTTGAGGATTATATGGTAATATCCATATTGGTTAATGTTATTGTTTCTTATTTGTATCCCTTGACATCACACAGCCCGACCTCCACTGTTGAATATGGGCCTTCCAAAACATATGCATATCTGGAGAATTTGGCCAGACGGGTTGGCGAGAAGTTTTTTAATATATTACTGATTATTAAAGCCTTAATGGGGAATAAGGATATATTTATTCGAAAAATAATATTTACAAAATATAAATAATAATTACTACCTAAATTAAAATTAAAAATAACTAAACTTAATATAAGAAAAAAAACTATAAAATAAATGTCAAGAGATAGTCCTAAGAAGACTGGCAACATTTATTAAAGTAATTTGTTTTTAAGTATAGTAAAAAAAAATATTTTTAATTCTTGCTCGTGCTATGGGTATACGAGTATGTTAAGTATATAATGTTATTCCGTAATTGGATTCAGACGCGGAGGTACCGGGTGTGATTACTGGTCGAGGCACAATCATTTATTTAATTTATTTGTGATATTTATTTATTTAGCTTTATTTATTGAGCTTCCTACTTGTCATGATGGGACTATATTAAAGTCAACTAAATGTGAATCCGCATATTTGAAAGCCTTCACAAGGGTGACCTACAATCGTGACGACACTATTATTAACATTTGTATGTTTTAGAGTTACGTATTGATGTCTTTGGATGCACACACGTTGAATTTAGAGGAGCTTCGATATGGGCTATCAAATGTGACATGTTTGCGACTCTTCGACCCAGAAGATTCCAGAACTAGGTCACAATTGTCTGATTGGAAAGTAAGATCGTCTGCCAATATCAAAGTTCCACAACAACCAGACGATATTACAGTGAGTGAATTTTTAAAATTAACTATTACAATTTGTGCTCTATACCTATGTATGTAAATAAAGTGTTTGTCATTATACATCATATATATATATATATTTATCATTCATATCTGTTAAAGCCAGCGGCGGACGTCAACAATTTGTGTTTCGGTGACGTCACACCGTGTGTGCACAATTTTCAGTGCTGCAGCAGTGTCTGCTGAATAGCCACGCGAGTGTATTTATCGGAACTGTTACTTGGATTATTAGTTTTGTGTGAAAAGAGTTTTAGCATCAGAAACAGAGCTGGTCTTCTTCTGGAACCCTGGGGTCGACTCCACTGAGACGTTGTCAACTGCTGCTGGAAGAGGTAAGTGCTTCTGCCCCTTTCTTTGGACTCCACGGAGCTGGCTCGTCATCAAACCCCCCCAAACAATATACAGTCCACTCATCTACCACGGGTGAGGGAGTTGGAAATCTCCCCCACACAATATCATTTAAGGGTTAAATGAACAAGTAAAACTTAGTCGCCTTCACCCTGTAGATACGACTTAAACTTACCAGTAAAGGCACACAGGGCCAACAGTGAAAGAGAGACGGTTTATATGATTTTAGTCCGTAGGCGCCTTGAGGTATCCTTATGAGGCCCCACGTGAATTCGGACAAGCGACGTTGGCCCTTCAGGCTGGGGTCGTATCGTCAGGCGATTTTACGATCTCCGTCTTTTAAAGAAAAAAAGAAAAAAAAATGCCAAACTTAGTATTCCGTATTTCTCTTTTTAAGTTTAAAATTTATCGCAAAATCTTTAACTTTGTGCTCTCTCCATATAGTTTCAATAGGGGTAGTTTCTTAGTAAACTTTGTCCATATTTCAGGTCGATGCTGCTCTAGCGAGCGACGCAGCAAGGCTGATAACAGATGCAGTGGAAAAGTCTCGCGACATTATAAAACTTGAAGCTCAACCTATAGAGTGTGGTTCAGATGAAAAATGGGAAACCGGTCCAGAGTTCACTACACATCTTTTAACAGTAAACACATTTAACTTTTAAACTTTCGCGGACACTCATAATAATATAAAGTAATAAAAAATAAAAAAAACCCGCCTGAGTAAAAAATTATCTAAAATAAAAAATATAAAAAAAAAAAAACAAAAAGAAAATTTAAGCTCAAGGGTTCCGTCGCCAAAAAGATTGACAACCCTTAATAATAATAATAAAAATAATATATTTATAATAATTTAATATATTTCTTTACATAGCTACTTTAACGGTCAGGACCTATTAAAGCAAAAAATATTAGCACAAAATAATTGTGCTGATTTTTTCGATACGTGAGGAAGTTTAAAAAGTGCAGAGGGATGTCCAGGCAATTTATAACTTATGTTTAAATTAATTAGATTGATTTTGTGATAAATGTTTATTAGCATTTATGTTATGTGACTTATATTATTAAGAGCAAGAGATAGCATGTACTTAGAGGTCCGTTTGCCAGTTTCTCGCAGTAATTTTGTATGTGACCATTAATCTAGTTGAATCCTTGATTTATCATTTCAATCTTTTATTTTTAGAATCCAATTTCCGGCATGACAAATAGAATTGAGATTGAAGAGATTACAGGCGAACGAAAGGATTTCAATGTCGAAATAATGGAGCTTTCGAACAGTGGCTTTAATAACATAGCCAAGTGGAATGCATCGTCTGGATTCGTCTATGTCCGTTCTTCGGCGGACGTATCGGATCTTTTAGCTGAGAAATGGCAAAATAAGACATTTCGAGTTGTTTCCCGTATTGGAGCACCGTATCTTATTGAAAAGGTTCCGAAAGAAGGAGAGGTATTAAGCGGAAATGATAGATATGAAGGGTATTCTAAAGATCTGATACACGAAATACTAAAAGAGACGCTACACTTAAATTATGAAATAGAAATTGTGCCTGGAAACGGTTATGGGTCTTATAATAAAGACACGAAAAAATGGGATGGCTTAGTTGGTCATCTGTTAGAACATGTAAGTTTAATTAATTATTTATATATAGCTATATATATATGTCCCGTCTGCGTAAAATGATGGCAAGAACGCTGGCTGCATTTACATTTTATATATTTATACATACCGGAGTACTTTTATTGTCTTTACTTCCAATAAATTATGAAACTAAATATGTGGAATCGTTGTATAGTGTAACCACTAAAAACAGTATAATTAGACACGGATGTTCCAGGTTTAAAGTACATAAAAAGGCAGTGTTGCCTTGGTTGTAAGAACGCTTTCCTTAACATCCTAAAAAGATGGGTTGAACCCCGTCATTTACCAATGAGAAATATACTATTCTTACGACATTTGTCATGGATTTACAACATCACCGTTCCCGTGCCTCGAATAGCACGTTAAGCCTCGCTCCCGGTTTCACTAATACCAACATGTGGAATCCTTAATAAATTCTGGGACAAGATCCAAAGTCAGCAGAACATATCGCTCAGAGTGGTCTCCCGAGCCCCATGGTTCGTGCGTAATTCCGTCATAGATCGAGATCGGGAGATGCCTACTATTGAAGAGTTTGTCGTTGGCCTGACTAGACGTATGTTTTATCGGGCCGACAACGGACACTTCAAGCATCTCCAGAATATCGCTCCGTCTTGCGCTCGGGCCCCCAACGGACTCCCCTGGGTTCGTGAGCTATACGGGCGCTGTTATACCAGTAACGGTGCCCAGCACTAAAGTTGCATGAATTACCAGCGGGTGATTACTCGCTGAGATCCTGCCGGGGAGAACGGGGGAATGTCCCCATCCCCAACCCAGGCCCATTAGATATCCGGGCCTGGACGACCCAACTGTCTGTCTGTCTTAATAAATTGACATAAAAAAAATACATCAGACCCTCGTCAATATTGTCTGGCCAGGCGTGGCGAGTGTAGGCTAAATTCTCCAGAATTTTTTGAAGGCCCATCTCCAACAGTTGAGGTTTAGGACTCTGAGATCTAGGGGCTGATATAAAAAAATATATTTGTAAGCATCCTCGAGTCTGGTATGTTAAAGAAATCGACGAGCTTGCCACTTGTCATGAGCCTATAGTAAGGTTTTTGTGTAAAGTAAAACGAGTTTTTTGACAACGATTGTGATAATTCTAAACGTTTTCTACTTTTTATTCAATAAAAACAAAAAAATGAGGGAAATAAAAATATGCTAAATCTTAGATTTCTTTTTTGCATTGTATTTCAGAAAGCGGATTTAGCGATATGTGATCTGACAATAACATACGAGAGAAGGTCGGCTGTCGATTTCACCAGCCCTTTTATGACATTGGGAATAAGTATATTATACTCCAAAGCGACGCCGCCCGATCCAGAATTGTTTTCATTCCTAAAACCCTTTTCGGTTGACGTTTGGATTTACACAGCCGCTGCCTACCTATTGGTATCTCTTTTACTTCATGTCTTGGCGAGGTAAAACTCCTTGTATATATTCGTGTATATATTTAAAAGGGTATAAAGTAAAGTAAAGTATCATCACGACCGTTTCCCTTTCGGGGTGGTCAGAAACCACGCTAATAAATAAGCGGATTCACATTTAGCCAACTTTACTATAGACCAATTATGACAAGTAGCAAGCTCGTCGATATCTCCAGCGTACCATACTCGAGAAATATCACAAATAAATTAAATATTAACTAATTGTATTTATTTACATTATTAAATATTTTTGTGTCCCGACCAGGAATCGAACCCGGTACCTAGTAAAGTATCATCACGACCGTTTCCCTTTTGGGGTAGTCAGAAACCACGCTTATAAATAAACGGATTCACATTTAGCCAACTTTACTATAGGCCAATCATGACAAGTGGCAAGCTCGTCGATGTCTCCAGCGTACCAAACTCGAGAAATATCACAGTTAATTGAAATATTAATCAAATGTATTTATTTACATTATTAAATATTTTTGTGTCCCGACCAGGAATCGAACCCGGTACCTCCGAGTCTAAATCCACGGACTTAACCGCTAGATCACGAAGGTAGGCCACTAGTGTTCACAAATAAAAAGTTATAGATGAATAACAATATAATCATTAATTATATAATTCAGATTAGCTCCAAAGGATTGGGAAAATCCACACCCATGTGATAAATCGCCCGAGGAATTAGAAAATATTTGGCATATTAAAAACTCTTGCTGGCTTACTGTTGGTTCAATTATGACACAGGGATCAGATATTTTGCCAAAGTAAGTATCCAAATAATTTATTTAATAATTTAATTGCACAAAGTACATAGGCGGACCATACCCGCTAAACATTCTATGACGGTCAAACCTTCGGGACAATGAGTACATAAGGTAGGTGCAATACTAAATAACTTGAGGAGTTTTAACGCAGATAACATATACATACTTATTCATAAATACATACTTATACATACATATAGTCTACATAAATAAAATATTAACAATACAATATAATATCCCCCGCGCTGCACCACCCCCAGCAGGGACGCCGGCACCGTCCACTGAAGCTTCTCCTACTCCTCAGAAGTTGGTCACAGTACCATCAGGTACTTCTATGACCACAAGAAGATGAAGATACAGAAGCTTTAGATTAATTAATATTAAGTTAATGTTATTTATATATGTATTTTAGTTGTAACGTGTTTATCTAAACAATTTATTATTATTATTATAATGATAAATCACAGTGAATCAACTAAGCTAAAACAAAAGAAGGAACATAGAAAAAATATATAATAATAAGAGATTTCAATAACTGAGTTTTTAGTTTATAAAAACTATGATCCTATAAACTAGAAACTTAGAATAAAATGGAATGTAATGTTAAATGGTAATCTAAAAGAAGCTTTAGATTTATCTATCCACATAAACTTCTAAAAAAACTCCTATTTTAAAGTAGCAATTAATTTCTTTTCAGAGGATATTCAACACGATGGCTATGTGGCATGTGGTGGTTTTTTGCACTTATCATGTGCTCTTCTTATACGGCCAATCTTGCAGCTTTTCTAACAAATGCAGCCATGGACGACTCAATTAAAAGCGCAGAAGATCTTGCAATGCAAACAAAAATTAAATACGGAACATTATTCGGAGGCTCAACATATTCTTTTTTTAAGGTTTGTTGTGGGTTATATTGGTATGTAACATTACGACCGTATATATTTTTTACTGGACTATTCCACGCTTTTATAAGAAACTAGTTCACATTTAGACAACTTTACTATAAGGCCATCATGACAAGTGGCAAGCTCGTCGATGTCTCTAGCGTACCAAACTCGAGCAATATCAAAAATAGATTATTGTGACCAGTAGCCCTATTTTCTTTTCTTTAGTCGCAAACGTTATTAGTGGGTTTTGATATTGTACATCAGATGTTGCGTCATAATTACAAAATATTATTCAATTCTCAACGGCAATGGGCCGGACACATCTGCCGCAGAACCGACGACCGATGGGGCAAACGGGTTCTGGAGTGGAGACCACGTACGGGACGACGCAGAGTGGGACGACCCCCCGCCAGATGGACGGATGACCTAAGGAGGGTCGCTGGTGGGGGTTGGATGAGGATTGCAAAAGACCGCGTGCAGTGGCGAGCCTTGGGGGAGGCCTATATCCAGCAGTGGAGAGACACAGGCTGATGATGATGATGATGATGATATTAGGCACGGTGGTGGCTTGGTTGTATGAACGCGTTCCCTAAATCCTACAATGGTCGGTTCAAACCCACTCAATGAGAAATACGTACATTTGTCATAGATTTACTACACCACCGTTCCTGTGCCTCGGAGAGCACGTTAAGCCGTCGGTCCCGGTTCGACTAATACCAACTTGTGGAATCGTTAATAAATTGTCATTAAAAATTGACATCATATCCTCGCCAAGCCGTCTGGCCAGCGTGGCGAGTGTAGGCCAAATTCTCCAAATATGTTCTGGAAGGCCCATCTCCAATCGTGGAGGTCTAGGACGCTATGTTCTAGGGGCTGTAATAATAATAATAATAAATAATTATATTTTAGAGATCAAATGTATCCATATATCAAAGAATGTGGACAGCTATGGAATCGTCAAGAGATGTCTTTGTCAAAAATAATGATGAAGGTTTGGATCGGGTGCTTAAAAGTAAAAGGGCCTATGCCTTCTTTATGGAGTCCACTGCTATAGAATATCAATTGGAAAGACATTGCGACTTAATGCAAGTTGGAAACCTATTGGATTCTAAAGGTTATGGAATCGCAATGCCATTTTGTAAGTAACAAATAATATTATTTTTTTTATTGCACAAACTCCTTCAATTCACATCTTTAAAAAACAACTTAATACTTTATTTTTAAACAAGCAGAACAGTATATTTTTAATATTATATTATCTTTATATATATATCTACTATATATTAATAAGTATTTAAGTAGTCTATGTATACATACCTTTTATGTAGTTTATTCAAATTTAAAATAAGGTTAAAATTGCACCCCACATATTATACTGTCTCACTCTCCCAAAGGTTAGCTGGTAGAAAAAGCCGAAATGGCTTTAAGTTCGCCTTGGTACACATACTTTTAAGTTAAAGTGCAATAAAGTATTTTAATAATAATGTGGTGGTGGCTCGGTTGAAAGAACGCGTTCCTTAAAATCCTACAAAGGTCGGTTCAAACCCCCCCGGCATGTACCAATGAGAAATACACTTTTCTTAAGTACATTTGTCATAGATTTACAACACCACCGTTCCCGTGCCTCGGAGAGCACGTTAAGCCGTCGGTCCCGGTTCCACTAATACCAACTTGTGGAATCGTTAATAAATTGTCATAAAAATTGACATCAAATCCTCGCCAAGCCGTCTGGCCAGCGTGGCGAGTGTAGGCCAAGTTCTCCAGATATATGTTCTGGAAGGCCCATCTCCAGCAGTGGAGATCTAGGACGCTGTGTTCTAGGGGCTGTAATGAAGCAAAAAAATATTTTGTATTGTATTGTATAATAGTGCACTGGTTCGGGATGCCACATTTGTTGATACACTGTTCGTCATATGAGCTGCAGAGACAGTCGCATGCCTCAAACGAAACAGTCAAAACGATTTGTGTGATCCGAGGAGGCTCAAGCGTTCTCTCGTAAGCTTGGGGAAAAACTCCGGTTGGCGATGAGTGACCCTTTGAGTAGAGAATATTTTGTTCAAATGGTCAGCCTCGACGTTACACTATGCCCATCGGACGGTTATAATTTTAGTTTTTTAGTACAGTTTATTTTAGTGAAAAAAATGTATATCGAATAAATATAGAATATACTAGTAGGTATATTAATTTTATTGTAACACTAAGACGTTATTTCACCAACATTTAATGATCGTTTAAGCTTTGTAATCAACCGTTAGTTATTGCCGTTAAGACTTTAACGATCCATTAACACTTAAGTAGACATTACTTATATAATAATTATTATCTTTTGTAAAACCGTAAAGTTATGTATTATATTTTGACCGCCTCCGTGGTCTAGTGGTAACAAACGTTGCCGTGAACTCGGGAGGTCGTGGGTTCGATTCCCACCGGGGGCAAGTTGTACATTGTATAATTTGTCTCGGTCTGGGTGTTTATATGTATAATATGTATATATTTATAAAAAAAAAGTATAATATGTAGTTTATCAACCATCTAGTTTCCGTAAAACAAGCCTCGTAGCTTACCACGGAAATTTGATGGCGCTGTGTGATCTGTCTGGAAATATTTATTATATTTATATTTGCCCAGTTTAGATTTACTATAAGGTATAGTTAGCAGTTTTCAAGTATTTTAAATCTTTTTTCTTAGTTAAAACTATGACTATAAAATAAAAATATAAAATAAAATCGGATACACTTTTATGTAACTTTACTACTAGCCCATCATGACAAGTGCTGAACTCGTCGATGCCTCTGGCATACCAAACTCGAGAAATATCACAAATAAATTATTGTATCCCGACCAGGAATCGAATCCGGTACC